>OY744522.1:22478619-22653619 GCA_963556195.1 Sepiola atlantica
ACATAACCGTTATTATTTTCTATTCACCTTCCATTAATTTAATACATAATATACTCCACACAATACATATATTCCCCACAAATTTAATAGACGCTCCCTGATATTCCACTTATTTTCGAGAATATCGGATTAGATTATTTCTAACTATTACGTATAGACTTCATCTCATTCCAGAATTAACATGATACATTTAATGAACTTAATCACTTATACTGTACATTGATTAAAAATGGCGACTACAATCTCTTAATCGAATCGACTTCAGACATTTCGCTTAGCAATCTTCGATTACTTCAGATATAATTTAATTTTTTAACTTAAACGTTTAGACAATTTAATACATCACACCTTTAATACTTAGTGCTTTTTATTTTTTCAATACTTATAATCATAGAGGGGGGGGGGCAGTCACCCTAAACAGAGAAATCTATTTTGTTTGATTCAAAACATCGATAAATCCTACTTCAATCACCTAAATTATAGGGTTGTTTTCAACTGCTTTTTTACGAATTAATACTCTAATACTTATATTTTTTAATTTAATTTATATCTATCCCGAGCAACGCCAGGGCAAGGGTCCTGCTAGTTTTAAATAAATTGTAAATCTCACTATATTCTGGATTATTTTTCTCTAAGCTCTCCTCCGGGCAATGCCGAGTATGTACAGCTAGTGCTTTATAAAATTAAGTGTACCAATAATATTAATTTACACTACAAGTGCAAATACTCCTGACCCACCTGACTAGCAGCAAAATCACACCTCTTCTCTTTAGAGGTCACAAGATACCAGAAGATTTTCTACTCTAATAGCTTCTTGCCTTGGATCACTTGCGTTTGGAATTTGCTCCTTGATCCCCCGACCTGCAGAAATTTAAATATAATGTTAACAAACATCTTGCTGCCCAACTTCTCACTCAGGCTGCCCCCTATAAATCTAGACCCCTATCACAGAAGCCCCTTAAACGTTGGTGGCAAAAAAAAGTAAATGTTTATTAACATTTTTATTAATATTTTAAGTTTAGATATTGAAAGTAATTAGCTAAAAAGTGAAAATTGGTTCAAAAGTTCTTTTGAACAAAATGGCCTACATTTAACAGAAGAACTTAATCATAGCTTCACAAAAGTTTTTTTTTTTTTTATTCAACTGGTGTTTAAGATTTAAATAGAACAGTTGTCAATTAATTCTTTATTATGTTTGCAAGGGTTTTAATTAACTTTCTGTGCATTGGCTCAATGGAGTTCTTGTGGTCTTGGTTCATACTTTGTTATAGATACTGGATGTGGTAAAATATTAACCCTTTTAATTATCTACTTTATTGCACTTTCATGAGATTAAGAAACTCTCTGAAACTTCTTCTCAGCACATATATTTATAAATTACCCCTGCCCCTCTCAGTATCTATAAGTGATGGGGGAAGAAAATAATCTTGAGGGTCGAAAATGAATTATTTTTAATCTAATTCTATTTATGTAAGTTTAGTTTTAAGTTTACACTGATAAACGGTGATTTTTTTTTTTAAATAAAAAAAATTTCCTTACATGAGATATATATATAAATATAAATAAATAAATAAATATACTTATTATATATACTTATATACTGAGAGATTTACCATAAGCTTTTTCTAAATGTTAAGTGTTGATAATTTACTCAACTCTTGTTTCTCTTTGATCTCATGCCAAGTATGTATTCCTGTATTCATACCACAGGCTTTTGATCCATCTTTATCTTCTACACTTTAGTTCCCTGGAATATACTTTTAATATCCTTGATGAGAGTTTGGATATATATATATATATCTCCACGGTAATGACTTATATGTGTATGACAATATAACTAGTTTAACCTTTTTTTTAATTTCTTCTCCAAGATGATCTGGTGATTATTGGCCTCATACGTATTGTGTTAAATTCCACATGAATACCCTTTACACCTCACCTCCTCCCAGACTGGTATTAAACTAATAATATACAATTAATTGTAATTAATTAAGTGTTGTTTCAGCATTAAATGGTTGATAGGCCATAAAACTGTACCAATTTTTTTCAGATTTTCTCCTACCTTTTTAATTTTAATTTAAAAATTTTTTTTTACCCTCTCCAAGTTTTGCTCTCCACACAATTTGAGGGGAAAGTCAAATTTAAAAAAAGTCTTTATAAAAGTCATATTACTTTTTTTATTTACTAGCAGAGACACTCTGTGTTGCTCAGCAAATAACGAGAACTTTGTGTACTCATTCTACCAGCCCTGAATCCTTTATTACCATTTTTACTCCCCCCCCCCTGTAGATCTAGCCCCTGCCACAGTAGCCCCTTATGCTTCGGTGGCAATATGCCTTGTTTGGGGTGAATAAAAATAAATGAATGCATTCTCATGCCCGCAAATGACTTTTGTGTTAATTCTATTGTTCATTTATAGGAATCTCTTATCGTATGGACAAACAAACTTCCTCTTAAATGTAGATATAGCTATGAAAAAGAGAGAGAGAGAGAGAGATGGTCAGTTTTTGACAGCTAAAATTAGAAATGCCCCTAACTGATTATTTCATGCTTAACTGATATGTAGGTTTAAAGTTTATTTAAATATAATCCTGAGTATTTAATAGCACATCTTATTCACCCGATGATATAAGTTGGAAGATCACCAGAATATTTTTTATGACTCATCTTTTCATCTTGCTCTTTCTAAGATCAGTTTGCCTCCACAAAATGACACAATTGATTAAAAATATACAAAAGCAAACATTCTTTCTCTCGAACTGGCACGTTCCACCTCCTGGTTACAAACGGTTAGCATGATTATTTCTACTTCAGAATAAAAACAAAGCTCACACAATGTTCTTCTCTCTCGCGTGCAAGCTAAATGTTCTTCTAATTTACCTAAACTGACCGATATATATATATATATATATATCTGCAGGATGACCTAAGTGTCTGTTTACGCAATGACAATTCTTAACAAGTGACTAACGAATGATCCCCGAAAAAAAGTGACAAATTCAGTTGGTGATTTAATACAGACTACTCTACACAAACGATTATTATTATTATACATGGTATTTGGAAAAATCGATGACATAACTTTGGGATTATGTTCTATATGCATATATAGGTCCGAAAATGTTTGGTTTGCGAGTGATAGATCATTGAAACAAATAGTGATCAAAATTCCTTAGTTTAAACATATAACACATACAATGTGTGTGATAGTGCACTGTTATTTTTAATTATGGGAGAGATAAACACTATCTCCCCATGACAAGATCACAGGTAAAATAAGCCTGGATCTGGTGTTGCCACATATACCAACATAACCATAAAAAAATGACTCCAAACAAATATAAAAGTCCTGAGCTTCAGAAGAAATAGCTGAGTGTCCTTATCAGCAGAGGCTCCTTTGATGGCGAACATGGGGGAGGGGGCGGTCAACATCCTGCAAATGGTGGTCGTTTTTATTTCAAATAACAGAATACAACAAATTAAATACAAATAAATAAATGAATATGATTAACACTAACGAAAGACCATGCAGTAAAAGAGATGAACCACAAATGAAATTAGACTAGTCATGGAGTGTTATTAAAAAAAGCAATCACCACAAACTTAAGCGGCTCCTTTACTTATATAGAACGTAATCCCCAAAGTTATGCCATCAATTTTCTAAACACCCTGTGGGAATGTTCCCCGGGTTGAGGATTAATCATAGGAAACACCCACTGTTCCATTCCCAAAACATAACGTATGTGGTTTAATTTGCTTCGTTTAAGGTTTGCATCTTTTCTTATATCGATTAATTATTTCGGTTTCAAACTGTTTTCCCTATCTTTGTTATTTTGATAACGTTTCGACTGTTGTACTTTCCAGTCTTCTTTAGATGCCCTTCGTTGTAGGCTGTAACTATCTGGGAATTTCCAACTGAACCCTTTATTTAATCAGCTGGCGCCGAAGATTGCTCTCATTGCTACATTGACCTCTTAAGTCGGCCAATTATAAAGATGAACACAATATGGGAACCAAGAATTAAGAAAGGGCAGATAATCGAAGAATTAGAAATAATAATGGTAAGAATTAATTTATTACAAAATGAGCATAAAATATGCAATATGAGTAGAGGTAAATAATCATACTATAAACATTTGGTTTCTAATTCTTTTCAAAATTGTTCCCCAGCACACGTGGCCTAGTATATAAAAAAGGCGTTGGTTAAGAGGCATTCAAAAATTAATTCTACCTCAAGTTTGTGTACATTCACTATTTGATGAAATGTTAACTAATACTAGATTATCTAAGAAGCTGGAGAATATTACGGTTGAAACAGTGAAACTAACAAAACATGTAAGCAACAACAATAGCTTTCTCATCTGAGAAACATCAAATTGGGACAAATGTGTTTTTTTTTCTGAATATTGGCTTTAGAAAATAGTTGAAGTTGGTTAATGAAATGCGCATGGCATTTAGCGATAGTATTTTTTTGCTTTTAGTGATGAGACCAAGTGCGTTAATTCCCCATCGCTCAGCTCGTTACCGAGAGGTAGAATTAATTTGCGATGTAATATTCTCTGCCTAGGTGGCGTAAGCGTATCTGAACAATTGAGGATGTGGCTGAGATCTCAGGTCCACAAGTGGTCGGTCTTCGACAGTGGAATTGCAATTAGTTACCAATCTTTTACGACCTTGCTCAGTAGCACTGTCCATGAGCCACCATCATACAGGATGTAGTATAAGCCTAAGGTAAATGCCATTGCAACGGACCAAGCACACCTCAATTATTTACTGTTTTCAGAGCTTGTTATATTTTTTGGTAACTTGCCAAATAAACGAGTTAATTTCTTGACAATCCTTTACTTGTAGAGGTCAGCATATTGCGTACAGCTTTTTGATTTTGCTTCTGTTCATATCCTAGAACAGCGATGGCCAACCTTTTGAAAGTATGTGTGTCAAATTCGGTGGAATGCTGATACAAAATCTTCTGCCAACTGAAATCTTTGGAAGATATTATTTAATGTCTTAAGTATTGTGATAAATTCTTTTGAATAAATAAGGAGGGGGGGGCATGATGACATCAAAGACGGATTGTAATTGGAAACTTTGTCAGCATGTTGGATGACCTGTTGTTCTGGGAAGTTGATCTTTTGGTCTTGGGGAGAAGTTTTTCTTGTTCAAGAACCGTAGCATATCTGACTCCAGTGGGTGTTTTCAACTTGTTGATCAGCTTCTATTCATGCTTTCCTCATCTTGTACGAAACCTAGTGGATGTCCTCACCCACACCACTAGCCTAATGAGCTTTTCATCTATACCTTTCTCCTCGCAATGGCACGCATAGACTTGACGGATTCATTGTTGATGATCCCCTTAACTTCACCGATGAACTCTGGCATTCTGACAGTGTCAGATCGTTGATCCTGCCTTTTTCTCTTTGATATCTCTTTGATATTGAATTATCATAATCAAATTCTGCAAAAGTCACTGTTTTGATGAAGACAAGTCTGACAATGAAAGTAAAAAATATGCATAAAATTAGCAGTTGAATTGCTAACAAATATTGTCTGCACCTTGTGTGTGTGTGTGTGTGTAATAAATATATATATATATATATATATATATATATATATATATATATATATATATATATATATATATATATATATATATATATATATATATATATATATATATATATATATATATATATATATATATATATATATATATATATATATATACATATATATATATATATATATACATATATACATATATATATATATATATACATATATATATATATATATATACATATATACATATATATATATATATATATATATATATATACATATATATATATATATATATACATATATACATATATATATATATATATACATATATATATATACATATATACATATATATATATATATATATATATATATACATATATATATATAAGGGTTAGTGAGAGAGAACCCCAGCAGAGTACTCGATTGTTAAGAAAAAGTAAAAAAATAAGAGAGTAATATTATTTATATATGTAATTACAGAAGATTAAGATAACATTGGTACCGTCAGTTTCAAATTCAAAGAAAGGGGACCTATAGTTGGCATCTTATGCTGGACTCTCTTCAGCCTCTGTTTATGTCTGTGTCCTCAGAAAATGACGGCTTTTCGAGGAGACACATAAACAGAGGCTGATGGTACCGATGTCGTGTTAATCTTCTGTAATTACATATATATATATATATATATATATGTGCATGCATGCAGGTTCTGATTAAAAAGAAGAAATAAAACAGCTTACAAGCATTTATTTATGAAAATGATTTTTATTTTTTAAAGGTCCTATTAATGTTAGAATGTATGTTTCTCCAGCTCACTTGAGCACTATCCCAGTAACAACAACAAACTCTTAATGTCTTTGTTCCCTTTCTTTTTTACTTATTTACTTTTGCATTGTGTTTGCTCTTTGTTCCTTCTGTTGCTAGCTTCTTCTCACCACTCAGCATTTTTTTCTGTCTTTTTTTTTTTTTTTTTTTAAATATCTAACACACTTAAGGATGCCTATATCCCCATTGTCATTGCAGGTCCAGTATTAGACTGAATTATTCTTATGGGGAGTTGGCCTTTTGGCTAAGATCAAAGTGTAGTATCTGTTCCGATGGATACTGCACCCCATAGACTGGTATTGTCTTGGCCTTCGGGGCTTGATTTACGCCGGTCTATGGGATTGTCCTGTGCAGTTCTAGGAGGTCCACCCTCCCAGGCTTTGCCCACCCTCTTTGGGGAGGAGTAAGTTAATTGCTTACTGCTTGAGGCGCCCCTACCTTGGAATGCCGACGGGGCTGCCCAGGCAATTTTTGATGGTCAGAGTGCTCACCTCTCGGGCGCTGGCTTTTCAACCCCCACTTTCCGACCCGACCTTGGGTCACATCTTACTTGTGGGAGTAGGATAAAACTGGCCTTGTGCCTAACTCCTGGAGAGGAGTAAATAATACATAGGTTACTTGAGTAATTCCTAACTCCAAAATTCTGATTTTCGTAAAAAAAATTCTTGTAGATAATATATCACTAACTCCTACAACGAAGCTGTTATTTATTCACCTACAATTAGGATTGTCCTTTTAAATCTTATCTCTTATTCATGCTAAATCAGTAGTGGCTAAAGTTTGAATTAAATACATTCTCAAACAATGTAATTGAGACAGTCACCTATATATTAACTTGTTTGTTATTGTGCTTAGACAATTGTTTTTGAAAAGCATGTTAGTATGTTGTTTCGTCTCAAGAATCTTGGCAGACATGTCAAGAGGCTTTACATTCCATGACAGATGATTTGGCAATTGCTTTAAGATTTTGACCCTCCCCCCTTACTCTCTACCTCTTCTGTGCTCTCCATTTTAATATTAAGCTAATCAATCTCTTTACTGAGTTGAGTAAACAGTTAAATCCTAACTGAATTTTCCTTCTAAGCCAGTGGCGGGAAACCTCCAGCCCGTGGGCCACATCCGGCCGGCAAAGGTTTAGCGTCCGGCCCGCCACCCTGCTATGTTTTATTATTGCAATCCGGCCCGACATAGACGTAAAAGTAGGTTTCAATTAAGATTTACAGTGGGATAAAAATGTATAAATATCAGCGAGCGATGATGCATGTATATTTCATTTTTCTTTAACTATTAATTTCAAATCCTTGGCCTGAGATAAAAATAGAGAAAGAGAGAGGCAAAGAGGAAACGAGAGATGAGGAAAGGGCATGAAACAGAACTTATGTGAAGTGTGTCAAAACGAATGCTGGATCAACTTGCTACTTCCCCTGTCATTATTTTTTATGATTCCAAAATGGCTCTTCGTCGGCGCCTTTTATAACATCACATACAGAAGTCTCTTGAGAAAAAATATCAGATTTGTAGAGTGTTCAATGCAATTAGGGGTGGGCTATAGAAACAAAATTTTTCAAATTTATACTTGAAATGGGTGAAATTTGGGCCGTTTTCGTGGATCGACGCGGTCAAATCTCGTTTGAGGCTTGCGACCCTCCAATTTTGACCCGTTTTGAAAAAAAATCACTTGTTCCCATCTAGTTACATATAAATGAAGGTAATAAACCACTTTAAGCATAAATTTGAAAATTTTTGTTTCTATAGCCCACCCCTAATGCAATTTTTGTACAATTTATTCATGTAAACAAAATATAGTAATTCTGAGATTTCATTTTTCACTCCGGCCCGCGATCTCCTTCCAAAAGTCTCATCCGGCCCTCACTCTGAAAAGGTTGCCTGCCCCTGTTCTAAGCAGAACATTTACTTAGTAGAGATCAAAAGACATGTTCTTTGGATAATCTAGTTCGTCTTCCTTGAATGCAGGAATAAACATTCTGACTTTGTATAACAATTATTGCTTCATGGAGAGCTTTTCATTGTGTATCTGGATGCTTGCTCTCTTTGTCAGTTATTGCTTTTGTTATGATCATTGTGAAATCCTTAGTTTGTCTTTAAAGAATCTAGCTTTGTATTTGAAACGCATGGAATACGGTGATTGCACTAATAATCGGAAACTATTGATCTAGTGTTTTCTGGATGGTTTACATACATTCATCACAAATGATTACTGATTCTCACTTTTAAGGTTATGTAAACTGAGTCAATTTTGATTGGCTAATACAACGCCATATCTGTATGACCATGGCTAATAATAATTGCAAGTGTCACTCCTTCACCCACTCCAAACATCCAATTTGGAAAAGTGAGCGATAATCAAACCATTTTTTTTTTTTTTGACGTCAGTTAATCTGGTCCATTGCTTATTTTTAATTTTGTATCATTTTATATTTTTTAAATTTGAAAGTTATAGAATTTATAAAGAAAACTCAGCTTTTTATTTTTTCAATTCTGTTACAAAATTGTTTCTCAAACATTTTGCAACCTTTTTTACTAACTGAAAGTCTGTTTAAAAACAAAAAAACAAAAAAAAAAACAATGAATTGACTCCCAATTCTTGAACTCTCAAGTCCAATTCATCACTGCAGGGAGGAAAGTGAAATCTATGTAAATTGGTCAGAAATTAAAAGAATGTCTAAGGATATCTTAGTTTGCAGTTGTCTCGTTAAATTATAAATTTCCATAAGGTTTTGAAAATTGAAGAATAGACTTCATTCTATTAAATCGCTTTCTGTGGTTTCCCAGACTTGTCAGTCATAAATAAATCTTAAAATCAGCACCTGTTTGTGAATGGAGTATTGGTCTTTTTTAATACTGTCTCTCTGTTTCAGCTTTGACTTCTATAAACAATTTCCCTCCCGAGTAGATAATGAATACAAATGCGAGCAGTAATTTGCCTCCTTCCCCACGATGGAAAAGTGAGACGTAATAGTCGGTTTTTAATGTGAAAAGATATTCAGTTCCACAGTTTGGATTAAGGTAAAAATAAAAAAAAAACTCTTCTTCATTGAAGATTATCCTCCTCCTCCTGACTTAGGACAGAACAGGTACTACACTTCAATCCTAGCCAGGTGTACTGCAAAGTTATTTTAATTTATGATGGAGATACATCTGAGATTATAATGCCATGTTTTATTCTTTTGAATAAGAATGTGGTTTACTTAGTAAAGCAGGTGTCAGTGGATAACGATGCGGACTGACGACTTGGGTGTGCCAAGTTCGAATCCAGTCTGTTCCATAAAATCACTTTCATTTAAGGATGTTGGCAACCATTATGTGATCCCTCCTGCAAAAATGCCAACAGAATCAAGTCGCTCAACAAAGTTGTATCGTGTGTATTCATACAAAATGATTTAGTTTAGTTAGGATTCATACATTCCTGTGTTTGTAGGATTAAACTTCTATTCCTTATAAAATATACACAATTTACTGAATAAATGCAAAAATTTACTGAATAAATGCAAGAAATTTGGTGATTAACAGAAATAAATACATTATTTTTTGTTTTTAGGCCTCTTGTCTGGGGTGAATTAAAGTTTTTAAAAAAAAGTTGACTCAAACAAACAATAATTTTCAAAAAATGTATTAGATAATATAAACCCATGCTCTCTTTTCATATTTAAATGATGCATATCAGAAACTGATATAAAATTTTATTTATAACTAGCGGAACCCGTCGCCCGGCGTTGCACGGGAGAAAGTACTACCTATTGCATAAAAAAAGAAACGGCCTATTGTTCTTCCCCCTATCTACCGTGTTGGTGAATGTTTTACATTTGAAAAAATAAAAAGTGGTAGAGTAGAATGAGATCGAACGCTGAAACTGGCGATCATGAAACCTCCATTCTTAACGACTGCGCCACGGTTTCAGGATAAAAATGAATGTGAAAATAGGCGAATTATGCTAAGCTTGTTTATTGGCAGTTTCTGCCGACAGATATAAAGTTAAAAAATGACACGGTTTAGGTCATTTATTTGGGCAACTTTTCTATAATATGCGTGTTAAATGTGTATGATTTTGAAAATGTAAATGTATCGAGGTCTAGCAGTATCTTGGCGCTTATTGAATTAAATAGCAAGTCGATTCGATCAAGAAATTGTAGCCGCCATGTTGAATGCTTAAATGTTGCAGGAACTGTGTTCGTTAATTTCATTCGCTGAAATCCGGAATGAATTTTAATATAGAAGTCATAGGTAGAATTAGAAATAACGTAATCTGATATTCACGGAAAATCACCGGAATGAACAGGTCATTAAGTCTTTGCGTATTGCTTTATATTATGTCGTAAATTAATACCAGGCAAATAATAAATAAGGACGGACTGTTTTGTGAAAAGTAAACTGTGTTTATTAGTTCCCGGTGTCGATCAGTGGAGTGACAGTACATAATTGTTAGGGAGGAAAGTTTTTGCTACCACCTATATGGAGTTGGTGTGTCGAAGAATCGGAGATGGCGGGCCAAATGTAAAATTTAGTGTTAGCTGGAAAAAAAAATAACAAATTTACTAAAACACGCTTGAGTGAATAAGTGTAGTATAGTAGTGAGTTTAGTAGCCTGTGATGCATGTGGTTATTTTCCTATACTCCGAGAAGGTACAGGGGAAAAATCGTCTCTACTTTATATATTAGATTATTTTATCTGAAGAGGGGGGGGCTCAATCACTAAAGTAAAAATATGCTTCAAATTCATGTTTCTCTCCACCATCTCAAGTTGTCTTAATCAATTTGAGAATTAGTTTAACTTTTCTACTCTGAAACAAACTGATAAAGATATATTGGCTCACAGACATTAGTATTAAACATGTTCTAACCTAAGTTTTGTTTTTATTTGAATAATTACGAACTATTATCCTTATTTTTTCTCTCGCTTAAATTTCAGCTTTGTTTTTAGTTTGATTTACTAAGATTATAAGAGATTGTCTTTCATCACAGTACAAATTTCAAATAACCGTGTAGCAGCAGGATTTATCTGTTACCATCTGCCAAGTGCAAGAAATTGGAATAACACCAAACAAAAAAAGTGCTTCTAAATGTCAATTTTTTTTCCTGATTGGTTTCTGCTGAGAATGTAAGTGTTTTGAAAACAATCTTAGGTGAGTCAACTTAAACATATGGAAATGTGTTCATAATTATTACTTTGTAATGAAGACAGGTTTCTTACAAATTTATTGAGAAAACATATGTTGATCGTGTCTGTCTCTTTTTTTTTTTATTCTGTATCTCAGGTAAAATTTAATGTTGTATATTCTGCGTTGACATATTTTCCAAAATAGCCAAATATCTTTCTTACTGAAAGAGAAAAAAATAAAAACACTTATATATATATATATTTTTTTTTTCTTTCTTAAATATCAAAATTCAGAGTGATATAAATAAAGTTTTTCTTAATCTGTCTGCTGAAAAAAATGAACTCAAACAAAAATAATAGCCTCTCTTTATTCAAACTCAACTTATTTTTTTAACGTTTGGTAGCCTTGTCGCAACTGAATGCTTTTATTTTTAATCATTTTAAATCGTTATATATAAAGCAAAAATGTCGGTCCACACATCAGTTATGAAAAGTTGGTCTCGGTGCAAAACCTATGGCATATTTAGAATCGACACATTCCTGCAGATGTTTTAACCTAGTTTTAAATAATGAAAAAAAAAAATGTTTTTCTATTATAATTTAAAGGAAAACCTGTTATTATTTTTAGTTAGTATACATAAGAAACCAAAGCTTTTAACATTGTAAGACAATTGTTACAATCATTCATTGATATTTTTAAATTGATATATCCTCAGCTTATTTCCGGTGGGACTTGCAAGATACAAATTTATAAAAGATCAGTTGACTTGTGTGTATATATATAAATATAAATATAAATTTGTGTGTTCATACAAAAAGTATATATTTTTAAGTATATACCTTCTATAATATTCGAAAATGTTCCAAATTATAAGCTCAATGAAGTTGTATTACAAGCTACAGAGCATATATAAATTATAGGTGCATTCCAATGACTGGAGAAAAAAAATCAATACATAACCATACATTTCATCCTCATATGTTGTCGAATGATGACAACCAAAACTTTGCCACTATACTTTCAATCTCTTTCATATCTCAGTGAATACTTTAATTTAATTTTGAAAAAAAAAAGAAACAAAATAAAGTTTTTTTTTTTTTTTTTTTTTTTTTTGGTCGGCTTGACAAAGTGTAATTGAAAGTATTTGCTTATATATGAAAGAGGTTGAAAGTATAGAGGAAAAGTTTTGGTTGTAATCATTCGACGACAGATGAGGATGAAAAAAATGTAACATCAGATGAAAGGTATGGTTATGGATTGATTTTTTTCCCCCTCTGGTCATTGGAATGTACCTGTAAAATATATATATATATATATATAACTGACGTCAGGGTTTTTTTTTTTTTTTTTTTTTTTTTTTTTTGTCTTTTTTTAGCATACTTCTCACCTGAGGAGCAATCTGGGGGGGGGGGGGGGGTACAAAGTCAGTTTTTTAAACTCATTATAAATTTAAGCTGCGTTCAACTTGTATCAAAGCTGCAGAGTTCACTTTGCACTAATACTTTTGAGGGTTCATATATATGAGTGAAATAATAGGGTAGACTGGACTAGAGCAGCTAGTTTAGGATTAGGAAAACTTGAATATAACAGCCATAAGTTTATAGAGAGGCGAGTTTTGCCAGCAGATAATTCTAGTCTTGAATTGAAGATCTGTTGGATTTCTTGTGACTAGAACATCTTTAATGATGTCTATACAAATAAGTGAAATGCAACAAAACAATATTTTCTTAAGTTTTATTTTACATATAATTCATGTTTCTAGATTGTTTTATTTGAGGACTTTCTTTCCCTTGTGAAAGAGACAAAATTCCATCTTGATCCGACACTTTTATTTCTTTTGTTCAATTTGTTAAATGTATTGGATCATTCTGCTCATTGAACAGTAATGCACTCTGCGTGCAAAGAACTATCAAAATCCCAGTAATTATTTCAATTCCTCATGTCCATTTTCTCTTCTCTCTGAAATGTCTCAAAATGGCGTATACATTCATCTACTAAGCTCATCAGAGACAACTGTTGTATATTTTTTATGGTTGGGTAAGTTTTCATCTAATCAATATAGGATCCAGTTTACATATTAGCATGCATACTTCGATATGCAGGCGTTCACATATAATGCAACATTTTCTTTTCTACAAGAGATTATCTCTGGGGAGCATGGCAAAATCTTATAGAACTTCTATGAGATGTTTAAACAGTATAGCATTAATTCTTATGAATTTTTTTTAGCAATTTGAGGAGTTCAAATTGACTATCAATTGTTTTGTTACATTTTTTTGCTTCAGTTTCCTCCCTTTTACATTATTGCAAGATCAATTTTGTATATTTGGTTTGCATGCAGTAAACATGCGAACATAGACTTAAGGAAAATAAACCTATTGTACGCATGATACTTTATCTCTTTATGACTTGTTAATGTAATTGTTTTCTGCTTGTGCTGCTATTGGAACCCATATTTCCTCCATTTGAAAAGGAACCTGAAATGTTTTGCTGTTATTTGATTTTTTTTTTGCAAAATAAGTCATAGTGAAGTTTAACAGTATAACCCCCCCCCCCCCCCCTTCAGGATATCATTTTCAGAATAAGAGATGGATAGACAGTTTTTGACGTAAACGTGATATCCTGCACTTTAAATGAAAAAAAAAAAAAAATCCAACAAAAAAACAACTTGTGCTTAAAAGCACTTTGTCGAAAGCATTTATCTTAAGTTCATATCTATTTTCAAATTTTTATTTACAAAAAACAAAACAAAATAAAAGGATTTATTTGATAGTTTATTTGTATTTGCAGTCTAATCTGATTATTTGGCTTTTGTACACTCAGCAAGATTTAACAATTTCTCTTATTCTCTGATCAATCAAACTGAAATAATCTTCCTCGATTGATTTTTCTATGTTTTGTGGTTCATTTGTAGGAAAAGTAATATCGCCGTTTCTCTTTATTACAACTGTTTTATTAGTTAATAATCCTATTAACTTAGTAATATTTGCACCAATTTATTTTTCTTGTGCCATATTGCAGTAATTTTGTATAAAAAAAAAAATTGGTAATTCACAAAAGTTTAAGCCCCCCCCCCCCCTGCAGCATTACTATCTACAGCTAAAACTTTAACAAAATTTGTTTATTTTACTTATTTTTCAAAACCTGAGATTCTAATATAAAAATGTTAGTATTTATATGCCCTCCTTAATTCTCAGACATTGCTTTGGTGCAGAGTATAATGAGAATCACATTTTTCATTCACTTTAATGGCTTCTCAACAGCATTTGAAGATTACTTTTAAGCCATGTTCTTGACTATTCGGCACAAGTTTTCTATGAGATTAAAATTTGGACTTTCCATGCCAGTCTAATGTTGTCACTTTGTTTTTGGAGAACAAATTCGTCACAGCCTTCAAGTTATAGCATGGGGTACCATTATGTATGAAAACGAACCAAATGAATATTCCTTTGTATTTCCAGTTTCTGCTGCAGAAGGTCTACTTATTGGAAACCATTGTTGTTCCAGAAGGCAAACAATAATCTGTTTCAAATTTGAAAATATAATTTAAAACTCATCTGGCTTGATAACTGTTTAATGGTTAGAATTTTTACATTTTTTTTTTTTATAAAATCTCTTTCCAGAAGGTTTTCTGATACTTGTTTTTAACACTAAAAATTGTTGCAAAGTAAAATAGTCTGAAAACAAGACTTTAGATGTTCTTAAACAAGGTTTAGAAGCAGGTTTAACAATTTCAAACAAAACTTTAGATGGCATGAAAGTGTCATAAAATTAACTTTTTTAAAGCAAGACTGCACCTACCTTCTTGACAGAACTTGTTTTATAACTTATAGTAGCAATACATCTAATGAGATGTTCATATCTAGCATTAGTTCTTCTTAGGTGGACATTTCTTTCTCTGTCCCAGTATTTTTTTTTTTTATCTTCAATGGCTATGATATTATTTTCTTTTGTGCTACAGCATATAATTCTATGCTAATTGCATGCTCAGAATAGCTTTCAGTGTGCAGAACTGCATTTTTAGCTCCTTGTGTCTCTGAAAGTTTTTTTTCTCCTACGATATAATTGCACCTAAATTGTATGATCAGAATAGCCTTCTTTGTAAAGAACTTGATTTTTAGCCCTTCATATCTCTGAAAGTCTGTATATTTTTTATTTTGTTATACCATAATTCTACGTAAATCACATTCGCAGAAAGCTTTGATTGTGTATAGCAGCATTTTGAGCTTCTTTAAAAGTTGATATTTAAAACTATTTAACTATTTTCTAAACTTAACTCGCATCACAATGGATTCCGAAATCGACAAAAAGTCTAATTCTAGTCCATGTCTTCATAATAGCTGATGCAATATCAATGAGTCATTGCATCATGCCAAATAAGGATATAACAGCTTTCAAAAATTGAAAACAACCATTTTCTAGTTGAATGATGATAAACTTTTGCTAATGATTGTACTCCAGTCATTTTCTTACTGAACATATATGGCTTTTGAGTTTTGTAGTTGAATTAGGAATTCGTTTATACAGAAATATGAGAAGTTTAAAACATTCTACCACTTCTGTTCAATTTTTCTATACAATGTATAATCATGTTTATTTTCCATTCATAAAATGTTTCAAATCAAATACTTTTTGGTAAGAATCGGGCGATGCTACCTGAAAGAAAGAAAAATAGCACATGATAAAGGAATGCATTGGCAGAATTCTGCCATTGAAGAATAACGTTCATTTTTAGTCACTTGTAACAATGTTGATAAAAAACGTATTCTAAGGCTCACAGAGACTACATCACTGTTTTTTATCAATGTTTTGCTTACATAACAACACTGTTAAGCAAAAGAGCAATTTCCCAAATATATGCTCTTGTTAAATGAACAATATAGAAACTGACTGGATAATGGAATTTTTAACTAAAAAAAACCCATGGAAAGAGTGGGTCATATTTTATAATAAATGATCCACTAAACAGATTCATGTGTGCAGATTGTTTGTTGGTTAGGACCCTCGGAATTGAAGGACTCCTGAAATTGTTCTAAAATTATGATTATTTTTTTAACATAGTTCACCCCAAACAAGGCAGGCCGCCACTGTAGGCGTAAGGGGCTACTGAGAAAAAAAAGGGAGAAGTTTTGGGTAGATCAACCTAAATTGGGATCTGCGCAGCGAGATGTCTGTTTACATTAGTTTTAAATTTTTGCATGTCAGTACTGTCGGGGAAACAGGGGCAGGGAGGGAGTTCCTGAGGCCAGCAGCACGAGGAAAGAAGCTATTTGAGTAGAAGGCTGTCCAGCATCTGGAGACCTCCACAGTGAATGGATGGGATTTAGTTGATTGTCGAGTTGGTCTAGTGAATTTATGTCGAGGGATTCCTGAAATTGTTCTAAAATTATGATGAAATGATATCACCATTATTTTTTTTATTTTATTTTAATTTTATTTTTTATTTCGTTTTTTATTTATTTTTTTCGTTTTTTAATTGATTTTTTATTTTATTTTTTTATTTTATTTTTTTAATTTTTTATTTTATTTTTGCTAACTAGCTGACACAGAGTTGCCCGGGAGTATTTAAAATTTAATTTTATGTAGACCCCACAATATTGTTGTAAAACCCCAAAGGATGAAACAAGATAAAAACAATTTCTGTAGTAAACTGATATTTATTTTCTAATATTAAAGTTTACAATCGAATACGAACAGGTAATTTGGGGCGTTGAAAATATACAAAGGAAAATAATTTTTCATGAAAAATCATATTGGTTTATTAGTAGAACATGCTAAAGATATTTATCTTTCTTTTAGAATGACTCGTGGACCATATTTATTGATTATTTATTCTATAAATTTTAATTTTAGCTGTAAGTATCCCTTAAGTTAATAATGTAAGTAAAGTCTGGAAAATGGAATAGGTGGGTGAAAAAATGGAAGTTGTACTGTATGCCCCCATGCTTAGCCCAATAAAAAAATATTGTAAACTGTATTTTATGGATATTTTTAAATATTCCCTTTTATCTTCCTTCCATCTGTTTTCATCAAATATTGACATCGTAAAAATAGAAATATCTGTAAAAAATAATAAAACAAACTACGCAATGGGAAAGTTTGTGAATCTGCAACAGAAAAGATTTATTTTGTAATTAGAAAAAAAAATCGTTTCATGTTTGTTATATGAAAACAATCCAATGAATATCTCTCTAGCCTTTGGTATTCTTAAAAATGCAGTAGTCAAGACGGCTAATCTGCCCTTTGTATCATGTAATAGAAACAACTGTCTAAGTTGGAAGGAAAAATATGTTACCCAGTATTTAATTTTAAGAAATAAATCGTCAATGTTTATTGTAGACACATGTAATTGGTTATCTGATAGCGGAAATAGATAATTGTTGAAACTTTATTTTTTTATTAAGAGCATAAGCTCATGTTTATTTTTCAATCAGTAAGGAAAATGTCACCTCTTAGTTACCATTGCACACAGGCCCACTTTGACCAAGAGTGGTAGTACCTGTCAGAATCCCATCTATGGGTTAAATAGAATTTGTCTGAGTTATAAAGTTAAACTGCCTTGGACACCCTCGTGCAAGGTGTTTACCTCTACATCACCCTACCATCAAAAATCCCCTTTTCTGAGCCCTTTTATACTTTTGTCTGGCTACCCTATTTCCCAACCTTATCAACTACTCAAGCTCCCACCCTTAACCATTCTGAGTATGTTATAAAAGTGCATCCAATAGTAAGGCCACAATTTGAAGTGTTCGGGGAGTGTGGAGTCCGCTCTAAGTTACCACAATTTGCAAGTCAAATTTGACTCGGTCGTAGTACCTGTCAGAGCCCCTTGAGTACAATAGAAGCTATCATTTACAGACTATTTGTTAATAAAATATACACTGCTGGGATGTTCCAGTGTATCTCCGTAGCTATCATCCGAGACAACGCCATAGTTTAAGTCTTGATGAAGAAAAAAAAAAGACACTTTACCCTGGTGTGGAGGTAAGGACTTATTGAAATACACTTATAGTTATACATGAAATGAAGTAAAAGGAAAAAGACATCAATAAAACGAATTAATCTACAAAACATTAAAAAAACATTAATCTACAGAACATAAAAACAAATTAATCTACAAAACATAAAAAAAACATTAATCTACAAAACATAAAAAAAACATTAATCTACAAAACATAAAAAAACCCATTAATCTACAAAACATAAAAAAACATTAATCTACAAAACATAAAAAAACATTAATCTACAAAACATAAAAAAAACATTAATCTACAAAACATAAAAAAACATTAATCTACAAAACATAAAAAAAAAATAATCTACAAAACATAAAAAAACATTAATCTACAAAACATAAAAAAACATTAATCTACAAAACATAAAAACAAATTAATCTACAAAACATAAAAAAAATTAATCTACAAAACATAAAAACAAATTAATCTACAAAACATAAAAACAAATTAATCTACAAAACATAAAAACAAATTAATCTACAAAACATAAAAACAAATTAATCTACAAAACATAAAAACAAATTAATCTACAAAACATAAAAACAAATTAATCTACAAAACATAAAAACAAATTAATCTACAAAACATAAAAACAAATTAATCTACAAAACATAAAAAAAAAAAAATCTACAAAACATAAAAAAAATTAATCTACAAAACATAAAAAAAATTAATCTACAAAACATAAAAAAAATTAATCTACAAAACATAAAAAAAATTAATCTACAAAACATTAAAAAAAAATTGATCTACAGAACATTAAAAAAAAATTGATCTACAGAACATAAAAAACAAAAAAATCTACAAATGAATTGTATACAGAACATATGTATGGTTTTGGCATAAAATGACCCAACAACTGTTGACATGCAATAAAACCCAAATAATCAATCAAATCTTCCTAACCAATTTTTCTTTACTGGAAAATATTGGAGCCATTTACCCTTGCTTATATGCAGTCCATTTTTATCACTTACCCCAGTTTTAATTGCTTTTAATCATGTAAATGCTTGTTAAATTGTTAAAAAGTTCCGATTGCATAACTGTTCTCCATTTTCAATCTCTGCGTGTTGCTGCTGTAATCTGCTACTTTGGGATTTCTAGTTAGATATCCTTTGTTGTTAGAGTTAGGTGTATCCGTTAAGCAAATCATCGTTATCCCTCAGTTTCCTTTGACTTTTCTCTACCCACTTGCTCTCATTATTCCAACATCACAGCAGCCCCCTCCCCCCCTCTCCCCCTCCCCCTTTTACTTCTCACATGCTTTTTACTCTTCTAACTGTTAACTATCTAAAATATTTTCACACACATGAAAACATTCAATTCATCCTCTGTTCGTTAAAGCATTAATAATAAAAGTTAATTTCTTGTATGTGTGTGTTTGCATTCACTATTTCTATGAGAGGCTCAGTCTGTCTGTTACGCTTCAGTTTGAAATAGCATTTTAATGGCTAAATGTGCAAATGGAATAGATGCATCTCATTTTAGATCCTATCATCTCCATAATAGGCTTTGTCTACATTGTTTGAAATAGCATTTGTGCCCGTCTGTGACGCCCGAGCCCGAAGTAGCATTTGTGCCCGTCTGTGACGCCCGGGCCCGAAGTAGCATTTGTGCCCGTCTGTGACGCCCGGGCCCGAAGTAGCATTTGTGCCCATCTGTGACGCCCGGGCCCGAAGTAGCATTTGTGCCCGTCTGTGACGCCCGGGCCCGAAGTAGCATTTGTGCCCGTCTGTGACGCCCGGGCCCAAAGTAGCATTTGTAGCTGTGTCCACACATCTCATCTCTATATGAGACTCTGTCTGTCCATCCATCTGTCGTGTTCAAATTTGAAATAGTTAAAATTGAACGGACACATCTTTAACGTAAGAATGTTATATTCTTTTTTTTCTGGTGAATTATATACCCCCTCCCACCCACATCTCTATTCTGCCTTACACTCAGATCAGATATCATTTTATATTTTTGGAATTCACAGCTGAAGTATATTACTTGAAAGAAACCTCTACTCTTATCCCTTGTGAATATTTATATATATATATAAGTATGCATGACTTTGGTCTGTTTTTTACAAAAACATTTTCTGACTTGCTTGCTGCTATTACTCATAGAAAACAGTTTTTCCCAGTTGTAGGCACATAACTTTGTCCTATCTCCAGTTTAAGTTCTTTTTCCTACTTATGATATTAAGTTTTCTCTATTCACAATTAAAAAAGTTGCGCAATATTTAAGGAAAATATATTTTACCTGTCCAACCATAGTAATTTAGAAATGTTCTATTTGCGACATTGTTTTGAATCTTAGTTGCAATTCTATGTTACAATTGTTTCATTACAGTTCTTGATGAGAACTCTTAGTTTTCAAGTTTGTTCACTTTCAAGAAATATACCATTTATTTTGGTGGTGGTGGTGGTGGTGGAAGTAGGATTGTTATGTATGTTTTTGTGATTTCCATTGTCATGCATCCATGATTTATGCTGTATATTAGAAAATATTTCTCATTTGATGATTGACATGGATTTCCTTGAGAATTAAAAAAAAAAGCTCTTTTAGAAATTTTTACTGCTTTATTTCATTGTGTGTGCATGTTTTAATACAATTTATATATTAATACTTACATCAATTGTCAAGTACATCAAGAAATTGTCACCCATAGGCCATTCAGTAGCAAACCTACATTCAGAGAGAGAAGAGGAAAGGTTAAAACAGATCGAAAGCAAGGGAGTAATTCACACGTGTTGATTATGGAAAAGGGTTAGGAAGTGTTATTAATATTTGTGTAAATATATTGTATTTGTGTGTTAGGAACACCCTCCCCTTGACTAGAGAACATAGGTTAGAATCAGATGACCAAGCCTACATGTGCTTGAGATTAACCTTACATCACAGAATTAGTTATATTTCTTATACCGTTCTCCTTTGACCCAGGACTGTACCCTGCTTAACTCTGTATCTGAAAGCTTAGATAGAACACTCTCACTTGATTCCAATGCCCAAATGTATTTGGGTATTTTAATGCACACCACCGTGACTGGTTGAGATTCTCCAGCGTTACTGATGCAGCTGGTAACTCTACGTTTAATTTCTCCTTAGCTCCCTCCCTCCCACAGACTCCCTTTTCCGACCCGCCTTCCTGATCGTGTGGACCAGCAAGCCTCACTTCTTGACCTGTTGTTGACCTCACTATCCGAGGCTTGTGTGGCAAATGCTCATAGCCCGCTCGGAAACTCAGATCACGTTGTGGTAATGATACTTATCACCTTAAAAACCCATCCAAAAGCTGAAGAGCCATTGCTCAAAACGCCGAAACTATGAGCAGGCTGATTTTGAATCCCCCAGGGATCACATCAGTGACGCCCCATAGGGTGAAACCTTCTCACTCCCTGCTGATCAGTGTACAAGTGAGCTAACCGAATGGGTCAAAGCAGGCATTGATTCTTATATCCCCACACGAAAATTCTTCAGCAACCCCCACTCTCCTCAATGGTTCACCTCAGAATGTGCAGCTGTTATTGCTGAGAGGCAGAAAGCATTACGAAAATTAGGCTGCGAATAGACAAAAATTTGTAGAGGCAAGAATTGATTGCAAAGTAGTGATAGATGAAGCAAAGAGGAGGTATACAGAGATAACCAAAAAACGCATTCAGTCACAGAAACTAGGTACTTGTGATTTCTGGAAAATCTACAATAGTGTGAACAATGAACAATCGACAATTCACCGGCTATCAAATCACAACGATGTTTGCATGACAGCTGATAAGGCTAAACTACTTGCCCAGCGTTTTGCCGTAAACTCCACTTTGGACTCAGAAAACCACCCCCTCCCTAAATTTCCATTGCAGACTGAAGCCACACTTGAGAACCTGGTCATCACCTCGTTTCAAGTGAGAGACATCATAAAAAACCTTGACACCTCCAAATCCTGTGGGCCTGATCTTATACCAGTAATAGTAATAAAGAAATGCTCTGCTAAGCTGGCCCTGTCCTCTCCAAACTACAACAAATGCATTGCTGAATCTTGTTTCCCTGATAGTTGGAAAATTTTCTCTGTGGTACCAGTCTTCAAGAATTCTGGAGATATAACTAATCCTCTAAACTACTGTCCAATCAGTCTACTCCCGATCTTTGCTAAAGTCTTTGAATCATTAATTAATCTAGCGATAGTCCGGCACCTAGTTAATGCCAAACTTCTTTCTGATCATCAATACGAATTTAGACAAGCACGATCTAAGAGTTCATTATTCAAACACCTCGGCCTAACTTTCACAGATAACATGAATTGGAACAAATATATTGGAGACATTGCTAAGGCTGCTGCAAAGAAGGTGGGCTCCCTCTACCGTGCTAGCAAACTCCTCACACCTGACATTATCCTGTATCTCTACAAAGCCACCATCCGCCCATGCATGGAGTATTGTTGCCACATCTGGGCTGTGGCATCATCCACTAGTCTCTCTTAGACAAGGTCCAAAAAAGAGTTGCCAACTTAATAGGTCCCTCATTATCCACCAAGCTTCAGCCCCTGTCCCATCGACGCAGTGTTACTTCCTTGTGCTTGTTTTACAAGTACTTCAATGGATTGTGCTCTGAAGAACTTGCTGCTCTGGTGCCCCCACAACGTCAATTCACAAGACCAACCCGACAATCTGCCAAATCCCATTTATTCACTGTGGAGGTCCCCAGATGCCGAAAAGCTTTCTACTCCAGAAGCTTCTTTCCTCGTGCTGCTGGACTCTGGCACTCGCTCCCTGTTTTCCTGACGTTACTGACATGCAGAAATTTAAAACTAATGTAAACAGACATCTCGCTGCGCAGCTCCCAATTTAGGTTGACTCTTCCCCCCCCCCCCCCAAATAAAAAATTAAAAAAAAATAAAAACTTTCACCCTTATTCTCAGTAGTCCCTAACATCTACAGTGGTGGCCTGCCTTGTTTGGGGTGAACTATGTTAAAAAGAAAAAAAAAAGAAAAAAAAAAGAAAAAAAAGTTATATTTACCGAATAAAATTGGGTTATATTAGCTTTTTTTTATCAGTAAGATGTATAAAAAGTTAAAAGTAATAAAAAATATATAACCATTTTGTGAATTATTCTGGAATTACCATGGGCTTGTGTGTGTGTGTGTGTATATATATATATATATATATATATATATAATGAAACTGTTAAAGCAAATTTACTTTATTCTTATGAAAATGCTATCGTAAGAGTTTGATGTGCGTATCAAACTATTGCTTTAAATAATACAAAGCTTGTACATATCTTAGTATTACTAATGTTTTCTTCATTACCCACCCAACTACACACCCTTTTTTCTGTATTTTCTGCACTTATCACACACATTGCTTATTATATAAGAAGTGTAGATGCGAAGGTTATGACAATGTTGTAACACCAGAATGACATTCAATAGAAAAACTATTCTTTTTTAACCTTTTATTATTTGGTTCCTTGCAGTATAAAGCTGCTCTCTTTATTGTGTTTATAACTTGTTTCACTTCAATTTTACTTCAGTCGAAGTTCTCAGAAATCAAGGGGCTTCTTTTCCGGGGCTGACACTTAATCTCTATATGAGATACATTGATATCCGAGTGTTCAACTAAAGTTATCCTTTATTTCTCAAACGTTGAGTTAGTAAAGAAGTGAAGAACATAAATTTTCCTCTCCCCAATCGACCAATTAATTATGTTGTAGTATATTGTTGTCTCTTGGTCTTACAAGATTACAAGAATTCACCTAGTCTGGTGGAGTATCCAACTTAGTGTCGTTACTTGAGGTAACATCACTAGAAGAAGGTGCACTATTCTTCATATGAGGAAGTGTATAGTCGTACTGAGGGGATCTTATTTGTGCTGCGGATACTATGTTATTTTTAATATTTGGTTAGGGCTTACTTGCAGGGTGAAGTATCCTCATGTCAGGTTGTCCTGACAAACTCTTGTACAGAGAGACCGAAGACACTCGAGGATGGTGTCTAATAGGTAATTCAAACTCTCCTTATATATGTGGAAAAGTATATTCAGAGGAAACCAACCTTTTCTGTATTTATAGTTGAGGAAACCAAACTTATTTTAGTTGAGTAAACTAAGCTATAAGCCAATAAAAGATGGAGAATTTGGTATAATAGATCACACTTTGGTGGTTTCACTGGGTACATATTTTTTTTCTTGGATGAGTTTCAGATATTTGGCATTGAGCAGCATTTTGTAAAATGAGGAATTCAAAGGCGATGATTTTGGGCTAATTGGCAATTACAGATTTCAACACTTAATAGGTTTCTTTGCTTAGAAAAATAAATGTATCGAAACTCCCATGTGGGTAGTAGGAATTGCTTGGGAACTTTAATCTCTGTATGCACCTAGTGGTGTACCTATCATGAAATGGACTAGTCTGGTTGTCATATTAGTAACTACTCCCCACATCACACACACACAAACACACACCATAAAAGTTTTTTTGTTTCTCTCAGACAATAGACACCTCAAAAGTGTTGAAGAATGGGTCAACGGAAACGTTAGCATTAAGAATACGAAGAAAACGTTTTAATTGTATGAACGATAGTTTGAATTTTCATAGCCCTTGATAGAGTATACCATAGTTTTTAAAAAGAAAGTGTTGGACAACGTTTACATGTATTAGGATTACCACAATAGCAAAATGTTCACTTTACTACAACATTTCATATCAAGAAAGAGTCCTAATAACACTACAGGTAAATGGGCCCCATAAGTTGCATGTCACAAACCTTTGAACCAGACAAAAAGCAAAAGGGAAACACGAAAAATGAAAGGGGAAATAGAATTGAAAGTGAAATCAAAATGGTGCAAAAGCTAGGTAAAAATCCGGTCAGGATCGGGTAGTTAACATGAAGAAAATTATAAAAGGACAGAAAGAACATTTAAACAGTAAAATAGTATGTTTCTGAATTTTTGAGATGAGGATTGATAATTTGGATTATTCAGACTACTGTTCTCATCTTTTGTGTTATTCTCACAACGTTCTGGCCGATGTAACCTCCGGCCTTATTTAGGTGTATCTTTTCGAACTCTGGAATATTTCTGTCGAACTCGGGAATCTGGATGGAATGTCCACAAGGACCCGTGGCGTAGTGGATATAGTAGTAAGTAAAATTCAGTTCTAAGTGATAGTCATCTGAAGGTTGAAGGTTCAATCCTCGGTGCGGGCGATACGAAGAATTGTGAATGACTGAAAACTTCTCCCAGTAATGGCGGACAGAATGAGAGCATGCTACCTCGTGGATTAAATGGATTCTTGAGTTCGACAGAAATATTTGTGAGTTGGAAAAGATACTTCTGAAGAAGGCCGGAGGTTATAGCGGCCGAAACGTTGAGGATAACTCAAGATGAGAACAGTAGTCATCATAATATAAATAATCAGTAAAATAGTAAATGAAATCAAAATATTAAAAAAAAAAATCTGTAAGCATCATAATTTTTTAGGTTTTTGTACCAAACATAAATACCATATAAGATAATTTAAAAAGATGTATAAAAAATATATCTATAACCCTAGTTTGTATAGGTTTAGATTGGCTGTAAATCTCTATGTAGGACTGCTGAAATAAAGTGATTATATTGTTTCCTCAAAGAAAGTAGTTTTGCTGGGACTAAAGAATGGCTCGACTGAACTAGTATGTTCGTTTCATCAAGTGAATAGATTTGAATTTAATTTTTGTTTTTTTTGCTGTTGATTTTTGTCAATCCAAAATTCTTTAAACAATTGCAAAAAAAAATATAGCAAATATTTTTAAGTACTAGGCTTGATCTGGTAAAAAGCTATAGACATTCTTAGTCCAGACTATTAATGATTTTGTCTTGTTTACTATGAAATCTTTGAAATGCGGAAGTTATCAGAATGCATATTTACAATGTACTACAAGTATTTTTGCTTGTTAATAGTGGTTCCTTCTAAAGTTAAAACTATTGTTTACTCTTGTAATATCTATTTAGTTGTCATAAGTGTGTATAAACCTGTTCAATTACTACAGAATAATAAACCATCTGAAGCAATTAGTAAAACAGACATGAAGAGAAACAAGAATGGATATGCATTCAATCTGCATCTTGTGGAAATTCTATTTCAAACTTGAGCTTCATCGTCCTATCAACAGACAGAGCCTCTTCTAGAGATGCTTGGACGCATGTATAATAAGATGCGTCCATTCAATTTGAGTGTTTCACAATGGAAATTCTATTTCAAACTTTAGCGTGACAGAATGACCAATCGACAGAACCTCTTATTGTTAAGCTTAGATGCATCTAAATGTTTTATCTTTCTGAAACAATTACAAAAATTGGAGGTTAGTTTTTATACTGATAATCGCAAAACCTATCCGCTCTCCAGGCAGCAATTAAAAAAAAAAAAAGAAAAAGAATAACGCACAATTTACGTTAAATATATATGAAACTGATCCATCACTCTAAATTCTAAAATGTTTTCTTTCTTTCCATTTTCCACGGTGTTCACACGTAATCGCCTAAAAAAGCAGAATATATTTGTGTGTGAGGGGTAGCAGAGTGTGTTAATCTGCAAATTTACCCATATTTTATTTTTTTAATCTTATATTATTTAACTGTACACCCCTTTTTTATTTTAATTTTAAGCAATTGAGTTTAGTTTTTTTTTCGCATTAAAATGAAATAAATAGCTTCTTAAAATTATTTTTAAAAAATATAAGTTTTGGTATTATTGTAGATTTCCTCCCCTCCCCCCCCCCCCCCCCCCCAAAAATATGATTCTACTTCTTTAGGCGATTATGTGTGGATACTCAAAGTCCTGGCGACAATAGAAAACAAAAAAAAAAATTATTTTAGAATTTAGAGTTGGGCATCAGTGTCGCATGTAAATTTAACTTAAAATGATCCTCCATATCCGGTCCATTCTAGGGTTTTATAGCATATACCTTTTTTTTTCTTTTTGCTATAGGAGAGAAATTCTGTGCATTATTTTGGGGGAGGGGCAGGGGTCCACTCTTTTAGGCGATTACGTATGGTTTCACAACCTTGCCAGTGAGACTTAGGGTTAATCTTAGAAAATATATTAGTTATCTGTCCTAATGAGTTAGAATGACGCTAAAAAGTAGAATCACATAGTTTAAACTTAGCTGAGGGTGTTAATATACAATTTTCAGTTTCTGAGTCAAAAGATTGTTTTAACTATACCCATCCCCAATTAATTGGTGTTTTGATATAAATATAGGTTGGATAAATGGAGAAAAAAAACTTCGGCATTTATTCATTTAGAAGACAGAAAAAAATTAAGTTTAAGAAATTTATGAATCTATTTTTTAAATTATTATTTAAAAAGCTGAGAGGGGTGGGGAACTTTTTTTATTTTTTTTATTTATTATAGCAAATATAATCATATTCGAGAGTCGTTGTCGTCATGGAAAACAACAAATTTAGTTTTAAATATAAAGTATATATCTAAAGAAAAACTTTGTTAGTTATTGCGTTCAATGCGGAGTGTAATTTTTTTAAATAAATTATTTTAGGTAATCTAAGTTGTTGGTTCGTGTAAACATACACATTCTTAAAACGTGACCAGAAGTTATTCGAATTTCAAAATAATCATTTTGAACGTTAAATGTTTTTCATAAAATCGTTGGAATTAATTTACTACTACTAATAATATTAATATTAAAACTTTTGAATATATATATGAAAACTGTAAAACGAAAATAGAAATGAATTGGTCAGAACATTAATTTATTAAAAGGTGTTTATAAAATAATTATGCTAATGAAGCATCGGGATAAGTGTTTACGCAGTGTCCTGTTATATATAATGTATTTGAAAATACTTAAATGTATAACTGCATTAAATTAGCATAACATGTTTTGATATAAACATAGTTAGGATAAATGGAAAAATATTTCACATTTATTCATTTTGATGAAATGGTATCATCCATGATTAGTCCATTACTCAGCTTTCTCCACAATATTGTTTATCGGTTATTACCAATTTATTTAATGTAATAAACTATTTAAAATACCATCTAATTATGTTTCCTCTTGCTTTACTTACTATACTTTTCAGAAGATTCTCTTGTTTGCTTACAAAGAAATTGTCTTAAAAACGGAGGTGGGATCACGGCTGGATTATCTAAAAGGTTGCAGCCTATGCCCGAGGCTTGAGGTTCCTGCATTGATGAATAAATTATTTTATAAACTGAAATGACAAACTCTTATTTATTTTGATTGTTTTATTGTTGAAATATATGCTAATTTAGTCTGCAATAAATAATAAAATAGTGGTATTTTTTTTTTTTAATTAACAATCAAGATTGCTATTAAGTTTACTTTAAACCATGTAAATGCTGAAATAGCACAAGTAAAAATAGTCCAGATGGATACAGTTGAGTTAGATGGTGGCTTCATCTGAAGAGCTTTTCATAATTTAGATGGTCCATGGCCTCCAAAGAGATGTAATCTGACCCAGGATGTGGTAGCCGGAGGTCAGTATTTTTGGCCGAAAGTTGGTTTAAGAAAAAAAAAAAAAACAATCCAGGAGTCTCATTTTTTTTTCCTTCTTCTGAGATCGTGAGTTGGGAATCGGCAGTTTTTGCAAGAACTTGTTTAAAGATTGGAATGCGCATGATGAGCTGAATGTAAGCGATCACCTAGAACAAGATTTATAGGATTTCTTAACGGTATATATTAGCTACCTTCAGATCACAAGATAAACTCCAATTATCGTTCATTAAGCTGTTTGGAAAATGATTGATTTCAAAAACAAATATTTATTCACTGAGCTCATGTGGGACTCATTTATTGTTTTTTCACCTTACCAGTTGGCTTCAGATGGTTAGACACTGCTAAAATACTGACATCAAGTGCCTTGGGCATTTCTCTTACATTTTGATGTGGGTTTTGTTGTCCTACCAAAGACATGAGTCTAGTCTACCTTACTATATGTTGTGACCCTGTTAGGGGCCGAAATAAAGACACGGAAACACGGGGTTACAGGAACAAAGATATATTATTGAAGAAAAAGAATATATATACAAGAAGTGGTATTCTGGACTTCCAGTATAGAACTGGGTTGGAAGAAGTCAGTGAGTTGGAATGCTTCTCGCATTTTATTATGGATGGACGAGTCCATTTGTTCTTCGTACAGGTACGGCACCATAACACTATATCACCCACATCTGGGGAGGTGGGGGGTAGAGATGGATTAAAGGGAAAATGACTTGCTTACAACCACTTCTTCATGGTGTTCTATTAAGTTAGGTATAGGACACCATGAGCCACTTCCAAACTTACGCCGCCACCTGGTATTCTCAAATGGTCATCCATCTAAGTAATTATACTGATCTGATCAGAACTGGTGTTTAAAGTATAATTACACGAACTAAATAGATAAATGATGTAACTTTTAATTGAAGTTTCTCACCTTTTGAAAAGTAAATTCGGCTTTTGTTAGTAAAGCGCATTCAAGAATTTGTATTTTTACTTTAAAGTGAGCTACACTTGGTTGTAAATTCTTGTCTTTCTAAACATGTTATCATTGCTTAAATTTAATCAAATACAGTGAGTAAAATAAATGACACACTGTGGTAGTTCGAATTCTACAAATGGATTGAATTTAATGGAAATGCCAATGTTTCGAATCATATATTATATGTCGTAGTGTTTGTATAAAGACTGTTGATCATATTGGATGTCTTGCAATCTGATACTGAAATATCCATATAATCACACACACATATATATATGTATATATATATTAGCATCTTCGTAACAAGTTTTTGTCATAAAACCTGTATGTATAAACTCTGTGAATTGAGGTCTTTTGAAATAAAAAAAAAACAAATAATGTCATGTACCGGAGAAGTGTGACTTGGTTGTCCACCATGTGGATGTCTTTGGGAGGGCTGATAACGTCCTGGCACAGTACCCATCTCCCTGAGTGGCAAACGATAAGCACATCCCCTTCAATGAAGAGGTTGATCTGTAGTCTGGCTTGACTGGTCTTAAGCGCATCATTAGGCATCATTAATTTTCTGCTGTGAATTAATTAACTCGGCTGAGGGAACCGCTGTGCTGTAATTGAACACTGTATTAATGAACAGACAGACATACTTTATATATAGAAAAATATAATTTATTACATTTCCGCTTCAAAAGAAAAACATAAAAACTCGAAAGTCGAAGAAGTAGAGGACCCCAGGGACACAAACTACCCAACCAAGGCTCTGGAATTGGTTTAATTGTTAAAATAAGGGGTCAACCAATAGAGGCAGCACTGATCGACACTTGATCGGAGGTCTTGCTCCAAGAAACATCAGTTTTTGAGGAGTTAAAAAGGGGAACTAAATGATTCTAATCTAACAGTTACTCTGGCCAACGGGCAAAAGATGATACTAGATAGCATGGTTAAAGTGAGGAAACTAAAAGCTTTGTGAAGGCTATATATCGCTGATATTGAGTGCAGACTGGTTGAAAAGGAACCGAGCCCAAATAACCTTTCACTCTAACCAATTAAAGGTAAAAGGGGTGAATATACCACTTGGTATTAATACCAGTGGTATTAATACCAGTGGTAAAATCGATAATTTCTCACGGGAGAAAGTAGAGGTGCCACTATGCATTGCCACTATTAGATTTGTTTATAACAAACAGCCAAGAAAGAATTCACTCCTTCAGTATCTGACCCCGGTTCCAAAAGGGAAACCTGTGACGAGGTTCATAAGATGGAGTTAAAGATCAAATCACTCTCACCCGGGATATGTTGAAACTGAGAGCATCAGTGATCTTTTCACCTCCATTCTTTTTTATATATATACTTGTTTTTTGTCTCTGTCTTTTTCTGTCTCTGTCTCTCTCTCTGTTGCCAGCCAAGCTTCTAGTTTAAATGTTTCTTCGGAAGCGGAAATAAATAAAAAAATTTTTTTTTATATGTGACGTAATATTTTTTCCCCCATTACAAGCCTTCAATTGCAGCTGATGGTCCCAGTCAGATAATTGATTCTCGGAAGAGAATTAATGACACAGTGTATTCAGACCAAATACCCAATCGGGTATAACTCCATTTGCTTAAGACGAATGTGATCATGGTTTAGTACGGGGTACTAGTGCCGTGCCAGGATGAAAGAGACCTCCCCCTCCCAGAAAAGTCCTCAAGGCACACACACGCACACACCAATTTACTCTTCCTGCCACACTATCGGGTCACAGTAATAACTAAAGAAATAGACAAATTAATGTGTCAACATCATTTCAAACATTACAGTAGATGGAAATAAAATATTTTAGGTCATAATCCTGAATTTGTATCTATTGCAGATGCGATTCTGAATATAAGACATGGTAAATATGCGATTCTGAATATAAGACATGGTAAATATGCGATTCTGAATACAAGACATGGTAAATATGCGATTCTGAATACAAGACATGGTAAATATGCGATTCTGAATGCAAGACGTGGTAAATATGCGATTCTGAATGCAAGACGTGGTAAATATGCGATTCTGAATGCAAGACGTGGTAAATATGCGATTCTGAATGCAAGACGTGGTAAATATGCGATTCTGAATGCAAGACGTGGTAAATATGCGATTCTGAATGCAAGACGTGGTAAATATGCGATTCTGAATGCAAGACGTGGTAAATATGCGATTCTGAATGCAAGACGTGGTAAATATGCGATTCTGAATGCAAGACGTGGTAAATATGCGATTCTGAATGCAAGACGTGGTAAATATGCGATTCTGAATGCAAGACGTGGTAAATATGCGATTCTGAATGCAAGACGTGGTAAACATGCGATTCTGAATGCAAGACGTGGTAAACATGCGATTCTGAATGCAAGACGTGGTAAACATGCGATTCTGAATGCAAGACGTGGTAAACATGCGATTCTGAATGCAAGACGTGGTAAACATGCGATTCTGAATGCAAGACGTGGTAAACATGCGATTCTGAATGCAAGACGTGGTAAACATGCGATTCTGAATGCAAGACGTGGTAAACATGCGATTCTGAATGCAAGACGTGGTAAACATGCGATTCTGAATGCAAGACGTGGTAAACATGCGATTCTGAATGCAAGACGTGGTAAACATGCGATTCTGAATGCAAGACGTGGTAAACATGCGATTCTGAATGCAAGACGTGGTAAACATGCGATTCTGAATGCAAGACGTGGTAAACATGCGATTCTGAATGCAAGACGTGGTAAACATGCGATTCTGAATGCAAGACGTGGTAAACATGCGATTCTGAATGCAAGACGTGGTAAACATGCGATTCTGAATGCAAGACGTGGTAAACATGCGATTCTGAATGCAAGACGTGGTAAACATGCGATTCTGAATGCAAGACGTGGTAAACATGCGATTCTGAATGCAAGACGTGGTAAACATGCGATTCTGAATGCAAGACGTGGTAAACATGCGATTCTGAATGCAAGACGTGGTAAACATGCGATTCTGAATGCAAGACGTGGTAAACATGCGATTCTGAATGCAAGACGTGGTAAACATGCGATTCTGAATGCAAGACGTGGTAAACATGCGATTCTGAATGCAAGACGTGGTAAACATGCGATTCTGAATGCAAGACGTGGTAAACATGCGATTCTGAATGCAAGACGTGGTAAACATGCGATTCTGAATGCAAGACGTGGTAAACATGCGATTCTGAATGCAAGACGTGGTAAACATGCGATTCTGAATGCAAGACGTGGTAAACATGCGATTCTGAATGCAAGACGTGGTAAACATGCGATTCTGAATGCAAGACGTGGTAAACATGCGATTCTGAATGCAAGACGTGGTAAACATGCGATTCTGAATGCAAGACGTGGTAAACATGCGATTCTGAATGCAAGACGTGGTAAACATGCGATTCTGAATGCAAGACGTGGTAAACATGCGATTCTGAATGCAAGACGTGGTAAACATGCGATTCTGAATGCAAGACGTGGTAAACATGCGATTCTGAATGCAAGACGTGGTAAACATGCGATTCTGAATGCAAGACGTGGTAAACATGCGATTCTGAATGCAAGACGTGGTAAACATGCGATTCTGAATGCAAGACGTGGTAAACATGCGATTCTGAATGCAAGACGTGGTAAACATGCGATTCTGAATGCAAGACGTGGTAAACATGCGATTCTGAATGCAAGACGTGGTAAACATGCGATTCTGAATGCAAGACGTGGTAAACATGCGATTCTGAATGCAAGACGTGGTAAACATGCGATTCTGAATGCAAGACGTGGTAAACATGCGATTCTGAATGCAAGACATGGTAAACATGCGATTCTGAATGCAAGACGTGGTAAACATGCGATTCTGAATGCAAGACATGGTAAACATGCGATTCTGAATGCAAGACATGGTAAACATGCGATTCTGAATGCAAGACATGGTAAACATGCGATTCTGAATGCAAGACATGGTAAACATGCGATTCTAAATGCAAGACATGGTAAACATGCGATTCTGAATGCAAGACATGGTAAACATGCGATTCTGAATGCAAGACATGGTAAACATGCGATTCTGAATGCAAGACATGGTAAACATGCGATTCTGAATGCAAGACATGGTAAACATGCGATTCTGAATGCAAGACATGGTAAACATGCGATTCTGAATGCAAGACATGGTAAACATGCGATTCTGAATGCAAGACATGGTAAACATGCGATTCTGAATGCAAGACATGGTAAACATGCGATTCTGAATGCAAGACATGGTAAAGAAATTGCAAAGAATTAATCTTGAATTAGTCTGTTACTGGTGGGATGGCAATTGTTTTTTGGGTTTTTTTAATTTATTTATTTTAACCTTTCTATTAACAATTAGATTTTTTTAAAAAATTTATTCATCACTGATATTATTATTATTATTATTATTATTATTATTATTATATAATATGGGGAGGGGGATGCTACTTTATGCGTAAGCCTTGTAGTGTATATAATCAGATAATGGTTAATAAATAATAGCTTTTATAAATTGTACACTAGTGGAAATACTCTGCTTTTCTCAGAGGTTATCGAGGGCAAAGTATCGGTAAACAAACACATTTTGAATAAATAATTCATTCAAATGATTCATTCAGTCGTGCTATTATCGCTTAACATGAAAGAAAACGCAGACAAATGTCAATTTTGTTATTTTTAATGATAAAAAATTTCTGTTAATTAGTGGACAACTCTCATCAAACCAATAATTTGTTGTAGCAACTATGTGCATGCCAGAGCTTGTTTCCAGTTAAGTTTTTTTTTATGCACTCTTACTAAAAAATAATAGGTTTTTCCTAAAATTTTAATTGAATAAAAAAAACAAGAGATTTTAACCTTCGGATTCAAAATATGCCATTGGTTTTACTCGGTGGTTAACCATTGACAACTGATGTGTGCCCCCCCCCCCTCCCCCAACATGTTTGCTTTTATATATATATATATATATATATATATAAATAAATAATATAAAAATCAAAATTTATATTAGATCCTATCGAGATACAGTGAAGCTCAATATAGTAGATAGAGCATTTACATACGGATAATGAAGTGATGAAATAGACAAAATTTGCACAGATTTACACATAATTTTATTGATCTCTGAATAATTTTCAAGCATCATTCAGGCCTAAATGTCTGATCATTCCATTCTACTCACTTATCAATAACTTTCAAAACACACCCTGGGAGTATTATAAAATACCATTTTTTTGAGCACACAAGGTTTTGAAAAAACAAAACATTGTTCGACTTCTTAGTTTAAACAGTTTCGACTATTTACATTTGATACAGTTCTGCTTGTAATTTGAATCGGGCTTGATCTGGTTCAGGACTAATATTGAGACATTTTTTCCTTATAATGTTTTAAAAATTTTTTTTCAATTTGGCATTTTCAAGATATTTACCTCCAATAATTAATATTCAATTGTTATTGGTCAACCCTTCTGACGATAAGAGCGTTATCTTTGAAAAGCCATGGTTTGAAGGCCAATTTGTATTTGTATTCCTTGCTTGACCACTAGAGTTAATAAACTTGTAAACTATGCAAATTTTTATCTAAAGTTGTATCTACCCGGCATTGTCCAGGATTCAGTAATATCATTTTAGTTTTTGCACATTTTAAAAATTATACACAAAAAAATAATGTTTTTCTTCATTTCAATAATATCATTTTAGTTTTTGCACATTTAAAAAATTATACACAAAAAAATGTTTTTCTTCATTTCAATAAATATTAGATTACTACTAAAGTTTAAAAAATGTGTAAATCATCGGCAAGAAACACATGGACACACAATTCTATTAATATTGAGATGGGGGAAAAGATGATCATGTAAGAGAGGTAACTCGTTTTTCAGCGTTCAAGTGAAAGTATTAGTTATGCCCCTTACATGATTTGTGTTATTCTTAGAAAAAATCACATAGTTTTTTAGGTCATTTACATTTGTCTCATTGTAACAATCATTTTAGCAGGAATAACTATGAAAAGAAATTGAGCAAAATACATTATTTTCTTGCAAAAAAACATGGTAGAAGGAAGATGAAAGACAGTGGCTAGTCAGAATCAACTATTGATATGTCAGATACATTGCTATTTAGGTCTTTGAAAGTTCGACAAACTTAATTTTATATATTAGATATATATATATATATATGAGAGAGATAGATAGATATGTTTGAGTGGCATCTCATTGTTACAAACTACAATTATTTGTGAGGGATAAGTGTTAAAGAGGGAGTTATTAGGTTTTTTTTTCCACATGATTGCAATTGGCCTGATAGACATAACGGCATCTCACTAATGAATGATATTTAGTAAGCAGGGGTTTTGTGGGCGTGCATTTGAAAGGATTATGTTCCGAAGGTATTAGTTTACCACAATTGAAATTCCACTTACCAAAGTAGGGATAGTGGAACAAGTTAAATGCTCTATTTTGATAAGCTCAATTACCTCTGATAATTTCGTCTCTCTCATCTATCCCATCTTCACTCATTTAATTATACATCCTTTTTCTTACATTTAAATTAAAGCTTATATAAACTCCCTCAACCCGATTCTCAATGTTTGGCCTTAAACTTCAGAATTTGTATAGAAAGATAAAATAGATATTTAAAAAAAAATGTTTTCCAGTTATAATTATTATTTTTTAGTTAACAATACTTGTACGTTTATGATTGGTCCTAACAAAACTGCTTTTAAGAAGCTTGTAGTGATTCTTTCTCAATTTTCATTTTTTTTTTTTTTTTCATACCTACACCACCGAAGTGGAATTTTAATCTAGAGCAGATTTTGTATGGCCTAATTTGTAGCTGAATAAACTATCCTTTGTTTATGGTAGCGTTACGCATAACTGTATGATAATCGTATATTAGCTTGAATAATAGAGGAATTTGTCCTAAAAGAATTTGTAAAAGTATGCTAGATTGTTAATTTATTTTTATCATTTTGATCTTGTGTGTACCTTCTTTCAATAATCCTAAAATACGTTTTATTACCAGATTACAAAAACAAAAACAGTGAATACACAATTGTTTAAAAAATACTCTACACAGTTTAATCCTGATAATCATTTGTTTTTTATAATTACTTTAAATTTTAGCTGTTATTAGCTTTTAATTTCATTAACTACTATTATAATCAAATTTAAGAAATTATCACAAATCAACCCAAAACCCCACCTGAAAGTTTGGTAGTCAGCTCAGTGTGTGATATACTAGTGCCTAAAAAAAACATTAATGCCTACAACTTTTATAATTAAAGTCACTTGAAAAAAAACAAACAGTTGTCTTGTTTACAAACGATACTAATACTTCACTCAACTGCTGCTGATCGATGCTAGTGTTTCCTTGAATATATACTGAATGTCCCGTCTTAGTATTTCAAACATATATATATATATATATATATATAGATAGATAGATAATGAGTAGAAAGAGATAAATTTACAATATTATTTATTACAGTTTCAAGATCAATAAGTTAGATGCACAATCGTTTCCAAGACGTTTAGGAATTGTTTTTATTTATTTATTTTTGTGTGTTTCATACCAGATTGATTGACGGCTATGTGGTGAATTTGGTGCCCTTATGAGGAGGGGGGGGGGGAAGAGTTAGAATGAAGAAAAAAAAAATGAGGAAAATACTTTAATGTGAACAATTTCGGTTGGTGATAATTATTCTTTGTGAACATTTTAAAATGTTTTTTTATCGGTTGAATATGAACATTTTAAAAGAAAAAAGAAAAACATATGAACATAATATACCTGAACTTTTAATATATAAAAAGAAAAACAGCTAAGTATGGTTTACCCATTGAATTTGAGTGAAAAAGAAATATGTATAAATTAAATGAATATCTGATGCATTTTAACTTTTCAACCTGACTGGGAAATTATACACTGATGAAGCCTCTTTGTGAATATTTGTGATATTTTGTATATCATAAAAATGTTTGTTCTTGAAATGGGCATAAACAATTGTTTGTCAAAAATTGTTTTTAAATGAAATATGGAATTTTTTTTTTTAATAACCCATCTTCATATGATGTTAAATTATGTATATATTAATTCTGTGACTTCAAGGTTGTGTTTTTCGCCTCTACATTAATTACATTAATTACATTGTTCAATACTTGTTCAATACTATTAATCAATTCGCATCAAATACTAAAACAAACTTTAAAAAGATTTCTATGTAACAAAATTATTTGATTACGAAATTAAATTACCAACATTTCTGTTTCTTCTAAAACAAGTCATTTCTTTCTTTTACTCCCGGGCAACGCTGGATAGATACAACTAATTGTTTTGTATGTATGTATATATATGTATAAGTCAATGAAAATAATTAGACCTACAAATGGAAGCAAATCATAATCTTCGGTTGTTCAGAACAAGGGCATTTAGTGAATAACAATATTTATTTTTCTTCTTTCATTCCTTAAGCCAGGCTTTTCAGATTAAAATTTTATCATCAGAGGAGGTTAATGATGGATAAGTTGACAAATGAGGACAGTCAATATTCGAAATTTGAAAAAGTTTTAAAGTTCAAACGGGTATTTTCCAATGTAAAAGAGTGTCACCAAAAAACGGAAATCCAAGTAGTATGGGGTTCAGATGTATTGGTAAATCCAGAAGAATCCGTGTAAAGATCCAGCGACGACGATTCCATCCAAGTCTGTAGTCTGGAGGGAGAATCAGATAAAATTGTCCATGTTGAGAAAACGTAATTCTTCCTGTTTTCTATGAAACGGATTCAAAGGCTATATATATATATATATATATATATATATATATATATATTCTCAAAATGCACTAATAGTTAAAAGGAATGTGGTTCCAATATTCTAAATAATAAAAACATTTTCCCACAGGATTACCAAATGTTAGAATTTATGCTAAATGTTATTGCTTGGTTTACTCTTGGCCTCACCCACCCACTCAGCAAAACCTCTTGAAATTACTATGGTGTGAATTATTTTTTTATGTATGACTAAGGCACAAATAAACCAGTTATGATAAGAATGTTGGTTTCCCAACGGCACAATTATAGTTAAGTGTTTATGAACATCATCTTGTGTTATGATATTTGGTTGTTTTCTATGTTCAATCTGTTTGTCAATATGAAAACGATGACCAATGATCAGCCAGTTCTCATCCAACCGATCTGTGAAGACAGCTTATTTTTGAGTTCCAAATTATTCTTGGGAATTTTTAAAGCATAACAATGTGGCTTCATTTTTAATTCTAGCATACTATATATCTGTCAAGAAAATTTGGGAAGAAGTTTTTTCTAAAGTTCAGGCAAGTAATGTGATTTTGTCTTTATTGAACTTGAATTTATTAAATTTATTTAAATTTTTAAAACTGACTCATTTTACTTTTACTAATTAAAAGATATTCAATGTCCCATTGCTTTGTGTACATAACAATTGATTTATCAACTCGCATCCATAACTAATTTCATTCTGACATTTGAAGAGTAAATACTATCTTGGAGAAAAGAGTACAATTTCTGAATGTGTTTTTTTCTCAAAGCTTAATTTTCTTTTGAGCTTATTCACTCTTAAATTAGTTATTTTAATATTTTTTTAAATTCTCACAATTTAAATATTTTTTTCCAATCTAAGCCTATCAACAAGTTTTTATATTTGTTTCGTACAAGAGCAGAACATGAATTAGAAATTTTTTTTTTTTAATGTAACATTTTATTTAGTCTATTAAAATAAAAGCATTTATTTGGCAGATGAAAAAAGATTTTTTTATGAAATCTATTAAAAATAAAAATTAAAATTCTGCTTGATTTGATTTCTTTTGGCGATTGAGTGGAATTTTATTTTAATCTTGTTACTCTTGTATCTTGAATATTTTACTAAAATATAAAATTTTAAAAAATTGCAAATTTGTTATTTGATATTTTAAATTTTTGCGTTGACTGAATTGATAAGAAATACATGTCTAAAATAATATAACTGCTTTTTTACAACTCTTAAAATGTTTCAGTGACATAAATGATAACAACTAGCAATTACATACATTTTATGCAGAACTTGTGCAGTCTGCAAAACAATCAATTATTATGAGAGTCTGTACATATTCTAGGGACTCGAACTGCAACTGCTGATAGATTATAAGATTTATTTGCACAGTAATAAAAAAAAATGTTAAGTTTGATCTAAGAAATATAGAATAAATATATTTAATTTATTTCTTATAAATAATCACTATTGATAAAGTTATTAGACAGCTTCACACAACACATCAACGCATGTTTCCCATGTGACATGCTTTTGGTAAACACACATTGAATTAATTTTTTTTTTTATTAACTATTAACTGAATATTTGTTGATAGAGAAAACGAAAATTATTACAAAATTAAATCCACCAGAATGAATTTCAGTTTCTTTGTAAAAAAGAAGTTATTCTATTTTGTTGATAGTTTAAAAATAGATGAATTCATGACATTTTGAAATTTGAAAAGAATTTAAAGCATTTAAAAAAAAAAAGATTTGGCAAAACCCCCCGAATGACATAGTTCAAAGACAAATCAAAATAAAAATGAAATGAGACTCCTGAGTAATGTCAGGTAGATATAGCTTATATAAATAAAAAAACTAATTTGAGGGTTTTAGATGCTGACTCCGTTGTCTTCATTTCAAGTTTACAATGTTTAAATTGTTTTCTTAACCATGATAGATACATACTATTTACATTTATATATATTTTTTAATGAAGTTTAATTAAGTTTTTTTTTAATTTTAGGTTTTAATTATTGAATATATAATAACTAGTGTACCTGTGCCATCAAAAATGAGGGCAACGTATATATTGACGACTATCTACTATTGAGTATCTTACATTAAGATGAATATCAGATAGAATAAGAGGGTGTTTATTTACACAATTATTTATATAAGCACGTTAATAATAAAGCATTAAACTTGTTAACTGAAACCTACACAAACACTTAAAAAAACATTTGAGTTATAAAAAGTAATATTAAGTATATGTAGAATAAACAATATTCAGTAGGTACATATTAACAATTCATCCATCAGATATATAGATATTATATAAGCAGCACTTTGCGTCATAATGGTAGTATGAATATATAAAATTAAAAGTTACACCTAAATAGCATTGCATTTGACAAATCGATATTTGATTCTGGCTAGTCGGTCTGTCTTTTATGTAAAATAGAAATTCCAATGGATTTTATCGATAGCATATTCTATCTGCCCGATAATTATTTCAGTTGCATATGCTGCATGAGTCATTGTCATCATTTTTAACGTCTGTTTTATGTACTGGCATGTGTTGGACAGATTTTAGTAATTGACTTCCAAACTTATCCTGGTCAGGTTTCTTTAGAAGTCATTTTCTTAACTGAGACAAATTTTTTATAGGCCGAATGCCCTTCTTAAGGCCAACCCAGTGTGGTGATGGGGATCAGTGTTTTTATTGAGACACCATCTCTAGGTGAATTCCCACGAAGGCTAAAGATCACTAAATAAAAAGAATAAAATCAGTAAACCATTTCATTTTAAAAATTTTATTTATTTTTTATTTACTAACAAGTCATCGCTTATCAAGGGCAAAAGCCACTGAATGATAAGGGTTAACGCGTGTCAGGTGGATGGTGAGACAACACCGTTGGGATTGGTTACGATGGTTGAAACTGGTAGAATTTAGTACTTAGAATAGAAATAATAATGAATAATTTAAAAGAACAAGCTTAGGAAATTATTTACCATTCACAGAGATGATTATCAAATCAAATTTCTCCGTTTGTTAAAATTGGTAAATGAAAATGGTGTCCTGTATTGTCATTCACAAAGATAGCATTATCTATATGCAATTTTATTTTATTTCACTTTTCAGCAAATAGTTATCTTTTTTTTATATAACAATGCAATAATTTCATTGCTAAATAATCTTTTTCCTTTTCTTCTATTCCTTTCGATCTTTGTTTTTATATTTTACTTTGTTTCTTTTCAAAGTCCTAAAAAGCAATTTGGGTGCGAGGCTGCGCTTTCGGTAGGAGCCACTACATAGATACGTTGACTATGAGCCTATTTCGATATTTTGTATTTTTATATTTTATAATGAAAGACTCAGACATGCTAATTTCTTCCATTCTCTTTTTTTCAAAAAACAAAACATGGCGGCCATGTTAATGTATATAATTTCACAATTCAAAAATGAAATTGTTATAATAATTTTTGTTTAATGGAAATTAAATAAATCGTTTGATCCCACCGCCAAAACAGAATATTATAAAATGCACAAAATAAAAATGGTAATATGATGCTATGGGCTCTGAGACGACATAGGGTTTCTCATTCAATCCTGAGCAATGCCGGCTTTTTCCTGCTAATGTGTCTGTCTATGTATAAATATCATATATGACTCTCAGTAAATGTCTTGCTGCAAATGTTTCCTGTATAAATAACTGATGCTTTTCATTAGATTTGGACGTTGGCCGTTGTTTTCATGCTGCATAACGAAGTCCTTTTAATAAATGAAATGTTTAGTTGTCACTTAAAATCTACTTGACATCAAAGAAACTTAAAAAAACAACTTTAGCTGAGATTATTAATGTATGCTATTTCTGTGTAGATCTTAAATATGCAACAGGACTACAACCATGTGTGAAAAAGTTTGAAAATGTAAAGCTTTAGGGTCTAAAAACTGCTCTCCTACCCTCTCAATAAATAAATATAAGATATATTTTTGCTACTACAGATAAGAGAAATAGCAAGCCCCTTATTGTAATATTTGTAGTTAGGACTGCAGAATTGGAATTTGAGAAAATTCGTTGCTGTGAAAATGTTGTAAAAGAAAAATATATCAAAATATTTGTGTCATTTAACAGTTAAAAAAAAAAAGACAAATAGGTAATAATAACAAAGATTTTAATATTTTTTTTTTAAATTTTTGTCTTGGATAGTTTTCATCATCAGAAAACAAAAAAACAACCCCAAGAAATGTTGAATTCAGAACTTTGAAAAAAAAGGTCATCCTCTTCAAAATCAAAATTCTATAAATAATATACAGTGTGTATAAATTATTACTGTTGAAAGAGTTTGTACGTTGCAGTTTGATCTTTTACAATTTTAGGAATCTTAGTCTCGTGTTTAGGCTACTGATATTACAGCTCTGAAAAACATAAACCACATTAAAACAAAAAGATTGTCTCAAAATTTCCATATTTACTTGTCCTTATGCACATCGACAAAGTTAGACATGAGGTCGGTTTTCGATGTGGTGAAAGTCTATTTCCCCAAAAAGAGGCAGTCTGGATTTGGACAAAAATAAAAATGGCCTCCGTCTAAAAGTAGTTCTTTTCCCCTGAAGATGTTGCACACAGTATGGTTGGCGTCTCAACTTCGTCCCACACATAATAGTCTGTGGGGTTGTAATCAGGCGAGTTGCATGGCAAGATGTTGGTATTGGTGAAGTTGTGGAATTTCTCAAACAGCCACTTCTGTGTGTTCCCAGCGCTCAAGTGGTCAGCAACTCCATATTGCCATATACATTAAGTCTAGGTTCCCTTTTTGAACATATAGAACAGCGTGACATCATCTTAATACTCACCCAAACACCTTCACAGTTTGATGGGACTTGGTTTTCATGACATGTGGGACCTTGTGCACACTGTAAACTATCCACCTCTTGTTCTATGCGCTATATATATATTTATTTATTTATATATTTACTTATATATATATATTTATTTATTTATATATTTACTTATATATATATTTATTTATTTATATATTTACTTATATATATATATATATATATATATATATATTTATATATATATATATATATATATATTTATATATTTACTTATATATATATATATATATATTTATATATTTACTTATATATATATATATATATATATTTATATATTTACTTATATATATATATATATATATTTACTTATATATATATATATATATTTACTTATATATATATATATATATATATATTTACTTATATATATATATATATATATATTTACTTATATATATATATATATATATATTTACTTATATATATATATATATATATTTACTTATATATATATATATATATATATTTACTTATATATATATATATATTTACTTATATATATATATATATATATATATATTTACTTATATATATATATATATATATATATATTTACTTATATATATATATATATATATATATATATTTACTTATATATATATATATATATATATATATATTTACTTATATATATATATATATTTACTTATATATATATATTTACTTATATATATATATATATTAACAAATGTTGAATGAGGATGTTTGAGTTCTATGTGCAGTTCAGGATATGTCATCCTCTCAACCACAAAAATTTATTCTAATTCCACTTTTTCTAGGAAATCGTTGTAATTTCATCCTCTTTCACACAAAGTTTTTAAGTACTTAATTGTGGGTGTGTTAGGAAAGTTATGTTATGTCTGTTACTTTTTGATAACCATAAATGGTTATGATTAAACAATCTATATGTAAGTTTACTATTATTTAATTAAATGTATAATATTTTTTTAATAGGCATCAAAATCGATTTTTAAGTATTTATCAATGTTTTTGATAAGTTATGTAGTGGTAATCGACTTGTAATCAAATGCCATGTTCACCTTTATGTGGCCCTCCTGTGAGTACCAGATACTAAAATAGAATCAAAGAAATGAATGCTGAATAAAGCAAATAAATAAATAAAAAATTATAAATTTGTTCGTTTACGAATTTTTCTTTTTTATTTACCGATAGTCTGTCCTAATAATCTTAATAAAGAGATTTTTTTTTTGTAACCAACTGGTTGATTGATTATCCTATCAGCAATTTTTAACAAGTATCTTATTAAAAATTGTGTTTTAGAATAGGTGCCTAAAAATGAAACTACCAGTAATTTAAAATATAAACAATTACTAAATACTTAACATAAATCTGGTAATTCAATGATTTTTTTTTTGTTCTTTTTCAGTAGAATTTTCAATACATTAATTTCATAATGAAACACATACAATAAAACCAACTAGTCACCATTCTTTTTATTTACAGAAAGATAAATATCTCAAAAATTTCCCACATTAAAATTAAACAACAAAAAAAGAGGAGCTGTGTCATCCTTCGCTACCGAAGCTGTAAAATTTTCAAGGCAGATTGCGTGTGCATGTCAAAATTATGCAGCTACCTAGGAAAATCATGAGATATCATGTTACTAGTCCAATTTCTATCATATATATTTTATCAATCTTGTGCCTTTTGTTTAAAAAAAAATGTGAGGGGGGAGTGTTTAATTATCAAATGTAGAGAAGGACACGATTTTTGAAATCTTTGGATATTTTATATTGTCTTACCAAACACTGGCATGTTATTTTTGAATATGTAAAAATAGTTGTCTGTTTTCTGAAAATATTTAAAGATTGATTCTCATAAATTTTATTTATTTTGCTAGCAATTAAAAAAAAAAAAAAAAAATGTCAAATTTCATTCATTATTTTTCCTTTTTTTTTTTTTTTTCCTTTTCCAGTAATTACATTTTCTTATTTAAAATAAAATATCAATCAGAATATTCTTTGATTTTCTTTTTGTATGATTTTAATCAATTGTTACTTTGCAGCTGCAAAACTTTGCTTCACCATACATTTGTGTTGACCGATTTTTATCTAATCATTACAGCCTACTGGTGGGGAGGGGTGTTTCGAAGTATTGATGACTACCTTAACATTGAACCATTTTTAACCAAAGAACACAATGAAAAAAGAACATTGGGTTTTCCTTCATTCATGTATTTGTTTGGGGAAAAACATTTTCTTTTGTCTCCTTTACTAAGTCGGATGAGCTTGGGGGGGTACTATTTTTATTTTATTATTATTTGTTATTTCTTGATTTGTAATATAAATGCTATGCAACGATCCACATGCACAAATCTTTGAGAAAAAAGTAAAAAAAAAAATGTTTTGTTTGCTAACCTACAAATGTGGTGAACTGAAATGTTCTGCTTAATTGTTTTGAAGGTACAATTGTTTTTGTGATTTGTCATCGCTGCACAAAACTGAATATAGATGAACATCGTCCTTCATTCATCTGTAGGGATTTATTTATCCTTCAGCTAGATCTGACAAGAGTAAAAGTTGGCCTTCAACGAGAATTACATTCCGGCAATTCAAAATACACACACACACATAAATGCAAAAGTTTTGTTTATTTATCACCCTTATATTAACATTAAAAGGAATAACTGTTATTTAAATCAATAATTCAAAAGACTATTTTGAAATACTGTATATATTGTAGAGACGAATGGCCCAAAGACAGAACTTTCGATTGCTTATTTGCATGATTATTTTTTTAACAGTTCATAATAAATTAATGTTTAATATTATTCATTCGTAATTTTATCGTTCTGTTTTTCCACATATATGTGATATTTTTGTCGCTATTAACACTAACATAATTTAATACAAAAAGAATAAATTATTAAACTCTTCTAAAAATGTTTGCTGATTAATTTTCAGGGGAGGTAGTTTAAAACTAAACTAACTAGAAAGAAAGATATACAAGGAATAAACAAGAGTTCAGAAAGGGGAAAGGATGACTGACTCTCTTCTCTTTCTTTTCCTGTTACACCGTATAGAGAAAGGGGAAAGGGTGTCTGACTGACCCCCTCCCCTCCCCTGTTTGCGACTGAAGCCCAATTCTTTTATTGTTTTTAATAAGTAGAAGAAAGAAAAAAAAAAAAAGAAAAAAAAAGAAGCACACTATCGCTCCAGTGAATTGATTTCCTCTTTCTGTTCCTTTCGTGGTGGACTATTTAAAAGATCGAAATTACCAAAATGTTAATATCTATTTATACAGGGTGGGCAAAAATAAGGGTCCTATTTTTAAAAATGCATAACTTTTTTATTTATTGATTTTTTTTTTTTTTTTTTTTTTTTAGAATAAGTAAAGGACCCCTTCCGAAGCAAGCATGAGCCGTATTAGCCCTAAGGAACGTACCCTCATTTAGAAAACATTATTTTTGCTTAAAAAACTCAAAACAGTGTAAAAAACAATACTTTAGTTTTTGTAAGTTTTAAGAAGTGTTTTTCGGCTAAAATTTGTTTTGTTTATTTCAAAAAATCTCGGAAGGGTCAGTCTACACACACATAAAGTTTGGTGAGTTTAACTTTTATTTTGTGGAAGTTATTCAAATTTAAAGATAGGACCCTTATTTTGGCCCACCCTGTATAAATAAATGCGAAACTTTTTGTCTCGTGTTAATAACAAGCTTGTGAATGAAATGTTTAATATTTAACATTTTGGTTTCAAGTAATGAACTTTACGAAGCAATAAGCGAGCTGGCACAACCAACTAGTCTATTATATAAAGGCCAGTTGTGTGTGTGTGTGTGTGTATCCAGCTAAAAGTGAAAAACTACAAAACAAACAGACACAAAGTTGGTAGATTCTGAATGAATAATATCTATAATTAAAAAGAAAATTCATTCTTTGAGGGTTAACTAGGCCAGGTTTTGGTGGGGTGGGGTGGGGGCTTTGGTTTTCAGCCATTTCCAATGTTCTCTATTATATAAAGGATAGGTGAATGACTTGCATTATTATTTTTACCAGAAATGGGTTGGGTGGAAGTGAAAGAAGGGTGGGAAAGAGCCATGTGAAAAACTGAGAAGGGTAAAAGAAAGAAAGATTGACGGATTGAGAGAGGTAGAGAGATGTTTTAATATAAAGATGTTACACATACTTTTTAACCTTTAATTTTGTTTTTTTATAGCCCTTCGGCTGCATTAAAACATAAGTGTTGTATCTGTTCTCCACATATCAGCGACACCCCGGAAGTTTTCATGTAAATTATCTCCCTTAAAAATTAAATTTTTTAAAACGCTATCCTTTTTTTTTTATAAAATTTTTTATTTATTTTTATTTGTAATTATAATAATAGTACTATCGACACAATTATTGCGTATATAGAAGGAAATTTTGCAATACAAATTAGAAATGTTTTTTACAGAATATTAATTTATTAGAAACTTTAAAAAATGTAAATGAGGAATATCCAGATTTATTTGAGGGTGTTTGGAGATTAGTATATATACGGTATTTCAAAGTATTTTATCATTAAAATTAAGTAAGCCTAAGATGTTTTGATGTTAATATAGTTATGATAGATAGAAAAAACACTTTTGCGTTTATTCATTTAGATAAACATTCGAAATAACTAATAGATAAAATCGGAATTTTTAAAAAAGTTTAGACAAGTAAACAATCATTTCTGAAATAAGTTTAAAAAAAAAAAGAAAAGCTATTTAATGATCAACAACTTTAAAAATCAATGTAGGAAAATGTGAAATAAAAACATGTCTTAGAAAAGAAAACGTTTGAAAAAAAAAAGTAGCTGATGTACAATTGCAATATTGAAATATCAAATAATGTTACAAAAGTATTTATCATACAAAAAGTCTTCTTGGTATACATGGGTGCCAGTGGTAGTAGATCTGAGCATGAGAGTGAAAACTTCTCCGACTTGCTTTTGTTATTAAAGCTATTGAGCACCCATGTAAGGAAGGGAGTATATTTCAAATCTGACTGCGTGTATGTTATGATCGACAATATGCTCATCTGTTCTGCTTCCACCTGATTCTACAGTAATTGCTTACTCAGAATAGCCTTCGTCATATAGAGCTGCCATGGGACAACTGGTCTTTCTTAATTGCATATTTAACAAGGAAAACAATTAACATTTTCTTTATATTTCGTCATTTATGTTTTCTTAAAATTGTTAGTGTATTCAAATAAATAAAAAACCTATCTATATCTCTCTATCTATATCTCTCTATCTATATCTCTCTATCTATATCTCTCTATCTATATATCTATATATATATATATGCATGTTATATTAAATTTCAATTTAAAAAGTAACAAATTAAATTATAAGTTTTTTTAAATATGCATGTGTAATTTAAAGAAATTAATTTGAATAAAATTATGTAAACATTCAATGTTATCTTCGATACATGAATCATAATTCACATTGAATACATTGATTTTTTTTTTTTTTCAAGGATTCATGTTTTTCTTTTAATTATTTCATAATGTATCGCAGCAGCAACGTTAATCCCATCCATGATAATATTATTACCAATACTGCAATTTTGTTTTTATCAAAAATATATTTTACCAAAGAAAAAAAACAAAACTTTTTTTCCTCCTTCTCTTATGAATTGGTAAGTTAAAATTTTTTGACTTACTCGATTCAAGTGTTGACACTAGTTTCTGATTCTTTTTTTAGAATTGGGTACTCACAGGGAGGACCACATGAAGGTTGACAATATTCTCAGTGAAATTAGTGCAATAAATCCGATAGAACTTAAACAGTTTATGCTGAGTTAACAGTCTGCATCAGTATCGACTGCATCACTATTTCCTGCATTCAATCTGATGAGGAACCCTGTTATATTTTGATCTTTGTTGATAATCGCTGATGGAACAGCAATGATTCAATGCATAATGCAAAAAATCATGATACAATACTCTTTTAAATAAATCAAAACTCTTCTATTCTAACAAAATGGTCTGCGTGTTATAAGTACATCACCATTGAAACAAAAGCTGATTTGAGCTGATTGTGACTTGAACTAACTGCATGTATTACTGTCAAGATAGCTCGATTGATATAATCATTAATGAGTTAGGCTAGACGATTATTTGCTGTAGCTGCTTTATACTTCTGCTTTGAATTTGTCTATTTTATGGCATATCAACGTTTTTGATAGCTTTTTAGCATTAAATACGTCCTATCTATAGTAAACGATACATTGTATACTAGTTGCTACTTTACTCATTGTTAAGAAATATTGTAGGTTTATTTCTTTCGCAATGGTATTAGTGCAGAATTTAAAAAAAATAGATCCTATAAGATTTTAAATCAACATAGTCAATCAATAGTCTGCTATGTTTATGTACCTGCATATTTCTCATCTTGTGGCAAATAAAAAGGTAAACTTGATAGAATAAATACTATATCCCAATGATTTTCATCTTACGTACTAAAAGCAGGTTAATTCTTTGAGAAGCTTTAAAATTTGTCTGCTTTCTTTTCCATCCAACACGTGGCTGTCCACCCTTTGTTTGTCCACCATGAGGGTTAAAACTTGATCGATCATAAATAACACTTGACACAAATTCATGGTTCAATTTCTATATCGTTTTTATGGTCAGAGAAGACATTTGGTGAACCATCATATTAATCTGCCATTTTAGTTGACCCCCCCCCCCCCCCCCCTACTTTCCATCTGATTCCATTAGGAAGGTGTGTTGTTTTCTAAGAGTGCTGATTAGTCGTTGCCTCGTCTGAAGTGGGTGTTTTGTTGCACATGACGTCACAGCTATACAAGACTTTTTGTTTCTCAATTGATAATGCTCGGATTAACTTTGTTATTTTAAGATATGAAAGCAGAAACCAGATTGCTGTGAGAAAATGACCAAAAGAATTTTCTAAGTTCTGAGCATCATTCTTCATTTGCTTCTTCTGCAAGTTTGTAAGATGAAGCAAGAGATTGAACGAAAATGGTTAAGTTTCTGATCAAAAGTTGCCCTTCAGCAAATGATAACACAGAATATTCCAACAAAATTGCTACAATCTTTTATAATTTTGCTGTTAGCTTGAAGGTGGATGAGTGTTATCACTAAGTGAGGTTTATCAAAGAAGCCCTGTATCATAAAACTTTTTTTTCTCTTCAGATACAAGATAGTTTTGTTCCATGTTTTTAATACTTTAACAAATTGAATAAAGTAGATATATTCTGTGTGTATTCATTGATGTATTTATTTTTTAAGTTGCATTTCTGTATATTTCAAAAGGTATTTGAACCAGCTGAAGTCCTCATCAGTTAGAATGAGTATTTTTAAGATGCATCCATTCACTTTATGCGTTTAGCAGTGAAAATTTCATTTTAAACTACATCCCCCTACATTTGTTTATATAGCTTCATTAACTGATCATGTGGCAGATCCTAGTTCAGGACCTTGGAAGGGGGGGGGGCGTATTAGTTGCCATTAATCTCAGACTCACGCTGGACTGGGGGTGGGTATCTATCAACCTCTCATCTATGGTTGAAATAGAATCTATCAATTACAGACTATTTGCATAATATACATTTGCAAAACAAATGAATCCACAGAACATAAAATTACTTAAGAAAGGTTGACATGCTGTAAAACCCAACCACCAACCAACTAATCATTACACTAGATATCAATTTTTTTTTTAATATTAAAACATATGAATAATTTTTTTCATATTTAAATATAGCTTTATAATAACAATCACTTTTATTACTTATAAGATATAGTCATGCATTAACAGCTGTTTAGTCATTTCATGTCTTATCAGTGTGGCTAGACATAGTGAATGCATCAACCTCAAAATTCGAAACTCGGGCGCTTGTCACTGCCAACTGAGCTAACGAACCTGCTGCTGTGAGTGTACGATAATCATAACCAAGAGAATATTTTTTTCTTTTCTTTTTTTCTTTTTTTATAGAAGAATATTGCGTTCGGCTAAATGGAAGCCATCATTTCCTCCACCATATATATATATATATATATATATATAATTTTTTTATGTGCCAGCTTTTGTTTGGACTACAAAAGCTTTTGCACAGCACAATAATAATAATAAAAAAGATAAGTTGAGGTCCCAGAGTTCTGATTTAAATAATAATAAAAACACGCAGGAGAAGGGTTCTTCAATTCAAGACACAGATGAAAGTAAAAGAAAATTCATCAACAAACAAGTGTGATATCACATAAAAGAACCAAGTTGGAAATTCAAATACAAATATTTATTTACAATATTACAACAAAGAAAAAAAACAAAAGACAAAAATCTAATATGGGTAAGTGATTCAAAAGGAATGTATCTAACAGATGAGCAAACAATATGTTCATATAAATAATATTAGTTTATGAAAGAAAGGGGTTTCAACTTACTGGTGGGCAATTTAGAGGATAATCCACAGTAGATTAAAAGATTTAATAAGAGTTTTCTCTGTCGGAGAATGATCGTAACATGAATCAATCAATAAGCCAAGTAAATGTCAGTTCGATAAGTATATGGTGAGGGTGGGTTGAATTTTTGTTACAGGATTGTCGCTACGCAATCTTCTGAGATCACAAATCAGGATATCAGGTTGATAATCTCAGGCAGCAGGAGACGTGTTGAAGACTCATACATTTACCCCAGTCTGTTGGGTTAAAATATCAATGAAACTTTATCGGTGAAACGAGTTGGTAGATTCTGAAATCATTTCAATATTTCAAATTCAACTTTTTCGTTTACAATGGAAAAGAGACAAAATAGTGAAATTGTTCATATCAGCTCTTCGTTAACTTGAAAACGTATTTTCTGTAGCGCTTTTGCCTAATCTTTTATATACGATTATAGAGGCGTTTTTCTTTTCCTCTTCATCTTCTTCATAGAGGCTGTCGGACCGACAGCACGTGAGCAACTGAAAACCGTCTCTAAGTTTCCGACTTAAGGAACTTATATAGATGTCGGTCACGTGATTAGATGCGTAGGTGTTTTTTTTTGTGTAGGCATACAATTTTACACGATATTATTGAAAAGGTACAATATACTTAGAGCCAAGGTCGCTCGCTGTGTTGACCTTACTCAATTGACAATATAAGATTGGTGGGATATGAGGAGGGGGGGATTTGCAGGAAGTAATATATATCTTTTTGATTGAAATTATCTATCTGCCTTTCCTCTCACAAACTGTAATAAGGAAATAAAAATGTACTCGTGCACTTTGTCGGTATTTTGTCTCGTAAAATGTGTTTGTAAAATCTTCGAATAGTTGTATTGTGTGGCTATATATATATATATATATAAAATTGGGTGGGGGGGGCTATCTAATTTGGTTGCATTTTTTGTATGTATTGAATTAAAAGGTGCTCAATACTATAAAAATTTACATCGAAATGTCGAAAATTTGAACTTAATAAATTTATCAAAAATAAATGTGGTTATTAAGATTAAAAAAAGAGGCTTTCTTGTACCTTTCTACCCCATTTCCACTTTTTTCCTCCCCTATCTTTGGGCCATATTTACTCCTCAAAATGTCACCTACTTTCATTGCTGACAAACATTTTATCAACCAAGACTCAATACATAAACCATTCCTTTTAAGATATTAAACCATAATTTTGTCATCCTTATTTTCCTCCTCATTGTTCAAAGTAATATTTTACTGTCAAAAATGTTCCTTCATTGCTGTAGCATAAGATAGGAAGATGAGCTAATGGCAGTGTACGAAGATGAGTAGATTGATCCCCAGCAAGTGGCAGACATTTATTGCTGAAACAGTGAGTGAAAACGTCTTTTGATTGATTAGTTAATATGCCACTGGCTTTCTATGAATTGATTCTTTTGCACTTGAAGATAAAGACCTTTTTGATCTTGGAGAATAATATCAGATTAGCTAAGCTTACCAAACATATATGTATTTTTTCCTTCTATCTATTTCTCTGAACCCTTGTGAGTCATGTCATTAATGAAGATGAAGAGAACCGAGTGACCCTGTAGGGAAAGTTTGTAGAGAATGACTAAGTATTTTACTTTGAGTTTACTTACTGGAAAACTCAATGTCTTGTGGCTCTACAGTGTGTAGTCACTTATTTAGGATTTGACTTCTGTATGAACACGATAAGTCAATTTCTTGCTGCCTTATTTCTTTATACACTGTTTGGAATTTTGTCTTACACTTATTCTTTGTTTCTCCACTCACCCATCCTTTTATATCTCTTTCTTTTTCCTTTCATGTTTATTCTGTTTCCTGTTTTCATCATTTGTGGAAACTCATGATAATTCTCGCTCTCTCCCTAGACATGAGTGTGTGATTGACCAGATGAATTATCGTAAAATTGAATATTATGGAATCTGCTATGCAGAGTTTAAATCCAATCAGATCTACTGGAGTCACTAATAATATTTGGAAAGGTATGAACCCACAATCACCCCTTTCTAAGCTATGGGTAAAATAACAACTTGTGTTGAGTTAATTGTATACAATTAATCACTTATAACTTGTTGAACGTGTGTGAATGAGATTCGTTTAGTGCACCACTTAATTTTTGAAAGATTTTCAGTCATATTAAATTGATAATGGAAATAGCTGGAATTTGCCAAAGTTATATATTTTAGATGAGGAGTAATTTATATATTACTGATTTTTTTTTTTTTTTTTTTTTTTTTTTTTTAATATTGTTTTTAAATTTTTTTTTAAAGATTCATGTAAGTCTCTCTGTAAAATGTCCGTTATAAATTTAAAACAAAAAGTAAATCTTTAATAGAATTTTGAACATTGTTAATGAGAAGTCATTTTTTTTTTTTAAATTTAAAAAAGGGAATTTTTTAAATATATAAATTGTTGATAACGAGTTTGTGTTTCTTCCTAATCATCTTTTTATCCTTTTTCCTTCTCTCTCCAAGGCATAACAAAAAGGTACACCTGTATTCAGATAAAGATAGGTATTAAACGCACAAACCAAACTCTCTCATAGCTCATTTTCTTTCCTCTCCTAAAAATGAGAAAAAAAGTGGGACCAAGAAAATTGGTGGCTTGAAGCCATTAAGAAACAAATCCCAAAATCATTAGAACTAAAAAAGCTAAAACGGAATATAAAATTGACTTGGATGATGTTAAAAATACATTTACATTTCTTCCACATGTTCAATTACTTGATTAAATAGAGAAAAACAAAGAAATAATCAAACCTTTGAAAAGAATTCGTTTTTGTTTATTTTGCTCAGGTTGAAGTCATTTAAGCATTTTAAATCAACACTTACCTATTTAACATACACTCTTATTTTTTCAGATACAGCAAATTTTTTTGTCCTCCTTTTCTTTTCTGTAAAAAATCGTGAATAGTCAATGCTCAAAAAATTTATCCCTCATTCATTTGATATGTAAAATTATTTTGTCAGATTTTTGGAGTTTGTCATTGAAAGCAATTAATCTATAATTGATTTTGACTAAACATTTTTCTTATTTTCCCATCTTTAATGCAAGAATGTATTTTGCTCCAGTTTCTTTAAAATAAGACTTATTCCGGTTTTGAGCTTTTGAACATGGAGCCATTTTTCACTGATCACCTTCACATTAGGGTATATATTTACATATGTTTAAAAAGAAAAAAAAAGGAACTATTTATTCCTTAAAATTACTTGGTAATCCTACATTTTGATTAAGTGACTCGATTTTGAAAACGTACTTTGAATTTTGTCTTGGGTGAATTATGTCATTCATAAGATGTCACAAGAATCCTTCAGTTTTTAAAATAATGCACACAAAGATAGGAAGAAAAAAACTGGCTGTTATTCAAGTTGTACCTATTTCTTTTTAGAGGATGTACTTTTATGCTATTTTTCTTTTCTTTCAAAAATTCATAGGATTATGCCCTGAAAATGTACAGATCAAGGATGTGAGTTGTCTACTTTTTAGTTGAATTCTGCTTTTTTAATCCAGAAAAGGCAGATTTCCGCTAAAATCGCTAGAACCTCCTATGAATGCGAGTTCTTTGCTTGTTGGTCAAAATCTGCTTTTTTATATAAGAAAAGGCTGATTTCTGCCAAATCGCTAGAGCCTTATCTCCATTGTTTTTGTTACTATTTACCTGGATTTTATAGTTTCTTTCTAATTTTCTTTCTCTTTTCCTGTTTTTTTCTCTTTTTCTCTCTGTCTTGTCTTCCTTTTCCCTCTTATGACAGTTCTCTCTGAAAACTAAAAAGTGTTAATTATACTGTGAAGGCTTCAAACGATTCATGATTGAGGTAGGAGTGATTTTTGTTTCATTAAACAATAACTAATAATTCATGTAGACATATCGTTGGCTTTTCTCTCAATGTTTAACACTGAAGGTTTAAAATAACCTTAGGAGATACGTCCTAGATTCTCTAGAAGAGGCTCTGATTGCTTTTCGTGATTTTCTGATTTTCGTTTGAACCTTCATTTATCGTGTGTCACATGACTTACACATTTTTTTATTACTATTAATGGATTATTTATTGAAATTACAAAAATGCAATAGAATAAAAAAAAAAAAGGAAAAAAAAACCCAAAAATTTGTTCATACATAATTCAATTTCAAAATTAAATCCACCCGAATACATTTTTGCAAATGAGCCATTTTAATATTTTGTTAATAGTTGAAAATAAAGACAGGGTTGAAGTATTTTGTGAGCATTCAAAATTTGAAAGGAATTTTGAAGCCCTTTAACTGTCGATTAGAAAGCCATTTAAAATAGGTTAAATTTTTTTAGCAAATTCTTGTGTACTAAAAAAATGGAAAGTTATGGAAGCTATTTGCATCCAATAATTTCATAAATGGAGATTAAAGCATTACCTTAACGAACATTATAGTTTTATAACAATTTGGTTCAATTAATAATTCAATGGCCAAACGATGGCATAGTAATCTAATTTGGTTAAAAAAAATTTATCTGCATAAAAAAGGAAATCTAAGAAGATTCCCATGCAACAACTGGAAGGTACAGCTTTTTCATTGTATAAAGAAGCAGTTTGGACCAAGCATATATTCAAAAGTTCTATTTAAAAAAAAAAAGTTATATATTTGGGTCCAGCTTGATTTAATTATTTGATGTTATAGACCGGCTAACTGAAGAAAATCGGATGTGGAGCATGTTTAAAACAAATTATCCCCCCCCCCCTCCATCTCTCTCTAAAAAAAAAAATGCTGATTTCCGATTGAGACTCTTAATGGTGGCCAGCCAGCTGTAGAAAAAATAAATCCTACACTCTGTATGGTAAAAAAAAAAAAATATTTTTCAATTATCCCAACTTTGTTGACTAATAGCTTTCTCTCTATCGACAATAATAATAATAGTTTATTTTAATTCTGTGCTAATTGGTGAACAATTTAATTCTTAAAAGTGGTTGGGTGGTTCCTTATTACCTGATTATGAAGTGTAATTATCATGAGACTGATGGAGGAAATATGCCAGAATATTTTTAATTACCTGATTGCTCTTTGCAAATGAACTTACTTACCATCGACTGGAAGTTGGCCATTTCTGTTGACCTGTTCATTAAGCATTCGCACCATCAATTAATTGGTCTTGCTCTAGACAATAACACCTCTGTTTAATCCTTTTAAATCCTATGTCCCAACTAAAAGGATTAAATCCCATGGACTTCGATTGTGTTTTTTTTTTATGTATAAGAAGCTTAATACCTATGGCTTTGAGGCCTTTCTTGGTGTTAACTTTATTATAGGGTCTTCTACCAAACTTTTTCTTAATTATATTGGCTGTAACTACATCCCTACATCCAAGAGCTTTAGTTACCATTGTGACACTGAGGTTTATGTGAAGACTTTTATTAGACCAATCCTCTATACTGTGATTTTCCTGGATGCTCCTCCCACGGGCACGGGTCAGAGACTTTGATTGGATGAAAATAGAAAAATATTAACTAATCAGAAGTGGTCGCCTTGAGTGAAAACTAACTCTTTAGGGGGGGGGGGATTAAAGTAGGAGAGAAATGGGTGACTGATCGAAGAGAAGTAAAAGACTAAAAAGAAAGTCTCTCTCTCTCTCTGAATCCACATTCTCGCAGGAAGAAAAGCACAAAGAAAACTTGAGTTCCTCAACTCGGAATTAGCACCAGTCAGATTCTTCAACTTGCCTTTTCCTCCCAAACAAGAGCAACATAACTTTTTTTGGTTCCGTATATATTGTTACACAATTGTGTTCGAATAAATATGTATTAACAGCAAGTTTTTTTTTTTTTGTGTTACTGACCAATCCAGTCAATTACTCAAGTCTCTCAGTGCATGGTCAGAATGCATATGGTCATCTCAGCACAGACTCACACTATTACTTTCTGATCCACTCGTCCCCAAAGTGCTAATACCCATCAAGGTTCCATCTATGGGTTAAGTAGAATCTATTATTTACAAATTATTTATATACAAAATAGATAAGCAGACAAAACAAATTAATCTATAAATATTTGAAGATATTAAGAATATTAAGCATAAAAACCTTTACATAAGTGACTTGACATTAAATGGGGGTTGTTATGAAGTAAAACAAACAAATCAAAATGGTTTATATTTATAAAAAGAGGTAAAGAGTCAACTAAAAAAAATAGCTGACCCACAGTCTGTTAAAAAAATAATCATACGTAAAAAAATAGTTGACCCACAGTTTGTTTAAAAAATAATCATACGTAAAAAAATAGCTGACCCACAGTTTGTTTGAAAAAAATCAAATATAAAAAAAATAGCTGACCCACAGTCTGTTTAAAAAATAAAAAATAAAGCATAAAAAATAGCTGACCCACAGTTTGTTTGAAAAAAATCAAACATAAAAAAATAGCTGACCCACAGTCTGTTTAAAAAAAAAATCAAACGTAAAAAAATAGCTGACCCACAGTTTGTTTAAAAAATAATCATACGTAAAAAAATAGCTGACCCAGTTTGTTTGAAAAAAATCAAACGTAAAAAAAAGCTGACCCACAGTCTGTTAAAAAAAAAAATCAAACGTAAAAAAAAGCTGACCCACAGTCTGTTTTAAAAAAAAATCAAACATAAAAAAAATAGCTGACCCACAGTCTGTTTTAAAAAAAAAATCAAACATAAAAAAAATAGCTGACCCACAGTCTGTTTAAAAAAAAATCAAACATAAAAAAAATAGCTGACCCACAGTCTGTTTTAAAAAAAAATCAAACATAAAAAAAATAGCTGACCCACAGTCTGTTTAAAAAAAAATCAAACATAAAAAAAATAGCTGACCCACAGTCTGTTTAAAAAAAAAAAAAAAAAAAAAAAAAATGGACTCCTGCAGATGTTGATGACACTAATTCCGATTCCCTATCTCTGCATATAATTTTCTGGGTAATTATTTTTTTCTTTGGGTAATTATTTTTTTCTTTGGGTAATTATTGTTCACCTGCTATCATCAAGCATGGCAATAACATTTGAATGTCAGCAAGTTTTGGAATCTAACATTGATTTATTGAAAAATTGTATACATGAAAAAAGGGCACATGAGTTTTAAAATATTTAATTAAAAAAAAAAAAAATGTGTAGAATTTGTTATATTTGGACTACTGTTCTTATCTTGGGTGTTTTTATCACAACGTTTCAGCCGATGTCACTTCGAACTGAATTGTACTAAGTACTATATCCACTGCACAATGGGTTCTTGCAGACAATTCTAGTATAGTCATTTGAAGGTTGATGGTTTAATCCTCAGTGCAGACGATAAAAAGAATTGCGAATTACTGAAGACTTCTTCCCAGTCATGGCAGATGGAACGAGAGCACGCTACCCCCGTGGATTTAATAAAGGGTTCCGTTCGAAATCCGTCCAGATTCCCGAGTTCGACAAGATACACCTGAAGAAGGTCGGAGGTTACATCGGCCGAAACGTTGTGATAAAAACATCCACGATGAGAACAGTAGTCCGAATATACCAAATTCTACAAATTATCAACCCTCATCTCAAAAATTCTGAAACAAAAAAAAAATGTGTTTAAATTATTTATCAGTTTGTAACATCGCTCTGAATTGTTTTAATATGAAATTAGATAAAAACTTTTTTTTTTTTTTGTAAAAATTTTGAAAATTGACAGATTGTGTAACTCTCTTTTTCATCGCCTTTCTTTCCCGTATCGTTAATGAAACTATAATTTCAATGTTTCATTACATTTCTCCTGACAATCTTATCTTCATATCTCCATCTCCTGTTAGTTAAAGCGCCTTTAGTTTGCAACTGTATAAACTATTTTCTGTTTACAAAATGTATCTATAATTAAAAAGATAACATTAAAAAAAATCTTTTTTACTTGCCTCCCCACCTGAATAAAGTTAGAAAAGGTTTTTGGTTGTTTTTAATGCGGAGAATCCAGCTCTCTAAAATAAGCGGCACTCAGAACTGGAAAGAAAAGTAACTTATATAGTCCCTTCAACACTTATGCATTCTATATCACTGCAATGTGATATAGAACAATTGTTTCTTGAATAATATTGTTTGGTCATATGATAGTTAAGCATTTTCTTATCCATTAAACTAGGCATTGTTCATTTGGATTGCTAAATATTCTCTTCCTCTTAAAATCTTTTACTAAACATAATCATTTACCAATAACTTTAGGTAATAACCTATTTAAAAACACCTGCCTTTCTCAATGTCTTCTTAAAATGGTATAAAATTGAATATAAATCTATAAACTCGTATTCGATAATTTTACTTTCATAGCTAATTCTATTGATTTAGCTTATAACAGAAACATTATAGCAATAACGAAGGATTGGATGATGTAACATTGCTTTTCACTTTCAACATCAAACACTATAAATTTTATCACTGATGGTCAACAGCTGTTAGTATCAGTTTGAGCTTTTGGTGGCAAGTTCATACACCCAGATGAACCTACTGGCATGCAGCGCTTGAGTTTGGGCATTATACATTTGGACACCCCAATTTTTATGTGTGGCTACTTTAATTTTAATAAAGTCTGTATATATTGGCATAACATTCTGAACGAAATTCTGAACTGGTTGGTGCTAAGAAAATACTTCAAATACCCGTAAAATCTTTGTCCATTGCAACAGGAAGAAATTGATTAATGTTTATCTAATTGTGTATTCATATGAACACACATTTGCATACTGTGTACACACCATTGTGCTCGTCATTGTTCAATAAAGATATATCTTCTAATATGTGAAATTATATCGGACGGATTTTGAAAGTAAGACTTAAATAGCATTTAAGCTTAGAAATCAAATTTTTCATTTGTTATTGTTGCACCATGTTAGTTGTCATAAACTTAAATACTTTGCTACAATTTATTTACAAAAATACTTTATCTGGTTGCGTAGTTTTGTAATATGAAGACCTTCTTAAATAAACACCTAAAAATAAAAATTAGCTAAGAGGAATAACTCTTCTTCTTTTAGTAAAAGTTAGCGTTCCTTATTTTTTCATTCTTTTTTTTATAAACAAAAGTAAGAGTCCATTTTTAATTCCGACACTTCTGGATTATTCTGGACCTATTCATTCATTTGTTTAATACTTAGTCTTGCTTCGTTCTAATCTTCTATATAATGGAGTAAAATCGATTTTTTTCCCCCTTCATCAGTCATTATAGGTCTGTAAACACAAGCAATATATAGAATTCCGCTTTATGACAAGAATTGATGCCTGTTTTCGGAAAATATGCGTCTATTTCGTTCGTTTTAGTAATTTCTACATTTTTTTCAGCTTACCTGTCGCTCCTAAAATAGTTATACATACAGAGGGATAAAGTAATTTTCACTCATACGCTGAAATCTTCTTCCACTAATGCCGGAAATATTCTTCATAGGATAAATTGACCGTCATTATTTAATTTTTTTTTTTTTTTTAAATTTTAATGTCTTGCTATTGTCTTTTAGGACCAATTAGGTTTTAAGGACCCCAGAAAAAAGAAAAGACATACGGGACGCATTCGGGTCTAAACCTATTAAAATTATAATAATTTAAATATAAATCGAATAATCTTAGAGAATGAAGTAATTTTAATACAAGAATTTAGGACGCTGAAAGCGTACACAACCCCCAAAATAGAATCTTCTGTTTTAAGAAATAGGGACAATGAGTCGTTTGTTTATTAAAACGTCCTATAAGATTTTATTTTATTATGCATTCCACCCTCATGGGAAAGCGAATAAATAGGGACACAATCTCCTTTTTCTTAAAATAAATTTTTTCCTATTTTAAAAATCGAATTTTGACGAAAAACATTTTACTTATAGTGTGCGAAGGTCAACCGGAAGAAACCGATGGAGACCCGAATGCGTCCTGTTCGTCTTTTCTTTTTTCTGGGGTCCTTAAAACTTAATTGGTCCGTTTTGCCTTTTATACTTTTACTAACTACATATGTGTCACTCACTTTCCAACATTGACACATTGTCTTCTATTGTCCGTCTTTATTTTGCTTGCATCATTTTTTTTTCAGTCTCATCTATTTTTGGAGGGGAGGGTTACAAACAAGTTAAACTGTACTTTTCTTAAATCGCATTCTGTTATTCTAGAATAGAATAGAACAGAAACAAAACAAAACATCATAATTCACATCTGGCGATAAGGACTTTTTCTTTCTTTTCTTAGAAGTGGTGCCATATTCACGCCTATTTAAGAAGTATTATTAAAATACATCCACCTAAGTTATTTGTTATTTGAGGTTTAGCCCACGTGCGGATGCCTGTCGTATAAAATACTTTCTTTTGTAATCTTCTATATTCGATAACGCATTATTATGTTGTTTACTTTTTAGTATGTTTATGTACCTCCACTGCAGGAGGTTAGGCACATGGCCAAGTCTGCATTTCCCAGTAGGGGCACCTCATGTGATCAGCTATAAACTAACCCAAAGAAGGTAAAGCCTGGGAGAGTTAACCCCTTAGGACTGAACAGAAACATACCTGAGGCCGACAACAACAAAGCCGCTGTCAAACTGTCTCTTAAATATACCACTAATCCCAAGTTCGGGTGAAAAAAAAACAACTCATAAAAAGGAAGAAAAAAAAACCTTCTTTGCTAAATACACTGCATTAATACAATTTTATCTACAATTTTCATGAAACAAATTAGTATTAACAACATAAATTGTTTTAAAGCAAATACACTTGGGATATTCGTCAAAATATATTTTTTTTATCTATCCATTTGTGACCTATTTGTGTTAAATAATGTTTAATAAAAGTTATGAGCCTTTTAAGTTTACGCAAATATCGATTCTGAGAAAAGTAGCCATCTTTGTTTGTGTTTCTAACTGACTAAACAAAGATGGCTACTTTGCTCAGGCGTCTATTAAATTTTAATGTATAATGCAAATATATCACAAATGCATAGGTAAAGCAAAATAATTTTTTTTTTCTTCAATACTTTCAAAAGTGTATTTTCCTTTAAATTAATTTATGATGGTAATAATAATGATTGCACAGAAAAATTAATATTTGCAAAGTAAAAAAAATAAATTAACATCAGCACAGTTCACATAACAAATTACTAAGGTGGATTATTTTGCCCCGTCACCGCTTGCAAAGTCAGACTAAACTAATTGCTAAAAATTTCCACTTTTAGCTTAGATACTGAAGCTGAAAAAAAAAAAAGTGTAGTTATAGAACATAGAAATATTTTGAAACCAAATTTGAACGTAATGGATCCCGGGCAACGCCGAATCAGTACAGCCTTTATATTATATAAAGAACCAGCCATACCTATCTGGTGCCTTTTTTACTTATATTTTACTTACCTTTTTATTTTTAAACAGTATTTGTTGGTTTTGCCAAATTATTTTTTTTAAATAGAATTTTAATTATTGCAGTATCATTTATTAATTGAACCAAATTGTTATAAAGGTATAACATTTTGTTAAAGTAAATCTTTTAATCTCTATTTACAAAACGATTGAATGCAAATAGCTTCCAAACCTTTTCAATCTTCTAATACATAAGGATTCACTAATAATTTTAAAGCCAGTTTAAATGACTTTAGTTGACAGTTTAAACACTTCCAAATTTCTTTCAAATTGCAAAGGGTCGCAAAGTAATTAATTATTTGCTTTCTTTCTCCGACTATTAAAATCTCTGACTTGTCTACAAAGAAACAGAAACGCATTCTGGTGCATTTAATTTCATAATTAAAAGATTATTTGAAGTAAGATTTTAATAACTTTGTTTTATTTTATGCTATTGCATTTTATTTTATTTCAATCAATATTTAGTTAATAAAAAAATTTCTCATCTATAGGCAAAACACACAGATACATAAAGTTGTTTCATAATGTTATTAATATAGTGATTTTACGATACTTTTGTCATATCTATATGCACAAGTAAGTTGCAAGCAGAATTGTTTCCATATTTTGATTCCAATGTAACGCTGATAAATTGTATTGGTGCCGTGTATAGTTTTCCATTTATGTAATCCCATAGAGATTTTTGCACATTTCATATTCATACAAGTTTTCCACGTCTCTGTCCATGGCGTTTTCTACTAGGGGTCAATTTCTCTTTTGTGTGTTCATAGCTAATGTTAAGCTTTTGCTAAAGATATCTACATCACAGTATGCAGCTTTTTATATCTTCTCTTCCCTATCTCCATTTTGTTACTGTCATATGCTATATTTTTGTTGGTCGTACCCCCCCCCCCCCCGTCCCTGCTTCTTGGTGTACTCCCTGACATGAGTGGAGTTATGGGTACTATCGTGGCCACCGAGAGTTACTACAGGCCGGTTGGCTAGAAAATGACGTCACTGACTTCCGTGTCAAAACAAGGACCGTAGTAATAACAATAAGAAGGCATTTCGATTTCTCCATTCACTAAATAATCCATCAAAATTCAGGAAATCAACCAATTTTAATGAAATTTTCAGGATTTATTAATTAATGATCACGGAATATAATAAATCCATTACTTTATTATAAAGCTTGGTGCAAATCTATTATTTCTTGTAAACAAAAAACACCTTTACTAAAGTTATTCAAAATATCAAAACATGTTGACCATACGATATTGTAAATATTTAAAACAAAGCATTAGAAAACTTTAAAAATTGCATGTAAAAAAAAGAAAAGAAAAGAACCCGATTCGATTCATCTTGAAACTGATCTTTATCCAATATAAATTTAAAGAAAATAATAATTCACGATCAAATACTTCAAAAAACTGAATTATGAATTACCATTATTTAAACTTCTAACCCAATCAACCGTAAGTAATTCAGACTTTGAAATTTGTTTAAAAATTATACAAAAAAAAGTTCAATGTTAACTGTCTGTTTAATAATGGAATCACCAACTCCTATCTTGCTATTAAGAGATAGGTACGTGCAAAATCAAAGGCCGATCCCCAAAATGTAAAAACATTTTGACCCTCCCTTCACTTAAAAATTCAGGAAATCAACCAATTTTAATGAAATTTTCAATATTTATTAATAAACAAGCACAGGAAATATAGTGAAACATTTTTTTAAAATCTTAGTGAAAATATATTATTTTTTAAAAAATAAAATACACCTTTACTAAACGTATATTTTTATATATATATAAAAAAAATCCATGATTTTTTAAAAATGAAAATAAGATCTGTATATGTTTTAAATATTTTTTTAAAAAAACTATTTCGTATATATTACGGAAAATGCCCCTACACTCTTGTTAATAAAATCAGTATAACTCGAAGAATTAACGATATTATCATTGAATAAAGCATTGTTTAATTAATATTTTTTGTGAAAATTTTGATTAAATATGATGTTATTATTTCATTTATTTAATCTACAAAAGTAGAGAAAAGATAAACTATGCTACACTTAAGACATCGAAAAAAAGTAATAAAAAAAAATGGAACACTACTTTTTTATCAAATAATGAATAAGTAATTCAGACTTGATTTTTTATATAATTAAAACAAAATTCAAACTTACTACACTATATTTAGTCGGTGTAAACATTATTACGTGTATCCATATTTGCAGTAATTATTTCTCTTTTGGAAATCCAAACATATGCAGTAGGCATTTTAACTTTGTGAATTATGAAATGAAATTTTAAAAAGCGCGAAATTATTTTAAAATTGGTTGATTTCCTGAATTTTGATTCCATTATTAAACAAACACTTAACATTGAAATTTTTTTTGTATAATTTTTAAACAAATTTCAAAGTCTGAATTACTTACGGTTGATTGGGTTAGAAGTTTAAATAATGGTAATTCATAATTCAGTTTTTTGCAGTATTTGATCGTGAATTATTATTTTCTTTAAATTTATATTGAATAAAGATCAATTTCAAGATGAATCGAATCGTGTTCTTTTCTTTTTTACATGCAATTTTTAAAGTTGTCTAATGCTTTGTTTTAAATATTTACAATATCGTATGGTCAACATGTTTTGATATTTTGAATAACTTTAGTAAAGGTGTTTTTTGTTTACAAGAAATAATACATTTGCACCAAGCTTTATAATAAAGTAATTGATTTATTATATTCCGTGATCATTAATTAATAAATCCTGAAAATTTCATTAAAATTGGTTGATTTCCTGAATTTTGATGGATTATTTAGTAAATGGAGAAGTCGAAATGCCTTCTTATTGTTATTACTACGGTCCTTGTTTTGACACGGAAGTCAGTGACGTCAGAGGGGGGCAGGAAGTTAGTTGCTTGGCCTGTAGTAACTCTCGGTGGCCACGGTACTATGCCCTGCCAAAGGGCCAACATATGATTTTGTCTGAAACTGCTTATTCATGGATTTGAGTATACACTTTTATTTACCTTTGTGCCTGTGTTCAGGTATTCGTTTTACCAAATAAATCTTGTTTTCCTCAATGTTCCGTATTCCCCTCTCCGCAAAAAAGAAAAACAAACATTTTTTTCAGTCTAAAAATTGTTTACTAACATTAGCTCAACATGAGCAACTTATAAAGATAATGAAATAGACACTGACTATATTTCAAAACAGGCCATCATCTTGTCTATTTAAATGTTATTTAAACAATCCTGTTTTCTTATTGAACCCTAACAAGGTTGACATTATGTAGCAGTTATTTTTTCCCTTATTAGACCATTTACAAAAGGGTGTCAGAGTTCTTTTCAAGATTTTAGCTGGTTAAATATATATATATATATATATGCATATCTTTTTCACGGAACTTTTCTTTTCATTCACTACATTTTTTTAACAAAAATTCTTTTAATAATATTTTTCATATTTTTCAAATATTTGAACTTTGGTTTTTTCGAAAGCCAACTTATCCATCTGTATTTCTCCCCTGATAAGATTTCGATCTTTGAAAAGCCTTGGCTTAAGGAAAGAATAATAAACACTAGTTTATTACTGAATACACCTTGCATTGAACAATTGAAATTTGAAATAAATTTGGACAATCGTCGCATATTTATCACTCTTATTTCTTCTCTCTCTATCTATCTATCTATATATATATATATATCTATATATATATATATATATATATATATATTTGGATCATTTGGGCTACTATTCTTATCTTGGTTGATTTAACCTCTGACTTTCTTCAGGTGCAGCTTTTCAAACTTGGGAACGTTCTAGTCGAACTTGAGAACGTGTACACAATTTCAAACTGAACCCTGTAGTCACTTGAAATAGATGAGGATAATAATTCAGAATAACATAAAATCATCGCTTCTATCCAGTCATGATTGAAAGAATAAAAACAATCTACTCGCATGGATTATATAAACGGTTCAGTTCGAAATTCTTCCGAGATTCCCAAGTTTGAAAAGATTCATCTAAAAGTCTAAGTTTACGTCAACTGAAACCTTGTGAATGTAGCAACTAAGACGAGAATAGTAATCCAAATGATCAACCCTCATCTCAAAGATTGCGGAACAAGTTTTTTGTTTGTCTATTATAAGCTGATGACATCACGTGTTACATGAGTTAGTTATTATACACACTTCAAATAATGGTTTCTAATTTTAAAACCAAAGTACCTTATTTATAATCAGTAGTATTTTACCCCCCCCCCCATCCCATCCCCTGACAGTGTTTTCTATTTTTAGTCTATTCTACTAATTGTTCTCGTAAAAATGTTTCTTCCACCATGTGTATGCTTAAGAGAGTGTATGGGTGGTTCTGATAAATTCTTTTTCTTATGAAGAAAACGAAATCTTCTCGACCTAGAATTCTCATTCTGAAACCTGTTTTTCATTCTCGTCTTTAGATTTTTTTCTAGGCTTTTATTCATTTTTCTGAAAGTAATTATTCTATCTTAAGCGTTCTGTCACTTTGGTCATCTTAAAACAAGCTAAATAAGTTAAATTCAGACTGAAGTCTTTTCTATATTTCAAATTCTAAATGTGTTTCTGTTCTGAGATTATAACTTATGACCTACTTAGCTGTGAGGAATTGGATTCCTTAAAGATTGCATGCCAATTAGTTATGAACTTATTGGACATTAACATATCTAGTTTATTCTTTCAATATTAAACTTTATTTTATTAAATAAAAAATTATTTCTTTTTTAAAACTAGCCTCTTGATAGCTTTGTCCCCAAATATTTCCTGACGATTATCTTACTAAAGTATTTTTCAGCAGCGAGAGAAGGGGGGGGGGGGCTATTGCAAAAACATGATTGATGTCAGTTTTAAAAAGATTATCACAAACCTTTGTTTTATGACAGTGAGTGGCATTGCATTTGTCTTAGATGAATCACTGTAAGTTATTAAAGGCTTAAATTAGAGAAACAAATAACATTTTAATTTCCAATAAATCACTTTTAGAAATCCATATGCATAATCCTTAACTGAAGTGTAATTTCCCTGAGCTTCACTTTCAAAATATAATCGGAATGCTTGTGTATTGTGAAAAAATAAGCTGATGTTTTATATGTATATAAGTATAAACTACATGATGGATCTGCAATAAAAAATATATATAAATAGAAACGATTTTGATTTTAAAAAAAAAAAAAAAAAAAAAAAAAAAATCAAAACTTTATTACATGTCAATTTTTCTTCTACTGGTTCCTGTCTTGCTAAACTCAAACTCCCCATCTTAACTTTTACAGAGAAAATATTAATTCAAAAATGTTATCTGATTTTACTTAACACAAGTTGTACATTTTTCTTTTGAACTCTAAGAAGTTTTTTTTTAATTTCTTTATTTATTTATATACTTCTATAGTTTTTAATTTTCCCTAATTGGTCCTTATCGTATATATGACATCCACATAATTGTATCTTACACTACATTTTACTGAATAGCTATCATGTTTTGTCTACACTCTGACTTTTTGTTTTCAAATGGAGGTGCTGCTTGGTTGTAGAGGTCAAAGAAAATGTTTAAACATGATCACAGCCATTATCTGAGGAAATCTCTTGAAGCCAACGCTGCTCTCTCCAATGATTACTGTATAAGTTTCAGAAAACATCTATTATCTCAAATGTTTACAGGGTTTTCTTTGAGTCTGTTAAGAGGTTAACGATTTTCTGTTTCAAAATTAGAGTACATGATAGCAGAAAAAATCATCTCATCTAATGTAAATGTTTGACTTTTTTGAAATTTTTTAATGCATAAAAACAATTTCTGATTTCGAACTGTTCTCATTGGGCGACACCTTCAGGTTAAATCAGAGGATACTCTGATCCTACTGCAAAAACAATGAAACTATGCATGTAAAAAACAAAACAAAAAAAATCAAATGAATAAATTCATACAAATTTGAAGCCATATTTAATCCAACTTAGGAGGGTATTTGCTCTTGTGAGTGTTTGGCGTCTGCAATGTTTGCAGAAGTCAGTGTTAGTTTATTTTATTTTTTTCCATGTCCTAGGTAAGATATGAAACTACATCCTAATTTAGAAACTCTGTGTGTGGAGTCTGATCTAATTCGGAATGGTAGTATCTTGTCAGGGTTCCATCTAAGAGTTAAATAGAATCTGCCCTGGATATGACATGAAACTGCAGCCGGCCATATGCACATGCACTTATGTCATCATTAAGTAGTTAAAGCAAACACTATAAATAAATATGTGAAGATGTCAAGAACTTTAAGCATAAACACCTGTACCAAAATGATTGATTCAATATTAAATAATCTGAAAAGAATTAAGCTTTGAAGCAAAACACTTTTCAGTCAACTCTCCACTTCTGAGGTAGGGAGTCTGAATTGAGAGCATGAAATTTTGGTGAAGGAGTCTATTTTTTTTGTTTTTTAAATAGACTCGCATGTTTATTTTCTTTTTATATTTTTTTATATCATCCAGCTCTTTAACTTTCTTTGTATTAAGTTGTCTATGTTCGTCTATTAAATTATGTATATAAGATGCTATCACTTATCATATCAGTACGTAAATCGAGGCAGAGCAAAAATTCTAATCAAATGACATGGCTGATGGCTTGTTTAGCAACAATAACTTCTCCATTACTTCGCAAATCTCATCTTGTCTTCTTCTCCACTGAAACTCCTTATGTGCTACAGTCTTATAGACCTGGCCATTGATAGACAAAGTTCTAGTTTGAGAGTTAGAGAAAATTAACTAGATTTTATTTTTTCTAAATTTTGATAGTAAATTTAAACATCTTTTAATTTGAGTTATTAAAAAATGTGCAAAAAATCCTTTCTCAAACAACAACAAATTGCTTTGACAAATACGGGTGTAATTTCTTTTGGTTGATATATTTAGCAACTTGATTGGACAGATGACCTGTCATGCACTGAATCAGCTTAGTTTTAACAGGAAACTCTGTTTGAATGGACGTAAAAAGTAGTAAGAGATTTCACCTGGTTGGCTTTATTCTCTACTCACTGCAAACAGTTCAGTATAATTAAAGCAGTTCCCGATGAATTTCTGTTTTCCGGTCAGTTCTTACTGTAATTTATTGAACTGATTTTCTCTCTGATTGAAACACAATGATCAACCAATGTAATGAAAAGAATGAACTGAGGGAGTGGAACTTACGTAGTTTTATTATTTCTCTTATTCAATTCTTCTTGGTCTATTTTTAAGTTTATTCATATTATATACTTTATTTTTCTCGGTTCATAATGCATCGTTAAGTAGTTAAATAATATCAATCATCCATGATATAGTAGTACTATAAGTATCAATTTGCCACCTTCAACCGTATTATATACAGGGTGGGCAAAAATAAGGGTCCTATTTTTAAAAATTCATAACTTTTTTATTTATTGATTTAAAAAAAATTTTTTTTTTAGAATAAGTAAAGGACCCCTTCCGAAGCAAGCATGAGCCGTATTAGCCCTAAGGAACGTACCCTCATTTAGAAAACATTATTTTTGCTTAAAAAACTCAAAACAGTGTAAAAAACAATACTTTAGTTTTTGTAAGTTTTAAGAAGTGTTTTTCGGCTAAAATTTGTTTTGTTTATTTCAAAAAATCTCGGAAGGGTCAGTCTACACACACATAAAGTTTGGTGAGTTTAACTTTTATTTTGTGGAAGTTATTCAAATTCAAATTATTCAAATTTAAAGATAGGACCCTTATTTTGGCCCACCCTATACTATAAAAAAATGTAGTCACTGCAGCAAATAGTGTGTGATGAATACCAGCAACTAACGCATGCATTTGTTGACATCATCATAGTTCTTTACGGGTGATAACGTCAACCATCGATGATATGATACCATCAGTATCAAAAATATTTGTAAAGTTATTTTTTGTAAAGTGATAGAAAAGCTTTTTCTGAACAACCATTGTGAGGTTTACGCTTTGTCTTGGATGGACCTCACATTTAGAAGTTTCAGTTTAAAACTGCTAGCACTACATTAACAAAACACAACAACCAGGAACTGTAAGGAAATTGAACTCAGAAGGCAAAAGAGTGTTTGTAGGCGTTAGTGGGCTATAGGGAGGCTTTAGAAAACAGAAGGTGGCTTGTTTTTAACTTCCTTCAAATAAACCACTTAAAAAGAAGAATTGTTCTAATGTGATTGTGGATTTGTGTGGGTGTGCGTTGTGAATAATTGTGAGTAATGTGTATTCATAAGCACACTTTTAAAAGATGTAAAACTTCATGATGGATAAAACGGTTTCATTTGTCTTTAAAAAAAAATGTGAACTAATTTGTGATCCAAGTGAAGTTCCATGTTCCTCTTTTATGGATAAGTTATGGCGTCGGTTTTCAGTATATGAGTTTTTATGGGGGTCATTTTTCAAAAACTAAAACCCTCTCAGAAATTGAAGCTAAATCTACAGAAAAGTTGATATATTTTTCTTTCGTAATTCTCAATCTATATAATCACTGACTTTCGACTCGTTGACTTTAATTCCACCCACCCCAACCATATTTAGGTGGTTTGTTTTCAAAAAACTAATGTGCCTAAAATGCTCTTGGTATCAAATTGGCAGAAAATGACGGATTTTTGTCAAATAGTTTTCAGGTGTGATTCAATATCACACAAAGACATTTAGGGGGGGGGGGATATTTGAAGATTTCTTGAACGATTTTACACACCTTTTGTATTAACAAAACTTAAGATTTTAATTTATGATCAGTATACATATTAGTCTATCTGCATTTATCAAGATGTATGACCTTTTTTTCTTAATATTTAAATAACTATGGATAAATAATTTCCGACTTTTAGATTATTTGAATAGTGGCTTCCATCATTTTTTTTTCCTTGTTTCCTTCTACTATCCACCTGACATCGTCTTTCCCCAAACACAGTTTAATACTGATCAGCTCTAGTTTTTGTTTCATCAGTCGGAGAGAGTTAAAAGTACCTGCTTAAAATTAGAAAATTAGGTTCTTTTGGGAAGATTTTCTTTTCATTTAGGAACACAAATGAATTCTAATGTTTGATTTTTGCTTTTTTAAATTTTAATTCAAGCCAACAATTACTTTCTAATTGATAGTATGAAGGCTTTAAAAATACTTTAAAATTTCGAGTTATCACTATAATAAACACAAGACACACATTTTAATCTATTATTAGTAAATTAAAACATGTCTGATAAGTCTTTACTATTATGACCCTTCAAAATTCGTGGCACTGTTAGCAACCCAAAGCCAAAATTAGATGCTATTTGGAGGCTGGTATTTTTATTTAGTAAATGGAAAGTATTAAAATATAAATTTACCAAAATGTAAATTTTTACGTTCATGGAAATGGGGGCAAATATTTTGATTACCTCATCACCAACCCACAGCTGTATAAACTTACTGACATAGAAATTAAAAAAACAAAACAAAAATAATATAATCATGAAGACATTCACAATAGTAACCCTAATTGAGTATCTATTTAACGTTTATACATTGTTTATACTTTCCTTCGAAAACATGACTGGATAAATATGCATTTATTCAAATCGTGATACGCTACTTTAACAAAGTTATGTAGGTCTGCCCCCTTACAGAAACATATGTACTTCTACTGATTCTTGTGAAACATTTTCAAATGTGACCCATGATTTTATTTATTTATCTTAAACTACATAAATAATTCTCAGTTTGCCAGGCTCTGCTTTTCCTGTTACAAGCTGATAAGATATAAAAATATCCTTAAAATAGAATGACTTCCTGCTTTATTTACTTCTTTACTAAGCATTGCTTTCATTTGGCACAAGGCTTCTTTTATAGGGCAGTCTGTGAACATTGAATTTACCAGAATTAGGGAGTTGGTCTTAAAACAATCTAGACTCTCAACTCTACAAAAATTGTTGATAATTGACTATCCACCCCAGGCATGGGGATTTGGCCCCCCCCCCCCCAAAAAAAAAAAGAAAAAAAAAAGTGACTCCTGACTGGTTTTAAAATTAATCCAGCTCCATGAGTTGACTGACAAAAATCGGCATTGGCATCAATTTAAAAAAAAGAAGTCGATTCCACTCTTGCAAAAATTGCCAACCCCTGGTTATATGGAATTTATTAGTAATGATTTGTAATAGTTAGTAGTTTGTTAACCATTATTCCACAACTAATCATTACTAACTTTATATACTTAATACTTTTTTTTTTTGTAAATATTTAATATTGGTATTATGTTAGTTTTTAAATGTATAAATTTTTCAAGTGACGTAAAAATGTTTTTGTGTAACTTAATGATTAAAAGAATTTCTATCTAATCATATTGAAAATTCAGATACCCAAATTAATATATATATATATATATATATATATATATATATATATATATTGGTTTTAGTCCTGATTTAATCTCTTACATATTTCAATGTATAATACCATGTATTAACGTTAGCATTTAGAGCATGTTACCTTCACTGTAACATTGACTTGTATATACAGGTAATACTAGCAATTGTGAGGTCCGTCTATCAGTAATTCTGGAGTAAGTTTAACAAACAAATAAAGAAAAACTCCTCCAATTCCTTACTCCTGAAAAATTTGGTGATTCCTGACTTGATTCTAAGAAAACCCAACTCAAATTCCTGCACTGGTATTAATATTAAAACAGTGCAACTTGATAACTTCGTAATTGTATTAATGTTTTGAATAATGTACCAATCTCCGTTTCAGTTATAGGATGTTACACCAGCATTCTTCCATCCCACTAAAGCCAAACCTAAAAATGAGGTCATTATTGCTGACAATGACACACCAGACTTTTTTCTTGGTCTATAAAAAGAACACAACTCTCAATCTAGATTGATTTATCTCCCTTGAACCTAGTTTTCAAACTGGCTTTATATACACTTCATGGAATACATACAATTCATTTACAAGAAAAGTTTATATAGAATATATTTAAATATTTACTTGTCCCCATATAGGGGTCAACTTTGACCGTAGGATTATTCAAAATGGAGTGCTCAATGCTTTGTGACAGAGCAAATAAAAGAAAAATGATTTTAGCTCCATGATACTCCCCAACCTGTGATTGAACCAGAGTCTTCAGGAATTGACTCTGACTCCCAACCACCACTAATACTTGATGTAAGGGAGAGAGGTCACTTGACAAAAATCACCCAGTTTCTTATTCTTTCGGATAGTTACAATTGTGTTCTTCAATGTGTTTGTAAATCCAATATTCTATCCTTCACCTTTGTATACTTATAAAACAAATACAAATATACTTTGTCCTATATATTTATGTATCTATCCTGCTTTCTAAGCTAGCTACACTGATGAGTCATAAAGCCGACAAAATATGTCTGTATTACTTACATATACATATATATATATATATATATATATATATATATATATATATATATATATATATATATAAAAATAAATTAAATTTTTTTTTTTTTTTAACATAGTTCACCCCAAACGAGGCAGGCTGCCACTGTAGACGTAAGGGGCTACTGAGAAAAGAAGAGGGGAGAAGGTTGGGGGGGGGGGTCAACCTAAATTGGGATTTGCATTTTTACACATTTATCTGGTGTTCTTTAGATAAACTTAGTAGGTGACAAAACTAATAATTCTGATTGCTGAAATATTTTCATATATAATATTTTCTAAATAAATATTAAATTATTATATATATAATATATATATCTTATATAATTAGGTATGATTGTAAACAAAACTTTTTTCTTTTTTCTTTTCCTTCCTTCATCCCGCCCCAACTCCTTTCCCCTAAAACATCCTTCCAGAATCTGCATCCTAAGTAGCAGCATCGGCACATTAGTTGACTCATGTCAGAGGAAAAGGTAGTGGTGAGCAAGCTATCAAGCTATGCCTCTAAGCTCGAGGTGTGGTTGCCTCTATACTTACCCTCTCTTTAAATAGTAAGTAACTCTTCTTAAGAATGTTACCCGTTAGTAGTGGTGCTAGTTCATTTCATTCTTCAACAAACTTTTTCTCTTACTTTTCACAGGTGTTACTTAAAAAAAAAATATTGAAAGGTAGGACATTTTTTTTTTTTTTAATTTAAAGTTTTTTTTTTGTTTCGTCGGGAAGTGGGATAAATGTAAGAAAAAAATGTAAGATAGTTTAAACGTTTTTAATATAATTGAGGTTCCATCATTTTAAAGAAAAATCCTGATTTTTTTTTATGATTTTAAAAAAAGAAAAAAAAAAAAGAAAGATTTGTGTTGCTAAAACTCTACTAAAAACACGTGTTTGTATGTGAAATGAAGCAACATTTATATTTACATATTTTGGATTGTTTTCTTCATCTTGGGATGTTGTGATAAGAGACAATGGAAGAAGGCCAAAGAGTACAATGACCGAAATGTAGTAAACAACTAACATGATTACAACTGTTTGAAACATGTAAATAGCTTTTAATAATTGCTTCTTTTTTTTATTTAATGATTAGTGATTTATTTTTTATCTTTGCAAGTAAATCTGCTTTCAAATTCAATTTTCCTTTCAATTTTATCTTTCAATTTTCTTTCAATTTTATCTTTCCTTTCTATTTATTCATCACATACTTACATATGATGGTGAGTACGAAGTATAATATAAAGTGTACTTTCCACTTAATTTTCCTCATTGCAATCTTCCTTTACTTCCAAATTCACTTTCTCTTACTGAAGCAATTTTATAACCTTAACAAGAGTTACTTATGTTCATTAAAAAAATATTCTTATATATATAAGATATGTATACTTTCTTGGATGTATTCTTCAAAAATTAATTTTGAAAGTTTAAAAAGCGATATAAACTTTTAAAAACATTAATTAAAAAAATGGCCCCTTTTAAAGATCTCTTTAAAATTATAAATCTAAGAAAATAATAATGTTAATAACTTTAATTTGTAATTATTTTCGTGCTTGGCATAACAATCCCCACTGGGAACAAACAAGTGTTGTTTTTTTTTTTTGTTTTTTTTTTTTAAATTTTATTTTAGATTTTTGAAACGAAGAGTTATCTTCTCTTGTCGATATCTCCTTTGATTCAAAAGTTTCTGGAATTTACTTGAGGCTGAGGAGGATGTAAACATGCTCTTTTTCAATCCCAACATTAACCCTAAGTCCGGGATGGCAGTCAAGAATGTCAATATCTGGGTTGAAACCCTAAATTTAATTTCACCTCATCTAAACAGATCGTATGGTAGTGAAATAGTCCTACATTTTTACTAACTCGTTTCTAAAAGTTAATTGTTTTTGAAAATCTTAAAAAAAAAAAAAAAAAAATAAATAAAAAAATACGACTCGTTTGTTTTCACTAAAATTTAGACTAATACTTGTCTACACATTAACAAATCTGCATAACATGGAATTAGACTTATTTACAGTTTTAGCAGGGTATTTTGAAAACTATTAATATAAACAATTATGATCGAGGAAATTAGTAAAGTCATTATTAAAATGTAAGTTCTGCATTAGTTCTGCTTGATACGACCGATTTCCCTTTTCTCCTTCTTTCCAAATCATAATTAACTTATTTCCTGTTGTGTACAACACACACACACACACACACACACACACACACACACACACACACATTTTATTTTTCTTGTTTTTTTTTGTTGTTAACCTTGTTGCATATTGTATCTTGCAAAAGGATATGGGTGCATAACTATTTTAGGTGCTTGTACAGAGAAGCGTCCGTATTAAATTATCAATACCACACACACAAAAAACAGTATTATATACTTACGCAACAGATTTAAATAAGTATCCTCACCAAAAAGTAGGAAAAATGATCGAGGAATTAAAAATAAAAATCAGTTTCATCGTATTTTTGTGAATGCAATTGATTTATTACTTGTTAATATGCCACTGAGTTATCTCCCCCTGAATTTCGTGTTGGCCGAACCCGATTAAACGATATAACGGATTTTTATTTTTATTTCAATTCTACTCGATAGTTTTTGCTAATTTTTGGTGTACATTGTACAAACCTATTTTTGCTTGAAACATAAGTATTTCAAAGAGTTTTCCGGTTAATTTAATTGGAACTGCGGTTTTCAGCGTTTTTCATATGTCCGCTTCTCTGTACAAGCACCCTATTATTTGAATATCCAATTGTTAATTTTAATTGCTCCAAAGATCTAGACGTCTTATGGTAATGAAAATCATACTCAATAACTCTGAGACTTGAAATAAAATTTTACTCTGATGAATATTTTATTTGTATTATTCCGACTACTATTCTCATCTTGGTTTCTCTTTTCACAACGTTTCGGCTGATGTAACATCCAATCTTATTCTGTGCATCTTTTTCGAACTCTAGAATCTATGCGGAATTTCGAACTTAGGGTACATCGGCCAAAACGTGAAAATAGCAACCAAGATGAGAATAGTAATCTGAATAATACAAATCGAAATTATAAATCCTCATCTAAAAAATTCTGAAACGTGTTATTCAACACTTCAACTCAAGTTTTTTTGTTTTTTTAATGTTTTTTATAAGGGAAAATATACATTAAGATCATGAAATTTTTAAATATTTTATCAGAAATAATAAATCTATTTAATCATGGAAATTTACTTTAGCGTTTTTAAAATTGATAAAAATCTTTAGAGTAAAAAGACATTTTTCTGATTCATTCAAATATATTTTGATATAATTTCAATTTATAACAATACAGTTAACTATAAGTAAGCATATATATTAGATGGACGGCGGCACCGGTGTGGCAGGGGGGGGACTCACCCCCCCCCACTTTACGGTCATCAATAATGAAGTTATATATGCATGTGTTTACCCCCTCCCCCCCACACACACACTTTTTAGGAGAGCCCCCCCCCCCACTTTTATAGCTGTCCCGCCGGTCCTGTTAAATTGGCATAACCATATAAATAAATTTAAAAAAAAAAAAAGAAAAAGTAAAACCTTTGAACAATATTAACTTCATAAATAAGTTCACGAAATTAATACCTTTTTTTTTACGGTTTCTATTCATTAAACTAGTCCTGCATATTGTTTACATTATAAACACAAATTATCTAGTTCTTCCTCAAAGTATATTTACAAAAGGCCAACTTCCACATGAAAAACTAAAAAAGATCAAGTATTTAAAAATATTATCTTTTTAATTTCTTTATATAAAAGTTGTTGATTTAAAAATCTGCTCTTTCAAATTGTGGAATCTATTTTCTCTAAGAGGAGATAACTCTTTCGAGTTCAACTGAAAGGCCACAAGTGGGAGATAACTTTATCAGTTTTATAACTAAGAGACATTTTGTTTAGAAACAGTTTTATATTTACTTATTTCTCTTATTTTCACTTAAAAATTTTTTTTTTTCATCCACTTTAAATGTCATGTCATTAGTAAAATGATTTTAGATAATTAAAACGGCTTTATCCTATTCAAACATAGACAACTTTTGCCTATTGAACTTTTTATTTAATTTTTCATTTCTTATGATTTTAATATCAGCATTAAAATTATCAATGAAAATAATTTACATACTTAGCACTTTCAATTTTGAATGATTTTTTTCATTAATTTTAACACTGATATAAAGAATTAAAAAAAAATAGATCAATAAGCAAAAGTTGTCTTTTTGTATTTGAAGTGCAAATTGTTATTTGTTCGATATACTAGGAAGAGTACATGCAATTGGAAAATAAAACTACTTGAAGTTTTTCACCACTTTTATGTCCCATTTCGAATATTACTATACATATGCTAGAAAACCTCATGTCTTTCAAATTTGATCAAAATCCATTGAATAATTTTGATTCTATGAAAATGTCTAAAATTTTGAGCTTAAGAGGTCTTAAGAATGAAATTGAAATTCAAGGAATCTTGTTTAATTAGTGTCTAATAACTATGAATCGAATTTCATGCACAGCGGAAATATTTGAATTTTTAAATGGGAGGTTGTACCTGTATTATGCGCTCTAAAATCCCTTAAAAATACTCAAAAGGAAGTGAAATTTTGGCAATATTTATTAATTGATGTCTCATACCTATTTTTAAAATTTAACAAATAAGAAGTATCTGAATTTTCATGAAAGGTTTCCAATCCTACTTAGCATACATCTACATTAAACTAAATAAAGCCCACATTACCGACCCTGATTCAGAGCTGCCGTGTTCCAAAATTCATAATGATCAGTTAATTAGTTCAGGAATTTACCCACACAAGCAGGGGTAAAAAAAGGACAGATTGGTTACAGACACTTTATATAGTTTACCCGTTAGGTCATTCATTGAGTTCAGGTTAAATTTTTGTGAATCAGGAAAATGTTTGCAAAGCCAGTAATGCATGAAAAATATAAAGACAACATTCAAAATTAGTTTATTCCTGCAGGTAGTGGGGGTTAGAGTAACACACCATTCAATAAATCCCAGGTCGCTAATCAGATGGTGGCACTAATAAAAAAAAATCTATGATTTTCATAAAGTACTAACCTTCAAATACCACATGTCAAAATTTGAGCCTAATCGAATTATTAGTTTAAAAGTGAAGCTATTGTTGCAAATTTTCAAAACAATGGGACAATCTGAATTTCGTGTGTTGCTAAAGGATTGCTTTCTGATGGGGAAAATACTAATCAATAGAGTTGGGCGGTTTTGAAATTTTGGTTTCGGTATCGGTTTTGGTTTTTTTCCCTTAAAACCTCGGTTTACGGTTCGGTTTTTCGGTTTTTTTGAAAAAAATTTTTTTACTATGGAAGCTATTCATTCTCTTGTGTGATGATTAGTTATTATTCAACGTTTAGTTGAATTATGCCACTGTTTCGATAATTTTGTGACTGAATCATTCTCCATGATATGAATCATATAAGTTTTAAGGTGTTGACTGTTGTAATCAAAGTTCTGATACCTTTTTAACAGTTAACTCGTTAAAACAGTGACCAAAGATTCATGAAAGATTTCTGAAGAATAAAACTGAGTTTGAATATACATTCTATCTAATTCTTTAACCCATCAGAAGCTAAAATATAACTCAGAAATGCAAGAAATTAAAAAACGAAAATTTATTTAAACAAACAAAATAATTTTACAAATAAAATTAAGCAAAAATGATGATGAAAATGAAATATTGTCAAAATTATTTGACAGATAAAAATTTTAATAGGTGAAAATGTTTGCAAGACGTGTCTTGTCGCATAAAATAAACACACCATATACTTCTCGAATTGCCGGTGTTGACTGTTGGGATGTCTGTCATTTTGTGTGCTCGAAGTTCTGTCAACTGGTGCGTGTTGGGGTTAATATTTGTTTTTAAGACAGGGTAATAAAACTTTATAGACATGCGTAAAAGACTAGTAGTACACCCGAAAACCGCGCCAAGGGAAAAGGAAGGATGGTTAAAAAAAAAAGTAGAGATTATTAATTCACCTAAAGTCATTTTTTAAGCTTTAAGGTAATTTTAGTCATAGAATTCATGACTTGGATTAAAGTTTAATAATTAAACTTTCGAATAAATTGTCAACTCTAAATAAATACCATATTAACAATTTAGTAAAATATAAATCGTTGCATAGTCTACTTTTTGAATAACCCATTTTTGGGAGAGAAAACGGTATAGTTGAGAGATAGTTCTCTAGAAATTACAATTTATGTATGAAGTGGCTTTTCAAAAGTAAACAATGAAATGCCTAATGTTTAAAATAATTTTTAAAATCCGAATAAAGTGACACTAGCATTGGCAACTACTTTTTTTCTTTTTAAATGTTTATACTTACTCACTACTTTTCGTTTATTTACTTTTACAAGTATTTTTTTTAAATTTCATTTTAATAACTTATTTTTTTAGATAACTCTGAAACAAACAAATAATTATTTTACAATTTTGAGTTGAATCAAATAGATTTTCGACATCATACGGAACGCGTTTGATTTTTTCTTTTTCATTTGAAAATAGTTTATGCTAAAAATACGATGTCATGTTGTCTGTCGTATTTCTGTTTTTCATTTGAAAATTCAAAATGTTAATGATAAACAAACTGTAAACAAAGATTTCTTCCTACAAGTAGCAATACACATGAAAATTTTTTAAATTGCTTAAAATATCTCAATAATGGCATATATAGAAAGAGCTTGATGATCTAAGACAGAATTTTTTTAAATTTTTTAAATCTGACTAAAAATAAGGAAGTTATGACTATTTTTGTGCCTCGCACAATTGGATATTTTCCCCTCTTTAATACCATATGCGTTTCGTTACATTTTTTACACTAATTTTTCAGTAAAAATGTTATATCTTTGTTAAAACACAAGATTAAGCAATGAAATTTACCATATAAGTGTACTTTTGTACAAGAAATCAGAATATGCTACTGAAAATCTCCAGAAATTAATGGTTTCCAAGTAATCTGCACTAAGTGCACATAAATATGCTGCAATACCTTAAAAATACCATGAATCCATTAAAAGAAAGAAGTTAGAAAACTCAAAGTTGAATTGTAATACATTTTATGTACAAGAAACTAAAATCTAATACTAGGACTGTTTAAAAATGAATATATTGCAAGATTTTTTTAGCATTATTGTAGATTTACACCTTCTGCTAACTTACCCCCTTACCTCCCCAAAATATGAGATTCTACTTTTTTTTATTTAGGCAATTACATGTTAACACCCTGAAAAACTTGGCAGAAAGAAAGAAACAAAAACAATTATTTTAGAATTTAAAGTGGGGATCAGTTTCACATAAAATAATCCCCCATTTCAAGGCCATTCTAGCATTTTAGGACAGTTATTTATTTTTTCTATGGGAGATAAATCCTGTGCGTTTTTCTTGTTTTTTTCTGTTTTTTTTTCTTTTTTTTTAGACGATTATGAGGGTCTTTGTGGGAGGAGGGGGGCTTACCACTTGAACTTCAGGTTAGTGGTAGGGCTAGGGGCAATTAAGTGTGAACACCCTTAAAACTTAGCAGAAAGAAAAAAAAATTCATTTAGAATTTCGAGTGGGGGATTAGTTTCACATATATTTAATGTAGAATAATTCACCATTTCCGGGCCATTCTAGCGTTTTAGGGCATTAATCAATTTTTTTCTATGGCAAATAAATCCTGTGTGTTTTTTTTATGGGCGTCTGCTTTTTTTTTTTTTTTTTTTTTTTAGATGATTATGTGTGGTTTTAATGGGCTTTTTTGTAGGATTAGGGCTTCCTACTCGGACTTAGGGTTAGTGATAAGGTTAAGGAAGGGGTTTTGTTTTGGATGGAGGTTGCCATTCGGACTTAGTGTTAGGGTTAAGGGAGTTTTTTAGGAGTGGCTTGCCACTCATATTTAAGGTTAATGGTACGATACGTTCAAGATGGCATTTTTAGGAGGTGGGCTTGTTAGTCGTACCTAGGGTTAATGGTAGAGTAATTATTTATTTTATAAATTTCACTAAAAGGCAAGAATGGCCGGGAAATCGGAGATCATTTTACATTAAATTTATATGCGAAACTGATCCCCCACTCTAAATTCTAAACTATTTTTGTTGTTTTGTTTTTTCTTTTTTTCGCCAAGACTTTAAGACGTAATCGCCTAAAAAGTAGAATCTTAATTTTTTTTTTAAATTGGCGACTAGAAATTCATTACTACTAGAAGTTCGAAAGTTGAGTGAAAACCAGTATTTTTTAAAGTATTTTTTATAAAAGAACCAAATAGGATTAACTTTTTTAAGCACAAAAAGTATTTTTATCTCACTTTTAAAGAAGTTTATAAACTAATTTTACAAAACTTTACAAGACGCTGCTGCTGATTGATTGTTATATCAGCAATACTAGCCGCCATTGTTGACTTTCGCTCAAAAAAAGGACAATATTTTTTAGGATAAGATAATTTAAAATTACTATTACCGAAAGACAAAACAACGTACAATTATAATTTTAATGCATAAAAAAAGATGAAAGATTAATTTATTTACTAGTTGGGTACGAAAAATGTAACATTTTCTATATTCATATTTTAAAATGTTTAAAATTCGTTCTAGAATGAAAATAAACAAAAATCGCCTCGTGTTTATAGCAGTAATTGCAGTAATATATTTGTTCAATCTGTCCTCTTACTAATATAACATTTTTTGGTAATATTCAATTTTATTCAAATCGGAAAATCTTTTCAACCGTGTTTCCTTGTATATGGTGGCTTACAGTAGCAAAAACACAATACCGAACGGTTACGGTTTAAAAAAAAAAAAACGATCCGGTATTCGGTATGGAGACGAAACCGAAAAACCGCGGTTTTTCGGTAAAACCGCCCATCTCTACTAATCAAGCAAACTAATGGCTTGATAAGTTATTCGGACTCTCGGAAAACATAAAAGTCTAAACTAGTTTTGGTCGATCGTAAATTGGAGTTGCATAAGATAACAGAGGCGTTAAAAATATCAGAAGATGAAAGTGTATTCACCATTTTGCATAAATATTTGTCAATGTGTTTAAAGGGATGCTAGATTTGCTCACAGTCAATCAAAAAACAACAATGTGTCAACGATTCCGAGCGTTTGTTTGTAACTGTTTCAATGCAACAAATAGGAGTTTTTGCATCAATATGTGACAATGGATGAAACATGGATCCCCCACTTCACTTCAGAATCAAATCGGAAATCAGCTGAGTGGACAGCAGCAGGTGAAAGCCGTCCAAAGTGACAAAAGATGCAATCATCAGCAGGCAAGGTTTTGTCCTTTGTATTTTGGGATGAAACGAAGAACCATCAATAGCGAATATTAAATCGCATTACTGGTGCACTTGAAGAAAGAAAGCGCCAAAAACGGTCACAAATGAAGAAGAAAAAAGGGCTCTTTCACCAAGACAATGCACCATGTAGTAAGTTTATGGTAAAACTACATGAATTGCCTTTCGAATTGCTTCAGTATTCACCCTATTCTTCAGATCTGGACCCCAGTGACTACTTGTTGTCTGTACGCCCTAAAAGAATGCTCCAGAGAAGGTAATTTGACACTAGCGAAAAAGTGATATCGGAAACTGAAATGTATTTTGAGGCCAAAGACAAATTGTGCTACAAAAAAAAGCCCCCGAATTGTTAGAAGTGTTCGAACCAGTCTCCTTCTAGAGTGATACACTACGTTGATGAATGAAGTCGAGTTTTACCTAAAAGTTGTTGTTTTAGTTATTGAGTGATGTGTTACAAATGAATAAATTGTATTAATGGGAAATATTTTGAGTTTATAATCTGCGAAGTCATCTCGTATGTCTCCCCATTACTGTGATGAGGAGGTGGAAGGGACTTAATAATTATGACTGTAATTGAAACTTTGTCTTCAGTCACAAACTAGGATATAAGAGCTGTGAAGTGTGAGCAAATTTACTGCTTTAAAAGTCGGAGTTTATGAAAATTGTCCAATTCTAACGAGGGTGGAGGAATGTTGGCACTTTCCATCATGTATCACTTACAAAAAAATAATAATAATAATTTAGATTTTGCTTATTAAATTCATACAATCTTGAAAAAGACATCCATTCTCGTTAAAATCAAAATTCTGTACATAAGTAATAGTATATATAAATTATTACTAGTGGAAGATTTCTTGGCCTGAGTGCAGCGTACAATTTTTGTAAATATTTAGAGCTATTAGAATCTTAGTATTTTGGGAGGTTTAAACTATAATTTAGATCAGTTTAAACTTTTAGATCAGTTTAAACTATAATTTAGATCAGTTTCAACTATAATTTAGATCAGTTTCAACTATAATTTAGATCAGTTTCAACTATAATTTAGATCAGTTTCAACTATAATTTAGATCAGTTTCAACTATAATTTAGATCAGTTTCAACTATAATTTAGATCAGTTTCAACTATAATTTAGATCAGTTTCAACTATAATTTAGATCAGTTTCAACTATAATTTAGATCAGTTTCAACTATAGTAGCATGGTCTTTCCGATCAGCCTATGAACTCAGCTATGTCAGGTTCCAATCAGAGCTACCGTTATTTATGCATTAATATTTTTGGGAACGGTATGGACTAGTACTTTCTCTGCAGGTAAAATAGCAACTTGTGTTCGATTCATCATATGTAATTGTTTACAATAGGCAATGTTTCGGCATTAAATAAGTGTTGCTTTGTCATAAAACAGACGAACCACCTAGATTTGTTGATTCTGGTCATTACCTACTCGTGAGGGAGATAACCGCTCCATCATCTCCCTTGTTAAAAAAGAGTATTGCTGATCGCCTGAGGCGCCACTACCAGGGAATGTGGATGGGTCAAATTCAGGCAGTTTTTATAGTGTGTCCCATACTGGCTTTAAGCATCCTTGTGTCACTTATGCCCTATTTCACATTAAAAGTAAACAGTGTCATATCCAGCCCTCGTGAGGAGGTTGGTAAATAAGGACAAACAAAACCAATAGCATGATAGGGAGATATTGAATTGAAGAAGAGTTACTGCCAGACACTCTGTCCAGATGATTATTAAAAGCAAAGTTTAAAGTGCTCGCTAGTGTTCTATTTCCCAGCATGATGGCCTTAATTTATCCGTCACCAAGTTGCTGCATACCAATGTGCAATCGGGCAAGTACTTAGATTATGCAATGAAAACTACCAGGGTGGTTCTACTCAGTTAAAATGTTCTATCTAGCAGCTGTGATATTAACATGAAGCAAGTATTCCCAGTTGCAATTTAGAAAATATTTATGCTTGTACATTTTAGTAATATCATCTAATGTCATCTGTTTGGCACATTGATTGATTTATAATGTTAACTTTAAGAATTAATGGCAGCTCTGTGGCATCAGAGCAATTTAATTGTTGTTCGTGTCAGTGAAAATTGGCAAACTTCAATGAAAAACAAACAAATGTGACGAAAAATGTTTAAAACAATATATATATATATTTTTTTAAAATTGAATTCTAGGGTAGGGGCGTGAGGGTAGGAAGAGCTGAGCATGGAGACAGGAAATGGTTAAAATAAGGTGTCAAGTATAAAAAATTTATAAATGATAATAATGGTGTAATAAAAATAAGATTAAGATTAAATTAAAAATTGTGAGAAAATTAATCTAATATTAAATTACAAATTAATTTTCTCCCAATTTTTTTTTCCACAATTAACTATTGTCGTTTATTAACTAACTATACATGGCAGCTTATTTTAACCATTTCTTGTCTCTAGTCTTAGCTCATATAACCAGTTCTTGGGGATAGTCGATACATTTTCATCGGCCACTGTATATTTATGATGTGTACATTCCCCATTAAGTTTGCTAAAGGAGGGTGCAGCTGTAGATTACTTCCTAGACCAACAGGCCAGATTTCCCACACCTTCTGAAACTACCGGCATCAATGAGTAATCGAATTTTCACTATATATCATGCTCTTGGACTAACAGCACATCTCGGGGCAAAAGGTTTTGGTCCAAGATGTACCGTTAATGTAGTTGCTGATGAATGGGTTGTATTCAAACACCTATTGTCCCAGAAACCGTCGGTATGGATGGCACACAATTGTATGATATTACAAAGCTGTTAAATCGTTGCTTAAAGAAGAAATGCTTCCCATCATCTTAGAAAACTTTGTCTGTCTGACGAGTATTTAAAAATACTGGAGATTCGTCTTCTGCATCTCCGTACAGACCAATCAGTCTCCTGTGCACCATGAGTAAGTTGTTTGGATCTGATAAATCAAGAAGTTGTCAACCCCTTTTAGTGAAATGCAATATGGATTTCGTCCTGCAAGATCAACAGCTGACATACTGACTGTAATATCGCACAGGATCAGTAAATCTATTAACGGAGCTTTGTTTCTAGCGCAATAGCTGTTGATATATCAAAGGCCTTTAATAGAGTTAGACACAAAGTTTTGCTTCACCAGCTTGGTAGCTATGGAAAATCTGGAAATGTCATCTCAACCATCAAATTCTTTCTCTCTGATAAGTCTATAAAAGTTGTTGTTGATGGGCAGAAGTCGAAAGCATATTGTATCAATGCTGGCATGCCTCAAGAATCCATTCTGGGCCCAATCCTCTTAAATGTTCTTACAAATCATATTCTGAAATCATGTGTTAACATCTACACAGATGACACAACTGTCTATGGCAACATTTCAAAGAGCATTGATGATCAAGATCTTGCTGATTCTCTCCCTTTAGACCTGAAGCATATGACGCAATGAGGAAAAAGTGGCTTGTTACTTTTAATACCTCTACAACCAACCGTCACTCCTTTCACCACCAATGCTCTGATCCTTGCTTTGCTGCAATCGAAATGAATGGCTTTCTCCTTGAGGAAGCCCTCGAGCATTGATAAGCTCCGAGGACTGACCTTCACTCCTTACCTGAAATGGAAAACTTACATCAAATCCATTGCTAAGGCAGCTGAAAAATGGTTGGATCTTTCTACCGCTCCGGAAAGTAGATCACACCTGGCGTAGGAGTCAGATACATTTAAAATGGAGTACTGTTGCCACATTTAGGGAGGGGCCACTCAGAATATTCAAAGTCAACTTTGCAATCTAGTGGGGATGATCTCTTCTCTTTCCTACAGACCCTTTCTTACAGAAGAGACGTTGCTAGTCTCTCTCTACTCTATCGTTATTTTCATCATAGGTGCTTGACTGACCTCCAATCTATGACCCCCCCCCCGTAAAACATTCACAGCAAAAACTCGTCTAGCTACAACCACTGAAGAATTTTCATTTATTCTTGTGTACCTAAAACTAAACAAAACTTCCATGAACAAAGTTTATTTCCAAGAACTCCCCCTCTGTGCAACACAATACTGCGGGGCTGCTTCGCAGTTGACTACAACATGGTCGTTTTAAAATCCAATGTTAACAAATTCTTGTCGAGTGACATTTGGGCATTGATAAACAGTGAAACATTAGTTGAAAAAAATTATGCTCTTACTAACGCCGTTAAGTACTCTATCCCTATTTCTACACGCACGCACACATGGTATAAAAATGACTAAAAATCCTTGTGTGAAAGGATTCCTTCCATGTGATTGTTCGGTATATCATACACCTTTTTTCAGATAGACAATAACCAAACTAACAATCTTTTTTTTTACTTTTTCATATCTCAAGAAGGTATTATGTAAACATACCAAAACATCATATAGAAAGGAATGAATCACTTTACACATAAAAAGATTTTTAAAGTTATCTTTATACCATCCTCTCAGATATCGTTCCCCACTTTTTACACACACAATGATGGCTTTAATATTTGCACCCACTTTTTACAATTAATATTAAAAGAGGATGTCTTTTGTTGCTAGCGAATATTCATTGGTGGGGCAGAAACGTTCATCCATTGGATATTAATTTTTAAACATTTTTATATAAAATTTGTTTTCAATATGTATTATTATTGATGATAATTATTAATTATTGATGGATATTTATTAATTTTTAAACATTTTTATATAAAATTGGTTTTCTGTATTTTTATTGATTATAGTAAATTAGTCATTAGATTTACTTTTTGATAGTAATATATTTTTGGAGAAAATTGCCTAATCAGGTTAAAATAGCTTGAACTATATTTTTAATCTGATTAGGCAATTTTCGTATGAATAAACTGGATGAATTCAGAAATAATGGTTTGGTGTATCTGTGATGAAATATTCCAAATTTTTTTTGTAAGTGAAATGAGATTGATAAAAATAAGACGTTCAAAGAGACAAACTTTTTTTAAAATGTTTGTCGAGGGGGGGGGGGGTATCTCTGGATGAAATAATCAATGTTGATCAAAAATACTCAATCCTCTGAACAACAATTTCTTATAGTTTTAAACTTGGGGGTAAATTCATACACAAAAGGGAATATGATACTAACTGTATTTACCCAGTGTTAAATTGGAGTCTTTTACTTTCATTTTTGTTAGACTTTTTGTAATCTGTGTGTGTGTGGGGGGGGGGATTAGCAAATTATGTATTTTAGTTTTAGTAGGATGTTGTTGTTTTTTTAATAAGATTTTAAAAAGTTAAATTTAATTATTACAGTATCGTTCGGTCATTATTATTTTTTTTATTAAACCCAATTAATAATTGAAAAGGAAAACTAAAAAAAACAAAATTTGTCTTATATATATTTTTTTTAATATATAAAATAATAGTTTATTCATTTAAATATTTACAGTGGACACAATGGACAACTATATCCGAAAATCTTTATATAATGTAGCTTCTATCAGATTTTTCTCAAATCTCTTGCATATAAGCAAATAAAACCAAAATTGATAATATTCAATGATATGGAATAATAATAATTGAATGAAAAACACAATATTGAGGTGAAGCTGTCCAATGCATGAAATGATAATAATGTAAGCAGGTTAAAAAAAAAAGTCAGATGCAAGCAACAGATGGGTTTGTTTTTACTCTTTCTGTTATTAACAGTCAAAGGTAATAAAATTATAGTGAGTGCAAAGCATAAATGTTAAATCTCAAAATGGATAGTCAGTCATCATTTGATTATATTAATCTCTAATCTTGTAATATTCATCGTCTTTCTGTATAAATAGTTATTCCTTTGCCTAAGAGACTCAAGGGAGGTAATTAAGTATATAAGCAAACACTCACGTCATACGGCAGCTGACTGAAGTATTAATATTGTTTATAAACGAGACATCTCTTCTTAAATGAGTTAATTACAAAAGTTGTACAAGTTTTGATGGCACAGGAATACTAATCATGTGTGTGTGTATATATATATATATATATATATGTATATATATATATGTATATATATATAAGGGGTGTGAGACCTCCGCTTTTTTGTAATTAAAAAAAAAAAAAAATCTGTTTTAAAATTTTTTTTGTTTTTTAATTCAGAAGAAGCCGGGATTTTCACTTAAATCTTTCCCCCTCTGTCTGGAAATGTTAATTTCGACAAACTTCAATCAATTTAAAATGGGAAGGGTAAGGGAGGTATAAGAATTTTGATTCATCCAAAAAATTACACCCCACACACACACACACACGAGGTCTTTCTCATGCTAAGGAATTTAACGAATTAAAAGCAAAAATGAAGTTAAAAGATATCAGTCGATACTTTCAGTATGAAAAAAGTTTTGTAGATCACCCCCCCCCCCCCCCAAATGATATACTGTTTTTAGGCAATTATGTATTATTAGAATTTAGAGTGGGGGATCAGTTTTGCATATGCATTTAATGTAAAATTATTCCTCATTCTAGCATTTTAGGTCATTAACTAAATCTTTTTTGTTATGGGAGATAAATTTTGTGCATTTTTTTTTGGGGGGGGGGCTATTTTTTTTAGACTATTACATGTGATTTAACAAGGTTTTTTTGTTTGAAAGTGAGCTTGCCACTCGAATTCAGGGTTAAGGAAGGGAGTTTAGGAAGGGCTTACCACTTCGACTTAAGGTTAATGAAAGGATTAAGAAAAGGTTTGATTTTTTTAAGAGAGTTTACCTCTCGACCCCCCACCCCTAAAAAAAACCCACAGAATTTAACTCCCATAGCAAAACATCGTTTTGGTTAACTTCCCTAAAAAGCTTTGATGGCCCGGAAATGGGGGATCATTCTATTTTAAATTTCATGGGGCGGGGGTGGCATGTAGGAAAATTAAGTTTGGTTCTCCAGGTTGATAAATTGGTATGGGGCCATGGGTCCCCAGGTTGGGAAGATCATTTTGATTTCAGATTTTTTTTTTTCCATCGGCCACTAACATTCCTGATATATATATATATATATATGAAGCTGAGTTAATCAATGTTTTTGCTTCAAGACATCTTTTTCCGATATAATTTAATCACATAAAATAAATGCCAAAATACTTTTGCCATTGAATTGTTTAAATAAAAAAATTCATTTTAATTATTCTAATTAGTTGGAATTTGCAATTAACTCACCAAATGATCATGTGTTTTTGTCCATCACTCTCACCTTCTCTGATTGTTTGTTAAATCTATCCCCCTCATACTTATAGTGTATCTATCACTCTCACTTTTTCTGTTAACAGTCAAAGGTAATAAAACTAACTAAAACTAAAGATTGGAATAGTCCATTAAAACCAGAAGGATATATCATCACAAGTAGTACTACTCTTTAACCTGGAGAGGGGGGTTATAGCGAGCAGAAAGAGATGAATTTTGGATTTTTTAATTTAATAGGTTTTGCAAACTCAAATTTTCCTAGATCCAAACAATCAAACCTTATGTCAATCAGTGATCCAGTGGGTCACATTTTTTTCTTGTAAATAAATAAATAAAATTGGATTTGGGATAAATTTGATAATTTTCATATTCTTACATTTCAGAACTATTTTGAAGTATTTAAATGTGGTAAAGTGCAAGAGATACTATTCTTTATGTACTATTAGTGAGTTTTGAGAACTGGAGTCAATGGATAACCAGAATATTGGAACCTGCGTTATGATTCGCCGCAGGATAAAATATTTGGGAATCTTAGCTGAAGTTCATTGCTCCTTGAATGTCGTAAGCTGGAGAATTGCGACGATGTGGAAGCAGTGGCTAACAAGTGTTGTCAATATTTTCACACAGCGAAGTTTGTTGAAGCTAAGAAACAAAAGGTCTGGTATAATCCAGGCAAGGCAATGCGGACCTTTGTGAGGGATGGGCGTTGGAGTGACTAAAAAAAAAAAGTGCTGAATGGGGATCTTAACTACTCCTTCTACAAGAATCGCAAGGGTAAATTACTCAAAACCAAGACTAAAGAAAACCGCCTTACGAAAACTAAGAAACTCCTTAACCAGGTCAAACACCACGTCAGGGATTCTCTGGTTCTTCTCAGACGAGAACTTCTGCCAGGATCAGGTTAGACCTGTTGTTCTGCGTGTTGCGAAGTCATGCACATCATGAAGATCAAGTTCCCTCAAACTGTGATTGTCTTTGGGTATGTTTCCAGCAACGGTCACATCATGCTGCTCCACATCTTCATAAAGAGACCCGGACTCTATTCAGATGGCTATATTGAGTTGCTATCCACTGTTGTCAAGTGCTGGGTGGGAAGGCTATATGTGTAACAGCAAGACTCAGCTCTGTGTCACACCTCCAGGAACACCCAGAAGTGGCTGTCTGAGAATTTCCATGACTTCACCAGTTTCAACATCTGTCTCTCAAACTTTTCTGATTGCAACTCCATGGACTATTATGTATGGAGCGCAGTTGAAAAAGATACCAACCATGCCACCTGTAACACCATGGATGAGCTAATTGCCAGGATGAAACTGGTTTCAGGCGTCTTTCGAAGGACACCATGAAGGGTGTATGCTAAAGGTTCAGGTTCCACTTGGAGGCTATGGTGAAGGGACAGGATATCTTTTTCGAGTGAGCTATATTTGGGGAAAAGATTCCTTAAGAGATGTACTTTGAATTAATTTTGAGAATGCATCAATTATTGACGAAGATATGACGTTTTTTCTTCCTTTTTTAAAAAGTCTCCAATTTATCCTGAACACCCTGTAAATATATATATATATAAAAAAAATAATAGTAATTTAATATTATTTATTTAAAATTAATATATATATATATATAGCAAAGATGTTTGTGTCTGTCTCTCCCCACATCAGTTATCAATGGCTGATCTTATTGAAACAAAACCAATAGCATATTTGGAATCGGAAGATCTCTGTGGATGTTTTAGCCTGGTTTTAAATGATTAAAAGTTTGTTTTTCTTTTAGAATTTAAAGAAAAACCTGTTATTATTTAGTTAGTGTATACCAAATTAAAACTCCTAACTGGAAACAAGCTCTGTCATGCACATAATTGTTGCGACAAATTCTTTGTTTTCGACAAAAGATGAGTTGTTTGCTAATTAGCAGAGTTCCAATTATTTTAAGTCGTTGCTCTATTTGAAAATTGTCACTAAATTGCTGATTTTTCTCATAAAAACTGAGGAAATTGTCATTTCTCTGGGTTTTTTGTTATGGTGAGTAATAATATCAAATTTTTACTTCTGAATCAACCGAATAAGTTTTTTATTCACAATTGGTTGTTTACTCATATTTCGTTGTCATTAACCCTTTCACAGCCTGAAAATGGTCCTAAATTAAAGTACTATATCAGATTTAACCATCTATATCCATTCATAGCTTTTGAGGATGTTTTAGGACCTGCAATGTCGCATGAAACCACTTTTTCACCGAAAAATGATGGATTTTGAGTCCCGTGGATCCCTAACGACTATTTTTGGCCTGCACCTTCTGAATTTTGCAAAATTTTCAAAATGTTTGATTGTTTAGTGTTATTTAGGTATAAATGAACACAAAAAAATACTACTCGCAAGAATCTGAAATTTTCATCCATTACGTCCCACCACTATTAATATGAAAATATAACTGCTGATTTTGATGTGTTGGCAAGAAAACAATGATTATTTTCATATAATTTAGAGCCATTAAAAATATATATATTTTAAAAAATTAAGATGCAGATGTTTTGGCTCTCTATTTTTATAATTTATATAAAAATATATTTTTCAGAAAAGAAGTTGATATAATTTTAACCATGTCTGTGGGGTCGATAATTCAAATGCTTGACTTCTGAAATATGAGAAGTTTTGACTCTGGCCTAAAAAAAATCTTTTTTTTTTTCCACAAGTAATAATGTACATATACCTATATATTATTTGGAGTTTTCATTCCAAACAAGAGTATTAGTCAAAACTCTAATCTAAAGTATTCAAATAAACTGCTAAAAATTCCCCAAATCAAACAAACAAACAAAATTTGTGTCGGTGTACTACCAATATTTAATATTTTGTTTTAGACATTTTTCTTTATACACTTTAAAAAATTTTTTTTTAAGTTAAAGGCAGCCTATTTTCACTGAACTCAAACTCTTAAAGCAATGAATTTTCTCTGACTCAGATTCCAAAAGATGGATTTTGAGAACTTTGTCAATAAAAATACTGATATATTGAGTGGAAAGTGTCTTCGCAAAAAGTCCATGCATTATTAGGTTACAAGTATATAAATTACCAATATTACACAATTTTTTTGTTCTCTCATGTCAATCTAACTGCTGCTGTTTTTTTTTTGTTTTCACTAATCAATGGAATTGACTGAAAATATCTTATCACCATTTTGTCCTTATTCATTGTTTGATATTCATTCAGTAATTCCATCTGTCTATATTTGAACTTTATTTTAGATGCGTCCACACATCTATATGGAAACAGACTCTGCTCAGTTTGAAATAGCATTTTCATCGCTAAATGTGTAGATTGAATGGATGCATATTAAATGTGTCATTTCTGTTAGAAGTTATGTCTGTCTATTGGCCAGTCTGTCCAGCTTACATTTGTTGAAATAACACAAATTGAATTGAAGTATCTTAAGGCTATTTGCTCCTTTTTTCCCCTTAATGTATTCAACGATTGACAGTTTAGGAAACTTTTTACTTATAATTTTATGGAGATTGAACTTCCAAAACCTTTGTATCTTTTCATACATGAGGATTTGCTAAGAATTTTAAAGCTAGAAATGACTTTCTATTGTACGGTTTAAATGTTTACAAAACCCTTTCAAATTTTGAAGGGTCACAAAGTAACTCATTTTTCCCTCAGCTATTAATAAATAATAAAATTAATGGCTGACTTTATGAATCGAACAAAATGCATTCAGATTGATTTAATTTTCTATGTAATTTATTAAAGTTCTTTTTAATACTTTATAGTATTGTATTAATTATTGTAACAAATAATCGATTAATATTAAATAAAAAAGAAAGTCAGTCACATGGAAGTAAGAAATGCACACAGACCAACAAGAAGGCATATGCCAATGTCATTTTTAGTCGCAATCCAAAATTGAAGATCTTGAATCAATTCTGTAAATGAAACTTTAAACTCTATTACTATTCATTCTTATTTCTCAAATATTTTACGGTGAAAAGAAAGTCAGTTGCTGGTTTGCATTTGGACTATTGAATTGGCTTCAATTATGTCCATGACTTGTTACAAGTTTTAGTTAGAATAAAATGTTACTTAATTCCAGAAGCATTTGTACAAATGTTTCGGCAGCCTCGTAACTCTCGCTTCCCTTATTTTGTCCTTTAGTCCTCATATGCCATGAGTGATGTTTCTGACAAAGGGGGAATAATTGCTGTTTTCTGGGTCGGAATCTATCCATCTAACAATTATCGTTGCTAGTTTTTTTACCTTGTAGTATTTTTTTAGCTCCTTACATCAAGTGGCTTCATGCCTTGTCTGGAGCGATTTCCATTTAAAAAAAAAAAAAATCAGGATAAAATTTTTTTCAATATAAATTAGAATATTTCTAAAATAAAAATAAAAAATACAAGGGTAAAATATTTTAGTGGGATTAGGAAAAGGTTTTATTTAAAAAAATTTTCGTTTTCATTCATTATCGCTTGTAATTTATGAAAGGATTCATGCTTGCAATACAAAATACTGTTTTGTATATAAGTAAACCGTTTATATTTTTTTCTTTTTATACACATACATTGTTAAACGAATACAATGGACGTATCGATTGGGTATTTTTCATTAATTTCCCCAATGACTATTCTTTGAAAGTTTTGGTTGAATGCATAAAGCAAATTTCCAAAATTGATGTTGTATTTTTGAATTATATAACAAAAAAGCTACAATATTGCATAATTGATGGTATATTGTAGCTGGATGAATCAATAAATTATAATTTCTTCAGTTGGCTGATGTACAGAATTTACAACTGAAAAAAAAAATTGATTTATTTTACATGCAGTTTTCACCTGTATATTGATATCTAGATTTTTTAAAAATATTTTTTTCAGGCTTTGTATTTCCTAAATTCTGTTTTAGAAATATTGATTTAAAATTTTTTTTTTTTTTATCTTCAAAGAAAAATTCAAAAGGAACCAATCAATTAAAAATTACATTTGTAGGTAAGTTAACTGAATGCAAAGTTCAGACTCAAGTTATTGTAAATTAGCTGTATCAAATAACTTCTTGGCCTTTTGGCTAAGATCAAAGTGTAGTATCTGTTCCGATGGATACTGCACCCCATACTGGTGTTGTCTTGGCCTTCAGGTCTTGAGTTACGCCGGTCAATGGGTCTGTCCTGTGCAGTTCTAGGAGGTCCACCCTCCCAGGCTCTGCCTCCCCTCTTTGGGGAGGAGTAAGTTTATTGCTTACTGCCTGAGGCGCCCCTACCGGGGAATGCCGACGGGCTGCCCAGGCAATTTTCAAACCCCACTTTCCCGACCTTGGGTCACATCTTACTTGTGGGAGTAAGATAAAAACTGCCTTGTGCCTAACTCCTGGAGAGGAGTAAATCAATACTCAGCTTTGTTTCTAAATGTAAATATAAATATTTCCTTAAAAAAACTAAGGAAATATTTATATTTTTGGATGGAAACATATATATATATATATATATATATAAAATATGAGACTAAAAGTATACTTTTAGATAATTGAACCTATAGTGAAATGGTTTAAGCTCAATATACGAGATAGAGCAATTATAAAGATAAATGAAAGAAGAGAGATAAAGATGTGCGAATGACATCTATTTCATCTTCGATTGTTCAATGCAAGGTGTACTCGATAAAAAACATGTTTATTTTTCTTACCTTAAGCCAGGCTTTTCAAAGATTAAAATCTTTTAGAAGAATTACATAGATGGATAAGTTGACAGGGGAATAGCCAAAAATTCTAAATTTGAAAAATTAAAAAACAACAATATAAAGTAATGGAAAGTAAGGGTGTGTGTATAAAAAAGGTTATCAAAATATACCCTGTCCAGTTGGTGAATGTTCTTGACAAAATGTCCGGTGACGAAAGATTTAAAGATGGAAAAAGGGATTTTGTGGAGACTGCGTTAAATGTTCAATAGAATGATGTTCAATATATATATATATATATATATATATATATATATATATATATATAGCAATCCAACAAAAGATATGTGTCAACTAATATCTTATAATTAGTGAAACATCCGGATAAAAACTGATTTATTTATTTATCGTTGTAATAATTAACATAAACATTGGATACTTTTCACTTCATCGATTGCTGACGCATCTCACGACTGGACAACTTTTTCAGCTCTTTCAATTTCTCGTATTTGGACTGTCACTCATCTGGATTAATCTTCAGTCAACCTTCTGGACTTCTTTCCTGATTATGTTTTTTTAAAATGTATGACTTGGATGGATTGTATAGATTTAACAAAAAAGTGTGTTTTGGGGTTGATATATTTGATGTTATATATTTTCAAATTGTAATTTTATTACCTGTAGTAGTATAAGTGCGGTAATGGTCCTCTGAGGAGAAGAATTATCTTTGAAAACTCATGAGCTAAGGACTTAAGGATGTTTTGCTTGAACTTTGAATTGTAATAAAATTTGATTGGCACATTATTTTATTACTTCATTTTATATTATAATATATATAAAATCAGGAATGTATTTTCCGCATTTTTTTTTTTTTTTTAATTACAATTCAGAAAAAGCAGTTTATCCTTAAGTTTGGTTCCCCTCCCCCTAAAATAAGACTAAAATCTGTCAAATTACTAGAGTTTTACTCTTTGATGACAGGCTGGAATTGATTGTATTTCTCTATCTCTCTTTCTCTCTATCTCGCTATCTCTTTTCCTGTTTTCTATGTCTTCCTTTTGCTCTCTTTGCCCCCTAGAAAAAGATGAGGGTAGGGGTAATCAAAAGATTTTTGTTTAATCAAAAGTTCTCATCTCTTTCCTCCGCATATGTACTTAGGATCTTTCTCTTGCTAGCGACATGTTTTTTTGTTTTGTTTTTTATTTGGGTCAAACAAATTTTTAATGTTTTCAAATTTTATAACGCACAGAAACAATCTTTAAAAATTCTTTATACACAAAAAAAAAAATAATTTTAACTGAATTTAACGAAATTGAAAGCAAAAATGAAGTAAAAATACCAGTCGATACTTTCAGGAATAAAAAGGTATTGTAGATTGTTAAATCACCTCCTGTATCCCCCTAAATAAAAAATAAGATTTTTGCTTAGGTGATTATGTGGGAATATCTCGGAAAACTTGGCAGAAGAAAGAAAACACACATTAAGAATATAAAGTGAAAGATCAGTTTTGCACACGAATTTGACTTGGAATGATCCCTCATTTCCGGGCCATTTTAGCGTTTTTTTGTTGTTTTTTTTTTTCTATGGGAGATAAATTCTCTGCATTTCTTTATTGGGGGGTGCATGTGGTTTGACAATGTTTTCTTGTTTGGGGCTTGCTACGCGGACTTAGGGTTAGTAATACAGTTAAGGGAGTTTTTTGGGAGGGTTGTCACTTGAACTTAGGGTTAGTTGTAATGTTAAGGAAGTTTTTTTAGGGATTGGGTTTGCCTTTTGAACTTAGGGTTAGTGGTAGAATTATGGAAATATATTTTTTTTGTGTGGGGGTTACCACTCGAACCTAGGGTAAGTAATTCTTTTACTAACTTTTCAGGTGACCCCCCCCCCCCCCAAAAAAAAAAAACGCACAGAATTTATCTCAGATAATCTCGATGTGCCCGTGAGGTGGAGGAGGGTCATGGCCCCACACAATTCTGAAATTTCCTCTCGATTTCAGATTTTTTTGCCATTGGCCACTCGCGTCTTTTATGTATGTATGTGTGTGTGTATTTATACGTATGTATTATTCTTTGTAAGATCAGTGGGAGAGAACTTCAGCAGAATGCTCGATTGTTAAGAAAAATTAAAAAAAAAAAGAGTGTAATATATATTTTAAACCGACGGTACAAAAGTTTGCTCTGATCTTCTGTAATACATATATACTAAGACTGCCCACAGAAGTTCCTCTATCCTTCACGGATCCAACACACTAACTATACATACATACATACACACATATACATACATACACACACACACACACACACATATATATATATATATATAAGTTTTCCAACCATTAGAACTATATAGAAAAAAGTCACTATTTCTTTGTTAGAAAACTAGTTTGCTTGTAAGGCAATTAACTTTTTACAGTCACTATATTAGTTTGCTTCCAAGAATTTACGCTAGTCTTAACATTATTTAAGGGATCATCAGTTGTTTACCATGAAAAACTGTTATCGGAATTTAATATATATATATATATATATATATATATATATATATATTATAATTGACAAAAAATTATAATTAAAACAAATATATAATTATGTAATAATGAATATTTTTTAATTATTATCCACATACATTTTATCCTAATGGAATCATCAGTGTGGAAGATAACTATTCAGCCGATGTCACGATTCGAACCCTCGTATATGAGTCACTTTTAACTCAAATCTAAGCGCTTTAAAAATCAATTAATCAATTTTGCAATAAAATTGATCGGACGTCTTACAAAATGTTGGAATTTATATCTTGTAAATATTTTCAATTTGTTTTTTTTTAAAAATTAATTTGATAAATAAGCTTAGAGCCAGTTCCTGTGCTTTCTTATTTTTATACCTATTTTTAAATTCTTTTAAATAGGATTTTACATTTATTTTTTTCATTAATTGCTTTATTTGTTAAATTTTACAAATCAGATATATTCGTAATCACACACACACTATTTGCTGAGATAATTTTATATTTATAGAAGATAAGTGCATTATATAATAGATAAACTTACATTTGATCCAAACAATTTTTTTTTGTTATTTATTACCCTTTAAGTATTTGTCTTAAATTATTAATCAATTAACTCTTTCATCCTTAATATGGCGGAACCACCATTCGTGTCAACTGTGTTATGACCATAATCATGTTCACGCGTTCTTACATACTTTCAACAATCACATGAGAACACTCTTGACAATATTTTGTTTGTCCTCTGAGAAAACCTGTAGCTGCAAAGTTTACCCTTCGTGCCCAAAATGAAAATTCTTAAAATCGTTTCTGTGCATATAGCTTGACGCATACACTCGCCTGAATTAATAACAAACAAGGGAAAAGTGGTGTTAAATAAATAGAAGAAGAAATATAAACATTTTGAGCCAATCAAATACATTTATCTGAATTTGTCAAAAATGCATTTTTGATCCACCTATAGTGCATAAAGACATATTTTTCCTTCAATAAACAGTTTGAGTCAAAATCCACAACAAGCCAACATCTACATTACACTAGCTTCCCTCACGCCTCCATTGGGCTTTGAGAAAGCTAATAGTGCATTTCTCAACTCACGCACACACACACAGTCATAAGCATACACACTGACACTAACGCACACACATACACAACACATTAACTCTTTCACTCTGTCGTCTGCTCGTCGAAAACAAATCTATAAACTTACTCATTTTAATACTCCTAACATTTCTCAATGAACTTTCTACAATGAAAACAAATGAACATTGACTTTTATTTCAATCAAATGTAATTTTTGTAACTTAGTGAGGAAGTTTTAATTACAATTTTTCAGACTTGTGGATAATTCACAGGTCTTAAATTATCGACTCTGGCTTCCTCGATATCTCAGCTAATGAATCCCCCTTTGCCTTGCAAGGACTCACAAAATATGTACAAACATTGTATATTTTTCTATCTATCTATATTTCACCTTAAAATTATCTTTTTTGTGAACTTATGCTTTTGAACTCATTATTTTTTTTGTTTTTATAATATAACATTTCTCTCCCTTTCTTACATTTGAGTATTACCTAAAACTGTTTTCCTTAAAAATATCTCCCTAAAACTGGCTCTCCCAAAGATCGACCCCAAAAACGAGAACCCTAAAAATGATTATCCAAAAACCGTATTTACATTTTATGACACATTATTTCTCTTCAAATGTTTGATTAAATCATCTGATTTTTTTCTTTACATATATTTCAAGATTTGTTGAATTTTTTTTTAACTCAAGGTTTCACTTTTTTTTTTTTTTTTTTTTTTTTAAGATTGAATGATAATAGGAATTTAGTTCATGTCACTTGTTAATTCCATTTTGCAAATCAGAAGACATTAAAGGCATTTTTTTAATATAATAAAGCATCAAACTACATATTCATATTTGCCCCTTACGTCTACAGTGGTGGCCTGCCTTGTTTGGGGTGAACTATGTTCAAAAAAATAAAAATATTGCAGAACAACATTTAGAATACTTTCTTTTTTTTTTTTTTTAAACATTACAAATAGATTTTTCACTTTTCTTTTTTATTCTGGCTATAGATATTATTTTGAAGTCAGTATATATTTGTTTGGTGTTGTAATTATTAATATGCATAATGAATATTATTTTCTGTAATAAACTTTAAAATTTGAATAGAAATTTATTTGGAGAAAAAATGTCATAAATTACCATTGATATTATAAAATTGTTAGATAATACAGTTTTTTAAAAGTTGTAAAAATTTGTAATGTTGGTGATATTTTTATGGATTCAGATTATCGATTTTTAATATTTGGAGTTCACATTTATAAAAAACAAGTTTACCTCAGTCAAAACATATTGGAAGAACAATTATTTTATTTGCTTTTATCATTTCAATGAATTCGGTTTTTTATAGAGTATTTCTTTTTCCTTTTTCTTTCTTCACACTGGTTTATTTTAATTTTATAACTCAACAATATAATTTAGTGTATCCAATTTAAATTCATTGAAAAATCATAAATGATATAAGTTATTGAAAATGATTATGTACTCCATATAACGATATTCTTCAATTTAACTTTGTTTTAATTCAATGTATATACCAAAATATTAGTTTGAAAAAGTATTATTGCTAATTTTACATTAAAAAGAAAAGCTGTAAATCTATATAAATACTTGCTTGCTTGTATCTTGTCAGTGCACACTGGATGATGTCACAAAGCTAGCATTCATCCTTTGATATCATCCATTTTCAAGTATGTTTTTTTTTTCTTGATAATAATTCAGCAGAGAATGGGTGCTCTTGTAATTTATAAAGTTATTTTTGCTTTTTAATAACATTATTCGAATTTATATGTAAAAAATAAAATGAATTCTCCAAACAGAGCAGTTTTTCACCACTATTATGTCCTTTTACAAAGATTAACGTGAAGATATAATGTTACTAAACCTTATGTCTAGAATTCTTATTCCAATTTTGATTCTAGAAAGTGTATAAAATTTAAAACTTAGATCTTTAGAAGAAATTGAAATTTAGGGAATTTTGCTTCAGCGTTGTCTAATGATCATGGATCAAATTTAATGTGAATCTGAAATATGTGAATTTTTAAATGGGAGGTTGTGCCCATATTATGCCCTTTGAGACTCTTTAAAATTCTCCTAAGAAACTGTTAATTGATGCCTAATACCTATTGCTAACATTTCATAAAAATCGGAGGTATTTAAATTTTCATAAAGGGATTCCACCCTCTCTTTTTCCCATCTGCATAAAACTAAGTTAATAATGATTGGTTAATTAGTTTAGGAGTGGATCCTGTACATATCATATCATATCATATATATATATATATATATATATATATATATATATATATATATATATATGATAATGAAATTCAAATTCAACTACGGTTTAAAAGCGCCGATTGAAACGATAACTTTGAAATTTTAGAATCAGTTAACATGACGCGAGATTTTGTTAAACAAATGAAATATTTATTAAATCATTTTTATTTTTTTATAAATCCCAAATTTTCGGTTTTCAAAAACCTTAATCATGGTAGACAATGCTTAACTGATTCTAAAATTTCAATGTTATCGTTTCAATCGGCGCTTCTAAACCGTAGTTGAATTTGAATTTCATTATCGTACACATGCGTTTCAGTACGCGAAAACTACGGATCGGACATATAAAAAAAAAAAAACAGTATCTTCATAACACCAGAAGAGGAAAAAAAAAAAAGCATTGTCTACCATGATTAAGGTTTTTGAAAACCGAAAATTTGGGATTTATAAAAAAGAAAAAAAAATGATTTAATAAATATTTCATTTGTTTAACACAATCTCGCGTCATGTTAACTGATTCTAAAATTTCAAAGTTATATATATATATATATATATATATATATATATATATATACACCTAACTTTATATAAATAGAGATATAACAAGAAGAATATATGTTAAGATTGATCCATCCAATTTGTGCGTTTAGCTATTTAAACTTAAACATGATCGACGAATAAGCAGAACCGGTTTACAAAAGCAAATATTAAAAGTTATTTTAATTTGATTTTTCAATGTTTGTCTTGCTCAGCAAATGATTTTAAAACTTCAATGATTTCTTTTTTTTACATTAAATGTCTTTATCTTATTACTAACCTCCTTGCTAAGCTTTTAAGTGAGTTGTTTGTGCACTGAAAAGTTACGCCTTTCTCTCAAACCAAACGAATTCCCTTTTAATTTAACTATTGTTGATCTCTATTTCACGTCATCCTCTACGTCTGCTCATGAATACATTTCCTTTTGCCTATAATTGGAACTACTTCCTTTAACTCGTGCTTTCACAGGACCTTTGCTACTGGCTCCTAAGTCCACATAAACCTACCCTATTAGCCTAAGTGCATTCAACATTGCAACTAATGTACAAACTAGTTGACCGTTAGCATTATACTTTAATTGGTCAGCGAGACAGTTTCAGATATCCTTACAACCAGCAGGGATATCTGCCATTGCTTGGCTATTATATCAAAACAACACCAGTAATGAAATATATCTCGCTTTCCTCATGTTAACTTATTGTTTTGTCACTGCGTATTAGTTCTCTGATCTTCTCAAAATAGACAAAAATGCTAATTGCAAAAATTAATGAAGGACATTCGATGTCCTTCATTATTTTTTGCTCAAAACTTATCAAACCTTAAGAGTAATGGTTATTTACATAAAGCAAATATTGGTGATTCAAGGAAAACTCTAGTGACTGACTTACTGACCTAATTTCAGTGTTTTTTGAAACAACTATCAATAAGAATGATCTGTGGTGACCCCAATGGAATGAATACTACTGTATGTTTTGGGGACCATTACCAAGCTGCGTTCTCACTGTATTCGATGATATAAGGTTTGTAAATGTATCTTGTATAGCTTCTAATTTTTAGCCGCACACACGCACAAAATTACTACTTTCCTTTATATAATTGATAGCGACATTTTTCTCTTTTTGAAACTTATGCAATAATTTTTATTCTTCTGAGAATATGGTGTTGATCTAAAATATCTATAATTTAAGACTCACATCAAGAGATGTGGAAGGATGAATACTTAGAAATGTAAAATCATTGTAAATAAACAAGTCTATGGTAACTGGCATGTTAGTGCTAATGTAATAATTAAATTATGGTGCACCTGATTGAACAGCATAAGCCAGACAGGAACCGATTCATTTTACCTATGTGGTGCGACCTATTCAAGCACGGGTGCACTATATGGTTGTATTATCCGAAAGTATAATACTTTCAATTAGCATGTAATTATGATGTCCATGTTTATACCCTCTGTTTCTCCTATCTTGGATCAGTTTCTAAACTCTAACAATGTGTACGGGTGAATTGAACATAAATAGGGCCAATCTTTATCTCTGCGATATATATGGTGAAGTTGGTTATTGACTAAATGAATTCTTGTTTTGTAAATAAGTTTGTGTTTTGGAAAAGATGATGGTTTTAAAGGCAGTGATAGATATTCAAAACTAAGCTTGTTTTTCTTAAGGTTACAACAAATTTACTATTGACCAATTTTTCCCGGATTAATTATTCCTGGAGAAATGTTTCATTTTAAATTTAATTTTCTGTTAAATTAAAATGAAAACTCAGTACCAGTTCATTTAGTAACATCAATTTTATTTCTTCTCAATACCCCCACCCCCTCATGGGGAAAATCTTGAATGTCGTTGTTAACCTTCAATAACAACAAGAAACCTCTTCAACCACCGATTGTCATGGCAAATAGCACCCTGCCTGAGAGTTCATCATTCAAACTCCTCGTCCTAACATTCACAGATAACATGAATTGGAATAAATACATTGAAAACATTGCCAGGGCTGCTGCAAAGAAGGTGGGCTCCCTCTACCATGCCAGTAAACTTCTCACACCTGACATTATCCTATATCTCTACAAAGCCACCATCCGCCCATGCATGGAGTATTGTTGCCACATCTGGTGCTGGTGCTTGCCTCTCCCTCTTAGACAAGGTCCAAAAAAGAGTCGCCAACTTGATAGGTCCTTCACTATCCACCAAGCTCCAGCCCATGTCCCATCACCGCGATGTTGCTTCCTTGTGCCTGTTTTACAAATACTTCAATGGATTGTGCTCTGATGAGCTTGCTGCTCTCACAATGTAGATTCACTAGACCAACCCGACAATCTGCCAAATCCCATCCATTCATTGTAGAGGTCACCAGATACCGGAGAGCCTTCTACTCCAATAGCTTCTTTCCTCTTGCTGCTCGACTCTGGAACTCCCTCCCTGCTCCCTGCTTTCCTGACGTTACTGACATACAGAAATTTAAAACTAATGTAAACAGACACCTCACTGTGCAGCTCCCAAATTAGGTTGACCCCCCCCCCAAAAAAAAAAACAAAACAAAAAACAAAACATCACCCTTTTTTTTCTCACAGCCCCTTACGTCTACAGTGGCAGCCTGCGTTGTTTGGGGTGAACTATGTTAAAAAAAAAACAAAAAAAAACTAGATGTCTATTTATCCTTTAAAAGTTCTTTACCTTTTCTTTTTGAGGACATCTATTTGATGTACTTTAATTTTACATGGATGACAAAAGAAACTTTTAAAATATAGTGTCTTTTTGCATTTGTCCCTTTAAAAAAAAAAAAAAAAAAAAATTTTTTTTTAAGATTATTGCTGCCTTTTCTAACTACTAAATTGATTTTTTTTTTTTTTTTCAAAAGAGAAGAATAATATTGACATTTTTATTTACCTCTTTTAATCTAATTTTCTTTTCTTTTCTAGGTAAGTCTGGAATTTGATTCTGCAGAACTTATGGTTCACTTCATTCTCATTGTTTGGTAAGATTTCTATCCACTTTGATTATCTGAAGAAATACACGTTTTGCTTTTCCACTTTGTATTAAACATTTAGATATTGATAAAGTTGACAGGCTAATGTTTGATGTGATGTAAAGCGTAAGAATTAAACATCTATATAATAAAGTAGTCAGTCTGTATGTCGATTTTTGTCTTCGATAATTTCATTCTTACAGACTGGATACTTAAATCTATTTTGATAAAGATCTGATCTCTTTTTGACTATTCTTAAAAACAAAATTTTACTTCCAATTGATTTTACCAATTTGTATATTAATCCGATCGATAGTTCATTTTGGAAGGGGCAGTATTTCTATGCACCGGTGTCATGCCGCAGAAAGTATTGACTTCAAAAAGGTTATAAAAAACAACTTATTTTTATGGATTCATTAGTATTTATCTTTATAATACAGTAAAGTCGACCCCCCTCCACCTTCAGACATAATAGCCTAATAACCAAAATCTTCATATGCTAATCTGTTACGCCATCCAATTAGGCTAAGCCCTCATGCGTGTTTCCAAAAATTATGTATTCATTTCATCTACTTTCAATATTTATATTTTCTCCGGATTACCTAAAAAAAAACCTTCCGAAGAGAAGGTGGCTAGCGTTTTTACTTGCTACAATTTATTGCAGAATACTTAACGAACGCTTCACATTCTTGAAGAACAACAAATGTTCGCTAAGAGTTTAGATGTCTGCGTCGGTAAGTTTTTCTGAATAATTTTATTTAATTACAGTTTTTTTCTACTCATAATTTTTATGTTAAACAAAGACCATTTACTATTTATTCAGAATTAAACACTAAATATGGTCCGCCGTTCTGTCAGCATATTCCGTAGATATTTTTTTCACATTTCAGAACAGAGCGAAACATGCCAATTAACGAACACCTTCTCAACATGACGACTTCTGCGTTTTTCACATATGTAAATTATAATGAATGTATATACCTTTTTTTTCAAAAGACAAACTACACTGGTTCGTTTTAAAAAATCAGTTAGATCTTGAGAAGACCATCTCCATACAAGCGCTGGAAAAAGGTCACATCTTGGTTATTTCTTTAACTTTTTTTGCCAAGTTTAGCCTCCACAAAAAAATCTGAAAACCAATCTCTGAGAGATTATTCTGTATTGGATACGTTGTTAGAACAATATTTTCAATATAAAATATTTAACGTGTATTTTCAAACGCACAAGAAAACATTTCATTATTTCATTTCTATTTATGAAAAAAATAGACTATTAGTCTATTCCATGAAAAATGCCAGTATACTGAAATCATTTCAGTTTACCATATACCTTAGTTTTCCAGAAAATTCCAAAAAACCTTAAAAATGACCATTGTATTGAGGCATAGCCTTTACAAAAGTAGTGACATTCCATGATAAATGCCAGTATACTGAAATCATATGCCCTTAATAGGGTTAAGATGAAAATTCATATACACTAAATGTACAAAAGCAAGGAAATTCCCAAATGTTTACACTTTTATTGTCATTAAGGGTATGACTACGTATAAACCAAACCATTTCATTATCACATCACTACAGTATAAATCTCTATGCATGAGTGGATGAAGTGTGTGAGGTGCGCTGAAGAAAAATTCCTACCAGTAAAATACATAGCCCTGTTGTGCTCGCATACCCTTAATGACAATAAAAGTGTAAACATTTGGGAATTTCCTTGCTTTTGTACATTTAGTGTATATGAATTTTCATCTTAACCCTATTAAGGGCATATTATTTCAGTATACTGGCATTTTTCATGGAATGTCACTACTTTTGAAAAGGCTATGCCTCAATACAATGCGTTCTCATAACTGATATAGTTGGTAGTTTGACTAATCAATGTTTCTTCCAATATTCACAGGTAAATATTTTTTTTAAACTTATGATGAGTGTATATTTACTCATGATACAATTCAAACTAGAACAAATCTTTTCAAACTTTACCATGTATTTATTGCAAACAATAAATGGTGATTCAATCATTTTACAATCAGTGTGTTTTAAAATTGACAAGGACACAATGCAAAAATATTTAATTTGAATGAAATAAGTCAAACATTTTTGGAGCAGGGAGAAATATAATAAAGTTATTCACAATAGTAAACAATAAAATATTCAGTGTACAAAGGAAAACAAAATACAATCTCTATCTGTGCCATAACAGCTGAATTAATCAAATAGCTGATGAGAGATAGAAGAAAGTGTATGTGGACTAGTCATTTTTTAAGGTTTTTTGAAAGATTTCTGAGAAACTACGGTATATTGGTAAACTGAAATTAAAATGCCATCAACTAGACACTAGAACCTCTATCTTTGCCAAAAATCAGCTGAATCCATCAAATGGTCGATAAGATATAGAATAAAGTGTATGATTACTGGTCATTTTTAAGGTTTTTTGGAATTTTCTGGAAAACTAAGGTATATGGTAAACTGAAATTAAAATGCCATCAACTAGACCCTAGAACCTCTATCTCTGCCAAAAATCAGCTGAATCCAATGATGCTGAAATTCTACACACTTATAGAACCTATCAAATAACAATTTTGTGCAAAGTTTTAACTAATTTGGTTTATTGGTTTTTGAGTTATGATTGATCAAAGAAATGAGATTTCCAGCGTAGGCCATTCATGATGTCTATTAAGGGATAGAGCGCTCTCGCGCCTCTCTTGATTTACAAAAATACAGTATTTAAAACCTATTTTCATTATTTGTGGAAAATTGCGTTTTTCATACAAAATAAAAATTGCATCAGTCTAGGAGTTCTTAAATGGAATCAAAAACAAACAATTATTTAGGGAATATTGTCGAAGCGTCTGCTGATTTACTGCTTTCCACACATTTTTTTTTTTTTTTTTTTCGAAAATATGATCTTACACCATTTTTAAGATAAGGATTGATATTTACTTATTTGTGCTAATTGAAAACCCGAACCCATTTCACTGGAAGTAATTAAGGTGATTGAAAAAGGATTTAATCAGGTAAGCCCCTACTATAAACTATAGAGGGGGGGGGTCACTCAAAACGTAGAGAAATCTATTTTGTTTGATTTAAAAAAAAAGAAATACTTATTTAACAAAATCTATTTTAATCACCTAAATTATTTACAGTGAAATGGGTTCTTTTAAGGGTTTTTTAAAATTTGTTTTTTGTTTTTGTTTTTTTAGAATTAATACTCTAATGCTTATATTTTTTTAGTTACATTATTATTGTATATTTCTGCCGGGAAACGGGTCCTGTTAGTTTTTAATATAATAATTTCATTTATATAGGCATCGTAATATACAGGCTGTAAAAAAAAATCATTTGCATTTTCTGTGAGTTTACTTTTTGAGAGAAATATGGATCATTACGCTAATAGCAATTAATCTAGCATTCATGTCTGTGGTGACTTCAATGTTGAATGGCTAGTTCACTCAAACAAGACTGATGATGAAGGGAGATTTTGTCACGATTTTTCCCTTACTGATTGGATGATCATTGGTATTGAGTGCTTTATACCATCCAAAACGTTCCAACAAAGACTAAACAACCAGCTATAGTATACCCCCTGAATATGCTTCCACTATTGAACATGTCTGAAGCTCATAATATGAATGCCGACATACCTCAGTGATCCAGTCTAGGGCCTACCTTCTTTGATTCTACCATTCATTGATATCTACACAGATGACAACTATTTATGGCAGCATATTGAAAAGCACTGATGACCAAGATCTCTCTCTCTCACCCCCCCCCCCCCCCCCCCTCCTCCTCCCCTCAGACTTAGAGCACGTGGTGCAATGAAGGGAAAAAATGGTTTGTTACTTTTAATGCCGCCAAAACCAAGCTTCTCTCTTTTCACCACCAATGCTCGGATCCTCATTTCTCCCAAGTTGAATGGTGCTCTTCTTAAGGAATCTCTCTTCCTTGATAAGCGCCTAGTTCTGACTTTTACTTCCTTGTTTCCCTTTCTTTGTTTCCCTTTTTTCCTTGTTTCCCTTTTTCCTTGTTTCCCTTTTTCCCTTTTTCCCTTTTTTCCCTTTTTTCCCTTTTTCCCTTTTTTCTCTTTTTTCCCTTTTTTCTCTTTTTTCCCTTTTTTCCCTTTTCCCTTTTTTCTCTTTTTTCCCTTTTTTCCCTTTTTCCCTTTTTTCTCTTTTTTCCCTTTTTTCCCTTTTTCCCTTTTTTCCCTTTTTCCCTTTTTTCTCTTTTTTCCTTTTTTTCTCTTTTTTCCCTTTTTTCTCTTTTTTCCTTGTTTCCCTTTTTTCCCTTTTTTCTCTTTTTTCCCTTTTTTCCTTGTTTCCCTTTTTTCTCTTTTTTCCCTTTTTTCTCTTTTTTCCCTTTTTTCTCTTTTTTCCCTTTTTTCTCTTTTTTCCCTTTTTTCTCTTGTTTCCCTTTTTTCCTTGTTTCCCTTTTTCCCTTGTTTCCCTTTTTTCCTTGTTTTTTTTTTTCCTTGTTTCCCTTTTCTTTCGTTTTTCTTTATTCGTTTTCCTTTTTTTTCTCTATTCATTTGTACTGTTGTCATCAAACTGATCACATTTTTTCCCCTTGACTTTTAAAGTCCACTCCACATTAGATTTTGATTTATATCATATCAGATAAATATTTATATATTTTAAAAAAGACCTTTAATGTAAGATTTGGAATCGATGTATTCAATAATGTGATTTGTGAATCATAATTTTATTAAAATTACGTTTCATTTATCACTTTTTAAATGAAATCTAAACTTAATACAAGCATGAGTAAACATTTACAAAAAGTTCATCATATTCGTTTCCAATTCATTCATTTGACTAAACGGAAAATTTTACATGTTATTTTCCTCGTAAAATTAAGCCTGCCATTAGAGAAGTTCCACTGTCCGCAGTTTATAGAAAAGGATACCTTTCCAGAATTGTTTTATCAGTGTTTTGAAGTTAATTTTTCTTCCCTCAAACATCTGATCTTCTTCGCAAAACATTAGTGAATCGATAATTTGCTTTTTAAGCGTTTGCATCCAGCCGTAAGCAGTGGTGATGGTGGTCCTGGTGAGAACGTCAACTGGCCTGGCCGTTTGTCAGAATTTTCCGCAGACGCTCAAGACTCTGGAGGATTAACTAAATCCTCAGCTAAATCTTTTGCTGTCAAGAATCGTTCCAAGATCTATATCAATGGAGAAGTAGATCAATTACAGTTGATTTATTTCTTTCTTCCCCTTTTTTTCTCCTTTTCTCAGGCCTTTTTCGTGTCTGCATCTTGAGAGCACTTTTCTCCGACCAATGTCAGTCACTGTAGTTCCAGGTTCGGCAAGGATTGGTTGTTGTGAATTCCTTGTGCACACATCACACGTTTCGGCCAGTAGCGTAATTGGATTTATAGCTGTCATCTCATCTCCATCTTTATGATTCTTCTCATTCACTCAAAGCTCGCTATTCAAGATAGCCTCATTCGACTAAAATGAAAAGAAGCCTCAATAAATGTTTGCTACTTTCTCCCCACTAAAATTTTATATTCTTCTTATTGAAGACTAGTTGAAGTACCCATCTATACCAGGTTTTGCAACTTTTCATGAATTTTACAATCAGGTCGTGAAAAGCCTTCACTCATCAGATGTATGTTTTTTAAATTCCAACATAACTAACATAGATGATTTGGAATTTTTTTTTTGTTGATCTTTTCATTATCATATTTGACTATAAAATAAAAATACATCTGAAGTATCTGTTAAAAAAAAAAATAAGAATTTCTTTTTCTTTTTTTTTTTCTTGTGCCCAATTTAATAGATATTTCTCTTGATCTTGATTGATCGTAAAATCAAGGTCTAGTATTTAGATTAAAAATGGATCAGTGAGAAGACGGGAAGCATGTTGGCCCCACCTTTTTACTTTTCTCTTATAAACGATCTTCTGGCTACAGCGATGTATAATTTGTTGCAGTTTTAGAGCTGATTCAAATCGGAGGAAAGCCTGATAAGCTGACACAGAAAGACAATTTTCGTCTTTTATCATATTTAAAATGTGTTCAAAATGAAAAGATTGTGAGCCTATTTCAGAATGATAGTCGTTCCAAAATTGCAATCATCTGTGATTCTATTGAAAAATGAGATTATTTTACCATCTTTTGCAATTCTTCTTCCACAAATAATGTATCTAATCTGATTTTATGAATTGTTCATATGCAATCATCAAGTGACTGCCCGTAAAATATTCCTAATTTCTTTCATTGACTCTTGTGAAATAATTCAAAGGTGCAGGTGCCAGAGTTTATTTAGTATAATTGATGAATAATGATGGCATAGAAACTACTGAATTGGAAATTTTTCTTCCACAAAAATTTATATAATTTCATGTGAATTTGTTCAAATGCACTTCTGAAATAATTTCCCTCCAATAATTAAGTTAATATTATTTTGTAAACAATATTTTATACTGTATGCCAATGAAGTAATTGAACGGTGCAGGTGTAAAAACTTATTAGTCATGACAGAAAATAGGTTCATCTTTTTTTTTTTACACATTAAACATCCACCATTGAGATGTCGATAAAATTGGAAACTAACAAATAGAGTAATGTGTTAAAACAAAAAAAGACAATTATAAAACGATTCGGATGTTAATTAGCATTAATTCAATACTTAGCCATTTTATATGAAAAGCTGTGTTACATATCAAGAATTGTAGTCTCTCACAATGGGAACACTGATTTCCAGTCATTTTCTCTGCAAAAATGTCACTAATTCCCAATCAACTTCTGCCAAATTATCCCAATTTGTACAAATCTTTACTGTAATTTTCTTCTCATCATCTCCCCAAACATGCCATAACTTAAACGCCGAGCAATTTACCCTCTCCCATTTGTATTAAAAAATAAATAAATAAAATGAAATTACAACTTGTAACTCTATATAATAGTTTCCAGTATTGTTTTATCATTAATTAGCCCAAAAAAGGGTTGATTTGCCATTAAACAGCCAAATGTATATTCCTTAATTTCTTTACAGATTAATTGTTTCTGGAAAAATGTTCCATTTAGAATTTTTGGTCCCCCGATTTATAAAATCGGGGGACCTGTTTTGAGGCATGTCCGTCCGTCCGGATTTTTCTCCACAACCATCCATTGAATTTCTCTGGTCAGGTTAGAAAGTGACATTCTTGAAAAAAAATCTGGTTAGCCCCCCCCCCCCCCCCCCCCCCCCCAGGGGGTCAAAAGGCCCCGAAATGGCAAAAAATGACATTTTTTGCCCCATAACTTTTCATCCATCAATTTAGTTTCTCTGAAACTTGGGCAAAATGTGGAGGCAATTGTTCCTAATAGAAAATAAGTATCGCTGACCTTGAAAACAATCTGGTTCGCACCCCCAGGGGGTCAAAAGCCCCCAAAATGGCAAAATATTACCCTTTTCTCCCATAACGTTTGATCCATCCATTCCATTTTTCTGAAACTTGGCCAAAATGTAGAGGCAATTGTTCCGGATATAAAATGAGCATCCTTGACCTCAGAGAAATTCTGGTTCGCGCCCCCAGGGGTCAAAGGGGGGGGGGGGTCAAAAATGCCCCAAATTGCCCAAATTTATTGCATTTTACACTCACCACATCGAGTCACATACAGAGGGGGACTACGCATGCGTGGCTTGTTTAAATTTATTTTTACTAAATTGCAGTGAAAGCTCTGAGTGGAAACTGTAAAAAAAAATTTTTTTTAAATAGCTGTCACTCTTCGCTATCAGAGCTATAAAAATCTCAAGTCAGTTTCGCCTCGTGTGTCAGAATGATGCAGCAAATGAGGAAGACCATCAAATTACTATTCAATTTTGTAACATTTTCTTTTTACAATATCTTAGAAAATCTTGCTTAAAATTAAAAGAAAATAATTTTTTTTATTAATAGATTAGAAATTTTTCAGGAAAAGTATGTATGGCCATTTTGAGATGTGAAACAAAATTAGGTTAGTTAGGAACTGCCTGCATGTATATAGATTACTTACATTCATCATCTGTCACGTGTTTTAAAAACTTTTCTTTTTAATGGTTACAGTTTTGTTTCCTATAGCCATCTTCCTATTTCCTAAACTCTGAACTTGTAAAAATTGTATGAATAGTAAATCTTACATACTCGACCATCACCCTGAATAGGAATACAATACCAAAACCATTTCAAGTAATGATATCTAGAATTGTTGTTTCATCTTCTGCTCCTGTCTTATTCAAGTCTAATCACACAAGCGATGGGAACTTGAGCGTTTTTATATCAGATTTGGTGCATTTGAAGTAAATAACAAAAAAAACCTTCCATTGCAAATAGTTTCCATTTATTCATCTTCCACTTGGGGTTTATCACATTCAAACACTTCTGGCCAAGTTTCATGGTCTTCCGGTCAGACATTGAAATCATAACTTAATCTCATCCAATTTAGCCATTACTTCATGGAATTTACATGTCGGAGCTTGGTTCATCCCAGAAACAAAAAAATAGTATGCTCATATCCTATCTTAAATCTTTAAAATCAAGAAACTTTGGATTATTATTTTTACAACATTCCCTAAATTCTCACCCACATTCAAATAAATAATTGAATAAAACTTATTTGAGTTAAGCTAGTTGAATTGAATTTAGACATTTGAATTCATATCTTGAAGATAATAAGAGAAAATAACTAGAAATTAAATGTATATATATATAAAAAAAAAAAATTGAACGTTCGTATTATTGCATAACTAAAAACGGAATTCTCTCATATACGATGACCTTTGTTTTTCATTTTTATTTTTTTGCCTATAGACAAGCACTAGAAGGAGGCTACTATTTTATGATTAAATGTCTTTTGTAAAAAAAGTAATTTGTCTAAACAGTATTCATAAGAAGAATTATTTACATCTAACACATGGATGTTCGTGTTTCTATGGATTTCGACCCACTTTCTTGCGCGACACCATGCTGACTAGTGAGAACCGGTGCTTTTTAGCATAGAACCAGCACATGAAAAATGCTTTCATTAAGTATACAAAAACCTAACTAGACTATAGTGAAAAATAGTACGTAATGTATTAAGTCTAAAAGAAAGAAGTGTAGGGGACGTTTTGTTATGTATATTCTAGAACGTCATTAAAAAGAAGATTGTGGATGTTTGTGCATTATTTGTAATCTGAAAAAGAAAGATTGGAGAAGCCTATGTAATAGCCGTGTAATTGCTAATTGGCTTCGTGGTTAATATGATGTGAGGAGACGGACGATGTAATATGAAAAAGTAACCATAATTAGATTTCAACTGTATTTTATTTACAGTGTTTTTGGTCGAAGAATGAAACCTTATTTCATACTGAAATTAAGAGAAAACAACTTAGCAGATAGAATATAAAAATTATTGGATTCATTTTTTTTTAAGCACATACTAATAAGCAACTAAAGCATATATAAAGCAAAATTCTATATATAGCTTTTATACGGCTATACCTGTCAAAGAAATAGGGAACATTTTGACTTTACTTTATATATAAGATATATAGACACTCTATAAATAAGATATATACACTCAGATACCAATTAATTTCCAAGTTTCAGCTCCATCAAAAGATTGTTGTTCAGTTATTTTATTTTTTAACTTATATTCTTGTTGATGACTATTAATCTTTTTTCTCTAGCTGATCATTTTCTTCATTTTTTTTTTTTTCTTATATGGTATATATATATATATATATATCAATGAAAAATATATAGTATTTGTATAGTTAAGATAATTAATCTTCTTGCTTACTTTCCGCAGTAACATTTGTTTAAGATCATTTCTGTATGTTTATACTCTTTTTTCCTTATATATTCCCTCCCTTTATTGCTATTCTGTTTTTGTTTATCACTCATCTTCTGGTGAATGTGTGTTTGATTTATGGTGCTTGCATGTTATGAGGTATTTTAGTTTTCCTACTGTAAGCCCAGAGCAAAAACATAGTTCTTTTTAAGGCTTGACACTGACAAAGCCATTTTGAGTCTAATAAAAACTGTATGAATCATATATTGTGTCAACTGGAGATATAAAATCGGAAAAGAAAAAGATAATCACCTTAAGATTACTGTGTGTGAGAGATTTCTGCTGGTTTGAAGTTGCACCTCAGAGAATGGGGAGAGTTGTGGTGATGAGTGATTGGGATATGGGACATCATCTGACAGGAGTTAACAATCAACTTGCATGTGCTAGGTGTATCAATGTGCATGCGTGTGTGTGTGGGTAACCCTTTTAATAAAATAGATTAATTCTGACAGATACTTATAAATAGCGTTTCTTTGTAAATAAATATGCTATTGGGATTATTCATCCATTCATATATATCTCTGTGTATATATATATATATATATATATATATTTATTTATTTATTTATTTTAGTACAGAAAAATTAGTACAACATTCGTACCGTTGGTTTCAAGCACAGAAGGACTTAGTCATCCGGCTCTCTTCAGCTTCTGTGGTCATCTGTTTCGGAAATGTGAAGTCACGTGTCACTCTAGTTTGGACACGTTATTTGCTTAGAGTGGATGTATTATAAAAAGTATAAATTTAAATTGCATAAATATTTACGAAGTTTTCTGTTTTCCTAATTAATAAGAGTCTGTGAGCCGGTATTCTGTTAATCTAATTCTGAAATAAAATATTAATATGATTATTATTTAGTCAGTAGGAGTTTTCATACAAGTCATTATCAATGATTACTTAATGACTATAGCAAGTGATGTTCGTTCCCTGGAATCTGAGTGAGAAGTCTCCCTACATTTCCAACACACTCTGCTTCTTTCAATTACTTTGCATCATCGCAATGTCTGTTTACTATTAATTTTTCGCTCGCAACGACTATTGGTCTTCTCTGGAATTTGAGTAATAGCCCCCCCCCCTTAAAGTTCCAGTACTCTCTGCACCTTTCCAGTGGAAGTCTGGATAGTGCTGCCTCTCTTTGATCTTTCCATTCTCCTTGCTCCTTCATTGACATTTTGTGTGGCTCCTGCCACTGTGCGTGTGTTTTCTTTGGGATGTTAGTCTATAGGATTTCTGGGAGTTTCAGTTCTCTCGGGCTCGTGTCCCGTGTGATGTTCTTTCTATACTTTTTGTTCTATTTTTATTTCAACCAACCTGTGGTCGGTTATATCTGTTGATCTCTATATTCAAGGAATTAAAAAAAAAGATTTTGGTTGTTTTCATCATTTTCGTGGATTGTATGGTCTTGATCTTCCCTTGATTCCAATTTCTCTTGGTCTTTTATCCGGGTTTTCCCAAACTGTTCCTAGTGCTCCTACAATTATTGGCATTATAGTGATTATCTTCAAGACCTTTTAAGCCTTAAGTTTGAGAGACGTTTCAGAATCAAAATCATGTAACAGATTTTGATCAAAATTTGAATGAGGATTCTAGAAATAAGGTTTAGTATCATTATATATTGATTTTAGTCTTCGTAAGGGGCCATAAAAGTGATGCAAAACGGTTCTACTTGGGGAATTTTATCCGTCTTGGGACGGGTATTCTATTATATAAAATATATAAAAATAATTAATTTGTACTTAACATTTTACTCTAGTTTCATGGCATTACCGATCCTCAAGTGTTCCAACTGATCTGTAACGTTTGGCATTACTTGTTAGAGATCAATTGCTACATTTTTGACATAATGCATTTAAACTGCAGTACAATTATCATTGATGTAGATCTTATTGAAAGCATTTAAAACCATTTATTTGTCCAACGTCTGCCGTCTTCATTCGCTTCTATCTCGATTTTGAGAGATTCATTTTCTTATTGCTTTTCATTTCCACACACACACACGAATGCGTGTGGAAGTTATTTCTTTATTTTTCACTATGTTGAGCATATTTCCTTCTCGTAAATTACATGTTCGATGTGTGGTTTTAGAGATGATTATTCTCTTAAATCTTTCCTTTGCTTTTAGAAATGAATATTTTTTACTTATGTATCCTATCCCCCCCAACCCCCCGCCCCCACCATCACCAAATATCTATATGCATTTTGGAAGATATATTTTGAGTTCTGACAGTTTTTACATTCGGAAATTTCCTCAACATATTTCATAGCAAAAATAATTTGATGTGGAGTGGGAACTTATTATATACTGGTAGGTTATTTAAAAAAAAAAAAAAAAATGGAATCCTATCTAAAATATACAATCACAAAGAAACTGGAAACAGAAAAGGAGAAGTCAGATTTTTCTTTCTCTTATTTAAAATTTTTTTTTAGTAATTTAAGGTTTTCCATGTCATGCAGGCTGCAGGTTTGCCCCAGGATTTGGCAGGCACACAGAACATAGTTTGCCTTTGCTGCAATTGCACTCTACTAAACTGGTGATGCCCTAAACCGGCATGATGTTCTCGAAGGCCCCCCATGCCGATGCATAGGCGATTGAGCTGAATCCATTCTGTGACGGGGAAGCATGCAGGGTGGATGGACCGTGACTGCGATAGGAACCAAGTTGGTTTGGCACTTAGAGGCTCTGGAGATTCATGATTTTTGTTGTTGTCTAAAATATAGCATATATTAGACATAATTCTGTTTAGTATTTTTATACATAATATTACCTGACAAAATATATAGGGTACTTGTAATGACAGAGGATAAAAGGAAAAATAGAATATAGCAATGCAATCAAATCGTGTAAATAGCTAATATTGTCTTTATTGATTGATTTTTGTTCAAATGAGTTGAAAATCTGAAGTAATTATGATTTTGAAAAATAAAGTCGCGGGTGGATGGGGGTCAGGCAAACACAGACGGATGGAGAGAAAAAAATACAATTAAAGAAATATGTAGGAAATCGGGTCAAAGGAAATCAAAGAAACTGGAAAAAAGAATGTTATGTGTTAAATATTGCCACCTATATACATGAAAAAGGGGTGTGTGCAGTCGTGTTTGAAATTGTTTCAAATATGCAAGCGTGGAATTGGTATAATAAACATTTGTTTTTATTTCTTCATCCATATATTCTCTCAGGTTATAATTTTCTAGATTAGGTGTTATGTGGTAGAAACCTATTTTATTTGCTTAGACTGGAAAATAACAGATTTAGTGAGTCATCAAAATTTGTAATTAAATATTTTTTTTATAATTTTCTAAAATTCCTAGTGAAGAATAGATTCCCAGATATTTTTTTATAAGGTATTTTTTCTTCCATTTTCTAAAACACTAAATTCAATCAAATAATTTTTAAGTAACTGCACATATGTTGGTAACTTACAAAATGTTTTCAATTAAATTCCCCCCCAAAATTTTTTATGTTATTTCTTAACAAAAGAATTTTACAAAGCTAGCAGTGGTCTTTCTAAATTCTTCCAAAGTGAAAAAATCTTAAAATTATTGCTACTTTTCCTCTGGTTTTTTTTATTTTTTTTTTTTACATGTTTTCCCTTTTTTTCCTAATTATTTTAGCCATTTTCATAAGGTTTCAGCATTTGTACCCCAGTTTTCTTCAAATGCCCTTTGTCATAGTCGGTAACCTTCTAGAAATTTTAGACTACGGTAAAATGCACCCGAAATGTGAAAATGGCAGCAACCAAGATGAGAAGAAAAGGTTTGAAACAAATGTAAATAACAATACCTCATCTCAGAAATATCATCAAATTCAGATATAAATTATCAAGTTTGATTAAAAAAAAAAAAAAAAAAAAAAAAAAAAAAAAAAAAAAAAATATTTATTAGTGGTCAATTAATCATATGAATTGCTTACAATAGTTATTAAGTAACCTAAAATGGGCTGTTAGCGCTAAAACAACAATTTTATTTAGTAATATAGTAGGAAAAATCAGTGCTCGATTAATTGAAAATTAAAATTAAGAGCGTAATATTTATTTATTTTTTTGGTACAGATATTTATTAAAAAAATTAAAAAGAACCCCATTTAATGAAAGGTGTGAGTCTATACATCAATATTGTCAAAGTTTTGATCTGATGGTGACTTCACAGAAAAATAGTTTAATACAACCTTTAGTTTAAATATTCGCCTATTAAAATTATTTTCAATTGGAATGCAATAAACTACATAGAAAGTAAATTGTCATAAGATTAGTCCAAATGAAAAAATATGAGAAAAATAATATAAAAGTAGTTTATATATATGTGTATAAATATAATGAGAAAAAGAGAATCATGTAATTTGCTTGAAGCATTGTGCGTACTGTATTTCTGGTTTATTTAAAAAAACAACTGAATAATTTTGGCCACCTGCCGAAATATTAGGATGAATGTCACATGATATAAAATAAAGAATAAATATATTATTACAAGTAACAGACTATCATCATTGTTGACACCCCTAAGTTTCATCTCTGCATTTTTTAACAAATGAGAGCAATTAGGCGACAGGCAACAAACCCCACCACCCTCTTTCAGAGGTACTACCTGGGAAGAAGACCTCATGGGATGGTGCCAGGTAGATTGAGTATGAACCATTTATTATTTTTATTTTTAGCTATTAATATTAATCTAGTTGAGTCTGTGGACACCCCAGTGTTGAAATGTGTATTGTAAGCAGGGTTTTAGAGTCAGAGATTCTCAGATTTGGAAGAGGCGTTCTGTTATCAGGGTGATTAACATAGGAATATATTCATGTTCGTTTTTTCTTATTAGAAATAATGAGATGGAACATATTATTTCTAACTTTACTGAAATTTAGGCTATAGATAAATGACAAAGAAGTGTACAGATTCCCTAAAATTGAGAAAATTAAAATTATTTTTAGATCCTAAACTCTATAAAATGTAAACATTTTCAAGCTCATAACTTCAGTTGTGTAAGCTCCATCTTTACAGTTTCCATGTAGCATTTTATTGGTCCCCCGATTTATAAAATCGGGGGACTTATGTTTTGAGGCATGTCCGTCTGTCCGTCCGTCCGGATTTTTCTCCGCAACCATCCATTGAATTTCTCTGAAATTTTGCATGAAGTTGTAACTTTGGTCAGGTTAGAAAGTGACATTCTCCGATTTTTGAAAAATATTCCATTGTTCTTAATATTTTTGTGACTAAAATAGGAATTAATCAGATGTTTTATTTACAAATGAGAGAGAATTAATTTTTTTTTTTTTAAGCAAAACTTATCTCACATTTTCTTTGATTTCTTTTTAACTTTATTCGGGTGTTTCTTTAAGTAAGATTTAACTTGCATATTTTATTTATTTTTATTTTTTGTAAGTTTTACCGCAATTAGCTGTTTCGTTTTTTACAGTAAGATGTCCCTCACATGTGACAACAGTATCCTTGGCAATCAGTTATTGATAAAACTAGATTACTATTCCCCCGGGCAATATCGGGTAGCCCTGCTAGTTTAAAATAACACATTTCATTTATAACCTTGTTGTAAACACGAAACATTTTTGTAATTTTTAAAAAAGATTGATTTACCTTTTAAATGTAAGGAAAATAAAAGAAGAAATCAATTTGCCTCTTCACTTGCAATGTAGAAAAATCATCCGTCTAAAGAAAGAAACATTTGAACACAAATGCTAAATATTTGTCCAGAAAATAAAACAATATTGCAAAACAACTATTTGTTATATTAAAATAAAAAAAATCATTGAATTAAAAGACAATAACGAATAATAGTTAATTAATAAAATTAACTTTTTCAAAACCAATATGCAAATTAGTTTACCTCGTGACTAATGCATATAAACAGTATACAAAACAGATGGTGTGTCTATAAAAGTAATTTGACTGTTTGTGCGAGAAATAGGGCTCAACTTTCACATTTATCTATCTAGATAATAACCGCCATTTTTTTTTTTATAATCTCCAATGTATTCTAACTTAAAACTATTTCAAAACCTATCAATGTTTTAAATCCTAAAACGTTTTAAATTTGTAAATAACTCTAAATGAATTCAATTGTTCTTTTTTACAGATAAGTTAACAATATTTTTCAATAATAATTGTTTATTTTCATACAGATTTTGATCTTATGGATCAAATCTAAGTACCGACATGCTTTAAGTGCATCGAGTCATTTCTTTTTTCTGTTTGCTTATTTTTGTAAAAGATCTGAATTAAAATTCTCTTTTTAAACTAGAAATATAGATTTTCACATGGATCATTTGCTCTGTTCATTTTCTTCATCAATTGATTCTTGTGGTAATTGATTTTGTCTCCGTCAGCACCGCGTATACATTTCTCTGATCATTTGAATCGTTTTCACTGTGTGACCTGTACTGCTATTATTTCGTGCAGTCTTAACGAATTCGCTTCACTTTTGCTGATTGTGAAAACAAAGCTTAACTACCAACTGAAAAATATTAGACAATTTTCGGTTCTAATTATCAGTATCTCGAGCTATGGATGAAATAGGAGAAAATGGACTCGAGTAGGAATTGGTGAAAAAAGAAAAAGCTGAACTCGGCCAAACTCTGAAGTTGTAATCCTCACATCTGCCTTCAAGCCGTTGTATGTAAACTAGTAAGGAGAGATGGAAATGTGTGGTTTGAACAATTCTGTAGATTAATTGACTTTACAGTAGATCTAGAAAGGTGGTATAGGAGGACTTTCAAGTACTAGAGAAATGAATGACAAAGAAATAGCGGATCATTTTGGAATTTAGGATATCCACTGATCACAAACTCAAGATGTCTAAGAACAGATAAAAAGCAGAATAATTGGTAGCGCCATCTTAATATTTGGTTTTCAAATATTTCAAAACTCCTTATTAACTTATTCATGAATTCTAAAGTCTTGAGTAATTGGCATTATTTACCTCTGTCCGGCTATTATTCACACCATGGTTTGTTGTTTCACAACATTTTGGCCGTTCTATTCTTTGGCCTTCTTCCAACATAAAATGACCAAACAAATGTTGACATACCGTCTTCAGATTTCTTCAGGTGCCCTGTAAGTTGTATCCTTCCAGGAGTCTCAAACCGAACCTAATAATCCACTGGAGTAGACTATTTTCATTCTGTATTCTATGCCTGTTAGACATCTTGTATTGGTTAATCTTTTATGAAGTTCCTTCGCCAATGATTGTAGAAGGCCAGAGTTTACTACAGCTAGGACGATGTGTAGCAGCAAATCATAACGAATGTTAGTGCTATAATAAAAAAAATTATGGCAATACAAAGAGGTGGTTGCAAAATGCTGTGCCTTCTGCATTTTAACTCATACAAATTCACTTTGTATTATTGTTTATTATGCAAGTTTAGCTTTATTAGCTTTAAGCCAATGTTCAATGGAGTCAATTTTGAATAATGTAAAATATTTTTTATTTACATTTTTAATGTGATTCATTTGAAATATTTACACAAAAACAAAAGGAATGTCATTAAAAAAATGAAAATAAATAATTAATTTTATTAACTTTGTCATCTAGTTAAGTAAATTTAGCAATGTGAGCCGAAGTGATATATTCTTACAATCTCTTGTCTATGGTATGACCAATTTCTAAATGGTTATCACCTTACTACTATATCAATTTTAGAATATTTCCACTTAATCAGCCAGTCTTGAACTTTAAATTCTCAGCTCGTAGTTTATATTCTCGCTAGGAATTTCCTGCTGCTTTTGATAAGATTACCCTTGAAGTCGTTTCTATTTACTTGCTTCCCCGTGAGCACAAAATTAACTGCAAATAGATCAGCTTATCTCGTAATTATTTGATGGCTCCATTTATTGTTTTTATCACAAACTTAAATAATATTTTCGAACCTAAATAATATTTTCACAAACATTAAATTTGTTCTGTCCAACTTTTCATGGTAAATTCTAACATGTCGCCTTTCATCTCTTTGACATCTTGTACGTTTTGTTCTAATAAAAACCCACTTGGAATGTTCCCAATGTTTGAATTCCTTTTTTCATACTATAAAAGAATGTGGGGATGTTTAAAATTATGTTAGGAGAATGGTATGAATGAAATTGGCATCATGCCTTGGCATTGGCTCCAAAATAAGCCGAAAATATTTAAAGGTGATTGAACACACTAATAATTCAATATGAAAGGCATTGAGTCGCTCAGATTTATTTCTGCTCTCTTTATTTGGTTGACTACCAGAAAAAAAAAAAACTTTTAAAACCCAAAACCAGTTTTCTTTCTCTTCAATTTATTTGTGCTATTTAACCTCACCTACAATTTTGATTTGTCTTTCGAAATAAGAGATACCTGAAAGGATTTAAAAACTGAACAAGAGTTCATGTCAAATATAAGCTGCCCCTGATGTTAACGTAAATGATTTATGTTTTGTCATTATCATTTATTTCATTAATCTTTTGATTACCCCCCCCCTTTTTTTCTGAAACGATTGGGGGGGGGCATCCCAAGTGAGGAGTTGTGCAGCGATGTGTTTGTTCGCATTACATTTAAATTCATGCCTGTTGGTAGAGTCAAGGAAACAGGGAGCAGTTCAAGGAAAGAATCTATAAGAGTAGAAAGCCCTTCAGCATCTGGGGACCTCCACAGTGAATGGATGGGATTAGCTGATTGTCTGGTTTATTGGGTGTATTTACATTGAGGGGGCACCATAACAGCAAGTTCATTGGAGCACATTCCATTGAAGTACTTGTAAAACAAGCACAGGGGTGCAACGTTGCAGTGATGGGACAGAGGCTGGAGCTTGGTGGATAGTGTGGGACCTATTAGAGTAGAAACTCATTTTTGGACCTTGTCTAAAGAGGGAGAGACTAGTGGTTGGTGCACCAGCTCAGATGTGGCAACAATACTCCATGCATGGGCGGATGGTGGCTTTGTAAAGATATAGGATACAGGCAGGTTTGAGAAGTTTTCTAGCATGGTAGAGGGAGCCCACTTTCTTTGCAGCAGCCTTGGCAATATCTTCGATGTATTTGTTCCAATTCATGTTAATGTTAGGTAGAGGAGTTTGAATGTTGGACTCTCGGCAACGGTGGTAGAAAAGATTTCTTGTAGTTGTTAACGGAAAGTAGTTTTGTGTTAGTAGCATTAAATGTTACCATCCATTTATGACCCCATTTAACTACAGACTGAACATCATTTTCTAATGATTCAGCCATTGCCTTGGATATGTGTACATTTGTTTTATCTACATGTCAATAGTAAAGTGTAGTGTCATAAGCAAATATACCCATCTCGGACACAATTTCATCAGGGAGGTCATTCATGAACATCAGGTGCAATAAAGATCTAAGGATCGACCCATGGGGTACACCTGCATTAATGTCATTGCTTAGATGTACAGTCATCAAGGACAACCTGGATTTTTCTTTTGGCTAGGAAGGATCTAATTATATTAAATATTCGTCCAGTAATACAATATGAAAAGATTTTCATGAAGATCTTTGTGCCAAAGGCTTTGAATATATCAGATGCTACTGCCCTACCTCTACCTGCATTGTCCAGTGTATGGTATGTGTTCAGAGGTGACCATTAGGATATCCGGAGTAAAATGTGCTTGCCTAAATCCATACTGATGATCAGAAAGAAGTTTAGCATTAACGAGGTGACGGGCTATTGCTAGATTGATTAATGATTCAAAGATTTTAACGAAGAGCGGAAGTAGACGAATAAAGCAAGATGTGGCAAAGCATTTGTTGTAGAGTTGTGAGAGGTCGGGCCAGCTCAGCAGAGCATTTCTTTATTACTATAACTGGGATAAAATCAGGCCAACATGCTTTGGAGGTGTCAAGGTTTTTTATGACATCCCGGACATGGGAAGGTGTGATGATTAGGTCATAAAGGGTAGCTTCAGTCTACGATGGGAAATTTGTGAGGGGGTGGTTTGTGGAGTCCAAGGCGAACCACTGGGCAAGTAGTTCAGCCTTATCAGTTGCTATGCAAACAACATCATTGGGGTTGGATAGCAGGAAAATTATTGATTGCACATTGATGAAAATTACCTTATTTCTCCCTGTACGTAAAGACATACTAAGTATTTTTCTTCAATTCAAATTTTAAAAAAGGTCAGTATAGTATTTTGGTAACCAAGTGAAACCGAAAGAACACCTATCTCTAATATATATAATATGGTTTACATGTATATTTTTATAGAGAGAGATATGGGAGAAAGAGACAAATAAACATCAACTCGTTTTTAATTGCCATCAGTGATAATAGATCCATTAGTATATTTTTCTTTATTTCTTGTTTAATCTGAATTATTTTTCTTCTACAACCCGGCCTTTATCACATTGGATTGGCCAGGTTTTTAACTTTATTTTATTCATTCTTTGCCTTTGCGATTCACCAAATGTAGTTTTTTCGACCTTGGTTTTCTGCTGCAACAATATTTTACAGCACTCCACCACCGCCACCGCCATCACCACCGCCGCCGCCATATACTTGTTCTCTCGCATTTTCTTCACTAATTAAAAATAAAAACATTGCAGATTTTTGTTAAAAAGAATAATGCTATTTTTGTTTACTTTTTAATGCAGAAAAAGTTATTGTCAGCTGTGTCCTGTTTAGATCAATTGGAAAAAGAAATGATGGGTTAACCCTCTTTCTTGAGAGAGAGGATAGGATAAAACAGGTTGCAAAGAAGATCTGTGAAAAGGAGAGAGAAAAGGCGAAATTGATTGAAAGATGTTTGGATACTTGAATGTTCAAACTTGTTTTTAATTTACTTGAGAAATAAACCGTCATCAGAATGATGGTGGTGATGATGATGATGATGATGATGATGAATACAGGTAGAGATGAATAACACATAGTTTGCTTTAGATCAAAGAAGGCTGAAAAACAAACAAAAAAACCCCGAAGACCTGACTGGCAACTTCTGTCAAAATTACTGACTCCTTACTTAGAAGCTTTAAATCAGATTTTTGGTCATTCTCACAAATGTTAATGAGATTCTGAATATATATATATGTATGTATATATATATATATATATATATATATATACAACTTTCAAAGTAAACCCATAGACACATGTTTCATGCCAAACCTGCACTCGTCAGTATGGGAAGAGAATATCCCTGCTGGTTACACAGTTCGAACCCTGATACAAAAGTCCTGTTTGACTCAGTAGCCGAGGCCCTGATAATCAAATCCTCATTCTCTGTTCGCAACATGAGTACATCAGAACATATACTAGTGAAATGTATGGATTTTGACCTAATCCATAAAAAATACTATCAAATAGACAATGTAAACAAATTATTAGGCAAGATCGATCCAAATAAAATAATTAAATTTCTTAAGGAAATTAAGATATACACCAAAATATAGTTGAAAAAAAAACCCAAAACCTTTTGAATAAAACCAATGCTCCACCATGCATTATCTAGAAATGAGAAGTAAATTAACATCTAAATAGCAAACACGGCAGCTATCCAGCAAGCAGTCGAGAGAGAACTCAATAGGCGGGGCCCAGAGTTATGCATTACACAGAATGACAGCTTGTCAACTTAACTGAAAGTGCTCTATCTTGTGAGAGCTTTGAATAGTTATTTATAAATAAATATTATTTTCAAAATAAACCCATATACACGTGTTTCATGCGTAACCTGCAATATATATAATTTGATTTGATTGTTTGGTTTAACGGCATGTCAACCCTTCTTAGGTCATTTTATGCCAATACAATTTTGATTGAACAGTGGTTTTAAGATGCCTTCACAAAGTTTAGTTAGAGATTTTATTCAAAAGGTTTTGGTTTTTTTTTTCAACTATATTTTGGTGTATATCTTAATTTCCTTAAGAAATTTAATTATTTTATTTGGATCGATCTTGCCTAATAATTTGTTTACATTGTCTATTTGATAGTATTTTTTATGGATTAGGTCAAAATCCATACATTTCACTAGTATATGTTCTGATGTACTCATGTTGCGAACAGAGAATGAGGATTTGATTATCAGGCAATCAGGTCTATTGTGCATTGTAGAGAACAAGACCTACTCTCTCCACCAGATTATGATTGGACATGTGTGTCATGTGTTATTTCAAAGTTTTCTTTTTAAACTGCCCTACCAAGGCTTGAGAGTCTCGTCTACCCTACTATTTCACGTATAACTAGAGGGAAGCAAGATTCATTGATTGAACAAGTCTCCTCAGAATCATTTTAATTTTCTTTTTTAATGCACTGCTTTACTCTGAAGTTTTTTGTTTTTTTTAGTTTATCTGTTCTACAATATAGCAACACTTTTTAGGGTAGTTATTGCACATACACAATACCTATTGGAAAGAATTACTCATAGCTGAGGAGGGTTAGTGTTCATACCTGATATGACAGTGGAAATGAATTGACCTGATGGGATTTAAACTGGAGTTAGCTGATTCCATGGTGTGCGGCGGTATCCATTGCACCACTTGTTTATGTCTAAATCTTTCTTAAGCCATTAAAAAAAGGTCTTTCTGAAAACTAACACTAGAGAAGGGTTTTGTATTTGTTAATTAAAAAAAAGAAGTCTTTATAGAAAGTGTGACTAAGTATTTATGGTTTTCTATCGTAAAGTTTGCTGTTGGTTTTATCTTCATGATATTAATGTCTATTATTTTGTTAGCTGTTTTTAAATGAGATTTTAGTTTTAATTCTGAGATGGTTTTCAACTGGTTTTGTCTGATTGAATTGTTTTAAGGAAACAAAAGGGAATCTTTAAAAAAGTTTAAGATCATTTCACATTTCTTATGAGAAAGACAAATTAAACTTAATATTTTTAGTCATTTATTTTTACCAAAGACTTTTTCACATACTTCGCTGATATGGAACTATTTTTAATATTTTCTGTGCCAATAACTTTATTTCTTGATTGAAGAAAATCTATAAAACAAAAAAAAAGGCCTACAAGTCACACCTGCGTATTCACTGCACTCGTCTATTTAAAATTCTTATATATATGAACTGTTCGGAACAATTAGCTGCATGTCTCACTGATGATGGTGCAGGATAGTTTTTTCGACACAATTGCAGCTAGGGGATCCCCCACCCTGAAAATAATCTCTTTAAGAAATTATTCTGTTCATGATCTAAATATAAATAAATACTATGATTTTGTTTGAAAAAAAGATAAAGTCACGTAACTAACTTGAAAAATAAATTCATGAACTATCATGTTAACGTAACTGAATCTTAGTATCATGATGTCATATTTACATATTTATTCAATATGAACATCTGAAAGAAAAGACAGACATTTCGCCTGAGGAGATCTTAGTTTTTAATAATTACAGATTGAAACAGTCATGTCAGTGTCACAGCATTTGTACATGTCTGTATTAATATACATATATATATATATATATATATATATATATATATGTATTAATATATATATATATATATATATATATGTATTAATATATATATATATATATATATATATGTATTAATATATATATATATATATATATATGTATTAATATATATATATATATATATATATGTATTAATATATATATATATATATATATATGTATTAATATATATATATATATATATATGTATTAATATATATATATATATATATATATATGTATTAATATATATATATATATATATATATATGTATTAATATATATATATATATATATATATGTATTAATATATATATATATATATATATGTATTAATATATATATATATATATGTATTAATATATATATATATATATGTATTAATATATATATATATATATGTATTAATATATATATATATATATATATATATGTATTAATATATATATATATATATGTATTAATATATATATATATATATATATATATGTATTAATATATATATATATATATGTATTAATATATATATATATATATATATATGTATTAATATATATATATATATATATATATATGTATTAATATATATATATATATATATGTATTAATATATATATATATATATATGTATTAATATATATATATATATATATGTATTAATATATATATATATATATATATGTATTAATATATATATATATATATATATGTATTAATATATATATATATATATATATATGTATTAATATATATATATATATATATATGTATTAATATATATATATATATATATATATGTATTAATATATATATATATATATGTATTAATATATATATATATATATGTATTAATATATATATATATATATATATGTATTAATATATATATATATATATATATGTATTAATATATATATATATATATGTATTAATATATATATATATATATATATGTATTAATATATATATATATATATATATATATGTATTAATATATATATATATATATATATGTATTAATATATATATATATATATATATGTATTAATATATATATATATATATATATATATGTATTAATATATATATATATATATGTATTAATATATATATATATATATATATGTATTAATATATATATATATATATATATATATGTATTAATATATATATATATATATGTATTAATATATATATATATATATGTATTAATATATATATATATATATATATATGTATTAATATATATATATATATATATATATGTATTAATATATATATATATATATGTATTAATATATATATATATATATATATGTATTAATATATATATATATATATATATATATGTATTAATATTATATATATATATATATATATGTATTAATATATATATATATATATATATATATATGTATTAATATATATATATATATATATATATATGTATTAATATATATATATATATATATATATGTATTAAATATATATATATATATATATATATGTATTAATATATATATATATATATATGTATTAATATATATATATATATATGTATTAATATATATATATATATATGTATTAATATATATATATATATATGTATTAATATATATATATATATATATATATATGTATTAATATATATATATATATATATATGTATTAATATATATATATATATATATATATGTATTAATATATATATATATATATATATATGTATTAATATATATATATATATATATATATGTATTAATATATATATATATATATATGTATTAATATATATATATATATATGTATTAATATATATATATATATATATATGTATTAATATATATATATATATATATATATGTATTAATATATATATATATATATATGTATTAATATATATATATATATATATATATATGTATTAATATATATATATATATATATATATGTATTAATATATATATATATATATATATATGTATTAATATATATATATATATATATATATGTATTAATATATATATATATATATATATATGTATTAATATATATATATGTATTAATATATATATATATATATATATATGTATTAATATATATATATATATATATATATGTATTAATATATATATATATATATATATATATGTATTAATATATATATATATATATATATGTATTAATATATATATATATATATATATATATGTATTAATATATATATATATATATATATATGTATTAATATATATATATATATATATATATATGTATTAATATATATATATATATATATATATATGTATTAATATATATATATATATATATATATATGTATTAATATATATATATATATATATATGTATTAATATATATATATATATATATATGTATTAATATATATATATATATATATATATGTATTAATATATATATATATATATATATGTATTAATATATATATATATATATATATGTATTAATATATATATATATATATGTATTAATATATATATATATATATGTATTAATATATATATATATATATGTATTAATATATATATATATATATGTATTAATATATATATATATATATATATGTATTAATATATATATATATATATATATGTATTAATATATATATATATATATATATGTATTAATATATATATATATATATATATGTATTAATATATATATATATATATATATATGTATTAATATATATATATATATATATATATGTATTAATATATATATATATATATATATGTATTAATATATATATATATATATATATGTATTAATATATATATATATATATATATATGTATTAATATATATATATATATATATATATGTATTAATATATATATATATATATATATATGTATTAATATATATATATATATATATATGTATTAATATATAGTGAAACAAAATATTAAAATAAATTAATGTGGAATGCAATACAATTTTTTTTCATGTCTGGAGGGTTACCCCCTTTTTTACAAGCACTGATATCTTTTCAAGAAAAAATGAATGCCTTATACATTTCGAACTTTATATATATCTTGGTGGAAGGCCGAAACAATTGTAGGTGAATAAAAACTGATTTTTTTATGAAAATTTGTTCCTTAGATTTGATGTGGTTTTTATAATATTAAAAAATGTTTATATATTATACATGTATGCATTATTATTTTGAATATATGCATTGATATAACTTACAAAGTATATATAATAATTCCAATTTCAACAATGCTTTGAGTATACCATAAAATGTTATTATATACTTAGCTAAATCTGATTTACAGTTTACTGCTGTCTTCAAAAAATCTTTTCTGCAGAGTTCTTATATATGGAAACAATGGATACAAAAAATTGAAAAGCGGCAAAAATTGATAAAGGAATATTACTCAGAAATATTGTCTAAAAAAAAAAAATAAAACCATAACAATTTGTTACCAGGTTTTATTTTCAATATATGCATTGATATGGCTTTCTAAGAAAAAACAGTGATTCTAATTTCAACAATGCTTCTAGTGAACCATAACATTTTATTTTATATGTACGTGTATATAAAGTAGAGACTGCATATTGTTTCCTTGACTTAAATAGCATTTTAGGTCCATAGTTAAATCTAAGGCAAATATTATGAACACAAAATAAAACATTTTGGTTTGTAGTTATAATTATTGAATAATTCAATTGCCTATATCGTATTGATGAAGAACTATTGTGATGATAAAGATATTCAGATAATTGTGAATCTTCTGTTTTGTTGATTTATAATAAAATTAAAATTTCGAAAACATGTACGCAAGGACAAATATTGTTGGTGGTGAATTTTTCGGAGCATGATCATTGCAAAATAATAAATATGTCATAAATTATGAATAAATGCAAAAGTTTTTTTCATTTATCACTTCTATAGAAAGCCCCTTAAACAGAAATTTGAATCCTAATTTGCTTTTCTATTTTTTAAACAGTCAACAATAAATTTGCTTAGTGTTATTCATTTGTAATTTTATGGTCTTATTTCTCTAATGTATATGCAATAATCACGTTGATACAACGGTTCCCGTTAGAATTTAAGCGACGTTGAGCCTGACCGGTACTAAATCGGTGACCATTTGGGAATAATAGGTGCTGTATGTGGCCTGGAGAGGACATGGGCTCCACCAGGTTCTATCATGCCCACTGAAAAGTTATGACAGATAAAATATCTGCATGACTCCCCAATGACGTCCTTTGATGTTATGGGATATGGATGGATGGATATGCAATAGTTTTGTCGATATTAACAGTAATTAATTAAAGTTATTTACTAAAAAAGGATAAATTCATTCATACAATTTTAATCAACAAATCTTTGTGGGTTTTTTCCAAAATACCTAGGACTTATGCTACGCTAGACACTCGCCAAAATACTGCATTCACTTTGATTTAATTCTTACTTTGTGAAGCAATTTTATTTAGACAAATATATGCAATGGCTGAATCCTTAGAAAGTGACCTCCAGCCTGTAGTGGAATGGGATCATAAATGGATCGTAACATTTAATGCTGCTAAGACAAAGCTCTTTTCCTTCAACAACTACAAGAAACCTCTTCACCCACTAATTCCCATGGCAAATAACACCTTACCTGTAAGTCTAACGTTAAAACTCCTCGGAATAACGTTTACAGCTAACATGAATTGGAACAAATACATTGAAGGCATTGCCAAAGCTGCTGCAAAGAAAGTGGGCTCCCTCTACCATGCTAGAAAACTTCTCACACCTGACAGTATCCTATATCTCTACAAAGCTGCCATCCGCCCATGCATGGGGTATTGTTGCCACATCTGAGCTGGTGCACCATCCACTAGTCTATCCCTCTTAGACAGACTTTTAAAAAAATAGTCGCTAATTTAATAGGTTCCTCACTATCCACCAAGCTCCAGCCCCTATCTGATCGCCGCAATGTTGCATCCTTGTGCTTGTTTTACAAGTACTTCAATGGAATGTGCTCCGATGAACTTGCTGCTCTGGTGCCCCCTCGACGTAAATACACTCGACCAACCCGACAATCAGTTAAATCCCATCCATTCAGTGTGGAGGTCCCCAGATGCCAGAGAGCCTTCTACTCCAATAGCTTCTTTCCTCGTGCTGCCGGCCTTTGGAACTCCCTCCCTGTTTCCCTGACTGTACCGATATGCAGAAATTTTAAACTAATATGAAAAATCATCTCGCTGCACAGCTCCTAATTTAGGATGACCCCCAAAACTTTCACCCTAATTCTCAATAGCCCCCTTAAGTCTACAGTGACAACTTGCCTTGTTTGAGGTGAACTATGTTAAAAAAAAAGTATGTTTACAACAGTTTTTTTTTCTTTTTTTTTTTTTCCCAAAGTAATAGCAAGCAAGCAAAGCCAACTTGTATATAAGAGAGAGATAAACTAATATCTGTATGCATGTATAGATATAAGATTAGCACAGTATTCTTACTTAGATGATATTTCCGATCACCTTGCATTTGATGTTTTTATTTGACCTTCTCAGGAAATGAATGATAGTTCATTCAGTTTATTCACTCCAGGTGAAAGCGTTCTTCGTACTTGATTGTTATTCAACCATCAACGCAAAGATAGGAAAAAGGTTTATTTCATTTTTCTTTTATGATTATTTTTAATTGTAAAAATTAAATCAATTTATTCCAAATTGAATACTTTTTTTAATTTTTATTTTTTCTTTCTGCATAGTTTTATATTTTTCATTTTTCTTGAAGTATAAAACCTCCTGTATTTGGATTACTTTTTTTTTTCTTTTTTTTTTTCCAATTATTTTTTAATTATTTTTGTTTTGTCCCTTCATCAAAATGAATTCTGTTTGTTACTAGTAAATGATGTTATTTTTTATTATTTTATTTTTACAAAAGAAAGAAAATGCTAATTGATTTTCTCTACTTTCTCATTGCTAATCTTATTTCATCATGTTATTATCTGAAGAGATGTTTTTTTTTTCCTCTTTTCCTCTCACTTATTTTAAGGCTACTTAATGAATTTCTGTTCAGTTTCTGCCTAAAAGATGAAAAAACATCAAGCTAATAAGTCATATTACTTATACAGATAATGTTTTGAGGCAACTTTTTGTGAAACACTACAAGAAACAATCACAACTTATTTTCATTTTTTAAATAATTTTTTATAACTTCAAAGATTTTGGTCTAATTGTATACATTTTAGCTCTTCACTAATTTTACCTTTTCTTTTTGGTCCCCCGATTTATAAAATCTGGGGACTTATGTTTTGAGGCATGTCCGTCCGGATTTTTCTCCGTAACCATCCATTGAATTTCTCTGAAATTTTGCATGAAGTTGTAACTTTGGTCAGGTTAGAAAGTGACATTCTCCGATTTTTGAAAAAAAATCTGGTTAGCCCCCCAGGTGGTCAAAAGGCCCCGAAATGGCAAAAAATGACATTTTTTGCCCCATAACTTGTCATCAATCCATTCAATTTCTCTGAAACTTGGGCAAAATGTGGAGGCAATTGTTTTTAATAGAAAATAAGTATCGCTGACCTCAGAAAAATTCTGGTTCGCGCCCCCAGGGGGTCAAAGAGGGGGTCAAAAATGCCCCAAATTGCCCAAATTTATTGCATTTTACACTCGCCACATCGAATCACATACAGAGGGGGACCACGCACGCGCGGCTTATTTTTTTTTAGATTGTAGGATTAACAATATGCAGTTAGGCCCTCATAAGAAATGCTTAAATGTATTTCAAATAAGTGAAATCTTCAGTTAATTTTATAATATCATAATTAATTGAAAACATTAATATTCGACTAGTACTAGCTAGATTACATGCCCCAGGACAGGTTCATAATACTCGAATAATTTTATACACTTATGTTTTCCAAACCAAAATTTTATTTTCATCACTTTATCTAAAACTGTTTTATGTGGGTAAAAAGATTTTTGCAAAGCATGAACAATGATACAAGTTTATTGGCCACCGAATTATGATTGTTCAAAGTTTGTTGGAAATGACAAAATTTGCCCTATTTCTCTGGAAGTGTATAACTAAAATTGCAGACTTTAAACAAGTGAACATCCTTTAAAATGTAATGTCATCTGGTAGTAAATAAAAAATTAATCATATTGGAAACAATGATAATTAGATCCAAGTCAGTCTAAACTATGGTCAAAATCCCATTATCTGTTGGAAAAAAAAACGTAGAAAAATGACAGGAGTGCAACTTCGACAGATTTATTCCAACAGGTAACATATTGAATCTTCGTAATATGATTCATAGCACAGGTGAAGCTAATTTTTTCTTTAAGTTGTAAATCAATAAAAAAAAAAAAACCCAAAAAACTTGGATCTGGACCATGTAAAAACAGATGGAAACAGTTTGATAATAGGGCACAAAATGTAATTCACTAAAGTTTCAACTTGGATTTTTTAGTGAAAGACAACTTCAAACCCCTATATTAAGTCCACCATATTGACGAGTGACCCTTTTTCTTTAAAATAGGACTGTTTTTTTATATGCATATAGATACTCTATATTGTGTGCATTCAGTTGAAAAACAGCAGCATTAAAAATAAATCACTCATCACTGAAGTAACTTGAATTAAGCTGGAAACAACTATTAATGACACAAGATAAAAAATTGTACATTTATAAACGGAAGCGATTAAAATTTGTTTACATCAAAATGTTATCAAAGTAACCCCCCAAAATATAAATGAGTTATTACAAATTGAAATTGAAGGGAGTATGTACCTATTTACTTTTACCCACTAAACCGGCTGGTTTGTGTTACGTATTTTAATAATTCTTAGAGTTTAGATATCCAAAATACTTAAAATCAAACATTAAAAAAATACTGAGATGATCGGCAGTTACTTTTTTTTTACATTTCATCTTCACTGATTAAACTAATTTTTTAATGGGCATGGAAAGTGCTAACATGTTTGAAAACGAAAAAACAAGCATCTTATACAGTTTTATGATATAATCTATTCTATATTCATTTACCTGTTATGTCGATTAATAAAATGTTGGTCAAAGTGTTTTCTTTCTTTCATAAAGCTTAAAATCATTTATACTTCATGAATATCGGTGATTATCTTAAAAACTCATATTTAATACGAGTAAGTATTGCGTAAACTTTGCGTAATTGGTGGAGTGAAACTTAGTTGTATTTATGACATTTTTTTGTTCCTATTCAAATGCTACATATTTCACAACTCTCGTTCTTTCATCTGCTAAGTTATAAAAATTCCTTCGCCACTTATTAACTGCATGATAAAATAAAAGATATTTAGGTTAATCAGTTGGTCTGTAGCTGAATGATAAAACTTGTTTATTGTGCACAATAAATGTTATACATTCTTTTAATGGAAACTGTGACAGTGGCTCGCTTCACTTTCTCCTGTTCCATGGTTGATGCTGTGCTCCAGTTTCTTCTCTCGGACAAACGAGTAAAAAATATTTCCACACAAAAAACTACAATCATTTTTCAGTTAAATTATACTTTATCTATAACTGTAGACATCCATTTTTCTTTAGCTAAAAGTTGCTTTTGGCTGTCTGCAAGGGGAGACACGAGGGGGGGTCTAAGTGCCCCTATCGACCAGGACCTTACATTACATGTTTCTGTCTCTAAAAATTTTCAACAACTGATCTCTTGCTTCAGATTATCAGATCAGACTCTGGAACTAACAAGTCAAGTTCAAATCTGTCAAAGCTGTTACGTATTCAGATATGAAATAGTTGACGACCCTATCATCTTAAAACATTTTCAATATCCATTTTTCCATAGCTATGAGTTGCTTCTCAATATTGGGTTAGGACTATTGATTGTATAACTTCAACTCAGACACCCACCTTCATATGTGAAACTATAACTGACTCTGGGGTCAAACCCTGTCAACCATACTTCTATCTACACTTAGTTAAAAAAGCATATTACAGTAAATTATATGTAACAATAATTTAACATATTTTAATTGTTTAATTATACATATTTAATAATAGAATATGTACATTACTGAATTTTCAATAGCAACAACCAGCTTGTGTATTAGTCCTGTCTGAAATCTATGAAAATAGCACTAAATGACTCTTTAGGAATGTTGACACAAATAATTATTGTAGATTGTATCTGGCTCCTTTAATATAATTGTTTCAAATAGGAATTCATCTATAATTATAACACATCCTACTTGTATTTATTTATTTTATTAGGCAATCACCAGTAGTTAAATGGAAAATCATGAGATGGGCAGATATTTAGACGATCTGTGTAGTTTGTTTGAATGAGAAACTAGGAATTTTAAAGTTTAAAGATGTAAAAAAATTACTTACTCATAGAAGTGAATAATCATTTACTGTAAACAGAATAAGCGTAAATAGTAGCTGAGTGTGACCCGAACGTTTCCTTTTCATTGGATACTACACAGCGATTATGGGGAGTGCATCACTCTCTTCCTTGGATTAAACCAAGCCTCTTGTATTATTTACCTATACTCATATTGTTGGTTCTATACTATACTATTCTATTCTCTATCTATCTATATATATATATATATATACACACACACACTAGAATACTCGCCCAAGGAGGAGTAAAATTAATTCCCGAAACAGAACAATTTTGCACCACTTTTATATCTCTTTACAAAAATTAAAATCAAGATATAAATCTACTAAACCTTATGTCAAGTATCCTTATTCGAATTTTGATTTAAAAAATCCATTACATGATTTTGATTCTAGAAAATGTCTAAAATTTAAGCCTACATTACACCCCCCTCCTTATGCCTTATTCATAAGGGCTCTCTAAAGAAGAAATTGTAATTCAGGGAATCTTGCTTAATTGATCAAATTTATTGCAAATCTGAAATATTTGATTTTTCTAATGAGGGGTGTGTCCATATGATAACTTTAAAATGCTATAAAGAAATTGAAATTTGGGGAATATTTATTCAGTGCCGTCAAATACTTACTGTTAAAATTTCACAAAGCTCAGTTATCTGAATTCTCACGAATGGTTCTACCCTATTTTTACTCCCTTTGCATAAAATTAAATATAGCCCACATTACCTATCTTACACCTATCAGCTGTGTCGCAAAATTCCTAATGATCGGTTCCATTAGTTTATGAGTGAATCTTGTATATAAAAATATATAGACATATACACAAAAATTTGCACTCAAAACAGTGCAACCAGCACAAATAACACTGAAAAGATTTAAAAAAAAAAATCTTACATAGTTCTCCCAAATAATCCCATATCTATTGCCTTACAAAAACAATTCAAATCTGACATGAAAATAGTGACATCAACTTCTAAAACAATTAAGGATTTACTCAACACTAAACTCTGTCTCCACCTAATCCCTAAAGACATTTCTTCCCTAGCCAGCATTTATGATATAAAATGTGCCTCATGTCTGATTTACATCTGCAAGACAGTCAGAAATATAAAATCCTGCATTTACAAACATAAACAGGACCTCAAATGCACTAGTCATACACACGAACACTTTAAACCACAATTTTGACTTTACAAACTGCATCTTCCTCAAGACTGAATCCTCTCTCTCTCACACTGAAAATGCAACGAAAGCGCTGTAATCCTTCTCTCATCATCATCTAACGTAAAGCTTAGACTTGGATCTTATTCCTTAACCAAACATCTGACAAAAATCGCACTCAAACAATGCAATATACCTCGCCACTGCATAACAAACTCTGATCTTGGTTAAAGTACCACTTATTTTATTTATTTTCGTTTTTACTGCATTTTATCCATGTTTCCATCTGTTTCTTTTCTTTTCTCCTTTTTCTCCCCCCCCCCCCCACATGTACATCTTTGTTGCACGTGCTGCATAATTTTTCAAATAGTTGCGCACGTGCGAAAAACATGCCATTCTGTGTCGTTTTCCCATGATTTGCCGTTATTCAATAAATTTAAAATCTTCACTTTTTCTGAAGACGTTCGTTGATCTGAAATGGTAAATCTCGTTTTTTATGATTTCTTTCTGTGTTTCATTTGTTTTGTTCCTTTTGTCTTTTTCATACATCTCGTCTCCATGTCATTTCATTTTATAATATATCGTGTATTTTATTTTTATCCTCATATACACATAACCTAACTTTATATTAGTAGAGATTAATCAGTTGTAGATAATTAGCAACCTCCAAAGTAGATAGGATATAACATAAGGTCGTTTTAATGTGGTGAAACCCAGCATCTTTTGAAGGTCAGGGGCAAACCATTCTCCTGTTTTTACAATACCCCCTCTCTCCATTTTGGAAAGCTCTAGAAGAGACAGGATCAAATATTGGTATGGATATAACATTTTTATATGAGCCGTTAGCATTTGTTCAGTTGTCGTACCATCAAATTTGGGGATTATCTGCCCATAAGTATTGGTTCGCGTCTGTAGGCATTTTATTGAAAAGTTCAAGATTAATGCCAAGAAATATAAACCATCCTGTGCTTTTAAAATGCATGTTACCCATCCCCTATAAACGTGAAATTATTTGTCTACTTTTTTGTAATTTTTGATCTAGCATCAGAGTAAAAGAATGTTTTTTTTTTTTTAGTTTTTTTTTTTAGTTTTTTTTTTAAATACCCCCCCCCCCCCCCCCCGATTTATTCATGGATAGTGCAACTTGTACAATTAGTTTTATTTTATCTTCTTGTCCTTTTGCTTGTTCTGTCTGATGCAGCATCTGATCTACAGTAATATACATTGAGAATCAATATTTCCCAAATGTCATATTCATGCATTTGATGACATACATTCAGTCCGGCTATTAAGCTCAGTTGGTTTTTGTTTTTATCAATTTTATCTTTTTTGAGACTTTTTTGTTGTTCAATGTTTTTATGCAGTAAAGTGATTCTTTTCATATATGCAGGACTAGAAGGATAAAACTATCACTATGGCTATGATAATCATTATTGCTATAATGATGTATTTATCTGAACAGCATAGGTTTGCTCCAGCCCCCCCCCCCTCTCCCACTTAAGTACTTAGGTATCATTTGTCCTTTCATGCATATTTCATGAAATATAATAATCATTCGGTGTCTATTAAATGTGTAGATCATTCTTAAAAAAAACTAATAAAAAAAAAAACTTTTCGCAAGTCAGTAAAAAAATTTGTTAACCTGTGATCCAAGATTAAAGATGAAGGTAGATTATGAATGAAGTTTCAAAAAGAAAGTTTTTAAATGTCATTATTTCTTGACTGTATTAGGTTTCTCATTTTTCTTACTATGAACACAGCATATAAAATTCGTATGAATCAACATGGTACAACTTTGTTGATCAGTTTGATTCGGTCATCGGCATTCTTGCAGGAGGGACCACGTAATAGTTGTCAACATCCTTAGGTGAAAGTGGTATTATGGAATCGACTGTATTCGAACTTGGCACACCCAGGTCGTCAGTCCGTGTCGTTATCCACTTAACCACCATCACTTCCCTACTTTATATATATATATATATATATATATAAAAATCATCATATATAGTATAGTCGGCCATAGCTGTTTTATTGTGCATTTTAACCTAATTCTATCAATACAATACTGGGCCATGCTCTATTTTTATTTTTATTTGTTTAATCTTTGTTATTTAATTTTATGTTTTAGATGTTTCTATCCGTATGAATGCATTTTAACCTAAAATAATTATTTTTTCTTTCTTTAAAGTGCACCTTCTTTAATATTCAGCCTTAGAAAAACCTAACGTGAATTCTTATCTGGACTTGTTTGCAATACATGAGTTGATCTCTCAACTGAAGGATGTATGCATTCTCTACATCGTTTAACTTCCCGAACAACTAATACCAGAGAACATTACCCCCACCATTCCTAAAAAAGAGAAGGTGGGGATGGAATTTTGTTATATTTGCTAATTTTTGAAACACAATAATTTTTTGGTGGGGGGGGGGGGGCTAACTGTAACCAGGCCTGTGAGGTTAGTAGCCCAAATGATCAACTCTGGTTGTCACTTATCAAATTTAAAAAAACTCCAACTCTAACCTAAAAAAATCTTCCTTTATTTTTATTAATACAGTCGTTTTACTATCACACAACATATGCAATGTCTGTGCGCATGTTTTTTATTTTTTATATATGTAACTTTGATCAATACACATAGAATTATTTTGTCTTTATTTACTGTTAATTGAATATTTATTGAAATCAACAAAAAATAAAGGGAAATGAAGTTGAATTTAAAAAAAAAATCCTATTTAAAAAGGAAAAAGAAATTGTAAACACGACTATATTTCGAATGATTTCTCTTTCACTCCTTCACCCAGACAATTCCGGGTAAATACGTCTAGTAATTTATAAATTCTTTGTGTTTATAGCATTTTGATTTTAAAGATGAGCAAGTTTTTCGAGATTCTGTAATGCTAATGTTTTTCTTTATTTTAACAAACAAAATCTAAAGAATTGAATTAAAGTGCTGAAATATGACCCACACAAAAAAGATTAAAATGTGCCAGCAGCAATGACAGTAAAAGTGGAACCCTTCTCTTCCTGCCCATCGGCACCGTCACCAAATTGCATGACTAGATTTTGCTAGCCCCTGTTCTCTCCAAATTCTACAACAAATGTCTTGCTGAATTTTCCTTCCCTGACAACTGGAAAATTGCCTCTGTGATACCAGTGTTCAAGAATTCTGGTGAAAGAACTAACCCGCAAAATTATTACCCCATCAGTCTCCTTCCGCTCTTCGTTAAAATCTTTGAATCATTAATCAATCTAGTGATAATACACCACGTTAATACTAAAAACACGATTTTTTGACCAACAGTATGGATTTAGACAAGCCTGTTTTACTGCGGATATCCTAACGGTCATCTCTGAACTTATATATACCATACACTGGATAAGGCAGGTTCAGCTAGGATGGTAGAGCTTGATATATCCAAAGCTTTTGACAAGGTCTGGCGTGAAGGTCTTCTCATGAAAATTTATTCGTACAACTGGTCGAATATTTGATATAATCAGATCCTTTTTAGCTAAAAGAAAACCCAGGTTGTCCTTGATGACCGTACATCTAAACAAGATGACATTAATGCAGGTGTGTGTCAGGGGTTTATCCTTGGACCTTTATAATTTCTGATTTTCATAAACGACCTCTTTGGTGAAATTGTGTCCGAGATGGGTATATTTGCTGATGACACCACACTCTATTCTCGACATGTGGGTAAAACACATGCGGACATATCCAAAGCAATGGCTGAATCCTTAGAAAATGACCTCCAGTTTAGTTGAATGGAGACATAAATGGATGGTAATGTTTAATGCCACTAAAAAAAGCTTTTACAATTATAAGAAACCATTTCAACCACCAATTGCCATGGCTAATAGCACCCTAGCCGAGAGTCCATCATTCAAACTCCTCGGCCTAACATTCACATATAACATGAATTGAAACAAATACATAGGACATATTGCAAAGGATGCTGCAAGGAAGGTAACCCCCCTTTACCGTGTTAGAAAACTTCTCACACCTACAAGTATCCCATATCTCTGCAAAGCCACCATATGCCCATGTATGGAGTATTGTTGTCACATCTGGGCTGGTGCACCAACCATTAGCCTCTCCCTCCTAGGCAGGGTTCAAAATACTCTAATCTAATAGGTCCCACACTGTTTACCAAGCTCCAGCCCCTATCCCATCGCTGCAATGTTGCATCACTGTGTTTGTTTTACAACGGAATGTAAAACGGAATATGCTCCGACGAACTTGTTGTACAACAGATACCCCCGACTGACCCGACAATCAGCCAAATCCCACCCCGTTTACTGTAGAAGTCTCCAGATGCCGTAGGGCTTTCTACTCTAATAGCTTCTTTCCTCAAACTGCCATCCTTTGGAATTCCCTCCATGCTCCCTGTTTCCATGATTGTACCAACATGCAGAAATTCAAATGTAATGTGAACGGACATCTCGCTGCTCAGCTCCCTACTTAGAGTGTCTCTGTAGGCATGGCCTCTAATTCACAGTAGTCCCTTATGTCTCGGTGGCAATGTGCCTTTTTTAGGATGAATACAAGTTTTGAAAAAATACATTTTGATTCTTTAACTAAAAATCCGTTTTTCTTTTTATTAAAAATCTTTAAAATATTCAGAACTCAAGTGCATCAAGGTTTTAAATCGATGATAAAAAAATTCCAAAAATGGTATTAAGACTATTTTCAATAAAAATACGAAACATTGTAAGTTTAATAATAAAAAGAACAAGTCTTCAATTGAGCTAGTAATTTTTACGTTCTTTGTCTGCAACTATAATATGTATATATTTTATTTTTATTTTTATTTTATTTGTTAGATGTAGGTCATCTATAAACAGCCATGTCTTTTGGCTGGAGCACAGATATCTGTACATACAGTAGCAATATATTCTTAGAAATATTTTTTACTTTCGACCAAAAAAAAAATAGTACGCGTGTTGGGTGTAGTTGGTGGCTTTTATGGTCTACCATATTGTTAGAGTAAACCGTTTTTATCATAAAAAAATATTGTATGATTATTATTTTTTGCATTCAGCTAACTTTCCAATATGTATGTTCATCGGTTTTATGTGAATAGCTTTTGCCGTTATTTTAATCAATGTCTTGATCAATGTAGTGGCACAAATTTCAGTCACATCTGCACCTGATGTGAAATTATTAAATATACAAAAATGTGTATGGAATAAAGATGCTGCATCTCAGTGGCATCGCATCGTAGCTAGTCAAATAAAGTACCTGCGGTGAAAATGAATACACACTAGCTTTGTGCAGTCTATGGACAATTTAGGGAAAGTAATTGCACTTATCATTTCCACACACCACTCCATTTTTTAAAAAATATTTTAAACAATAATTCTTATATCTTTATGGTTGATACTATTGCCATATCTAGCCACACTGATGAATGATTTTCATCATTTCACAAATTCTCAGTGTAGCTAGACATAGCGAGCACATTAACCTGAGATCCAAAACTCGGACACCAGGCCACTATCAACCATGGCAACTGGTATCGGATGTCTAACAAACCTGTTACTGGGAATAGAATAAATTATATTGTTTTTAAATAAAGTTATTCATTTGTTTACAAATTTTACAGTACTGGTAACATATTTGGGTCATGATTTGTCTAAGTAAAATGTTATAAAGGATCTTTTGTTCCCCCCCCCCTCCTCCTTCTCTGGTTGGATGGATGATGCCCTCATTTTGTGATGTCATCAATTGTACACGGTTTTCCCTAATCTGTGTTTTAATGAATGATCTCATCCAATATGCATAGTTTTTCTGGCTTCTTTTAATGGATGATGTCACAAAATGATGTTAACAAACAAGATCCACAATAGTGTGTGTATATATATATATATATATATATATATATATATATAGAGAGAGAGAGAATGGTAGTTTGCTTGAAGCATTGATGGGAATAGTAGTAGTATGTTTTTAAAAGGCTGTGGGCAATGCAAAATCCGGGTAAGATGTAAGCTGGAAGGAACAAAAATAATAAATCGAATACGAAATGTGACTTACTATTTATTTTTTCTTAAAATCTTACATAACAGCAAGAGTGGTGTTAGCTGTTAGTGTGATGTCCGGATGATTTATAAATAAATAAAATTAAATAAATGATTTATGAAGTTATGGCATACTATATAGCTTCAGATGTGTAAATGCATGAGAAAGATATTTGTTTGTTTTTAATGCTACAATGTGAAGACCTTTTCTATCTTTACGGCCACTGGAAAATCTTATGGTCAGTTCTTATGACATTTTGGTATAATTTAAACCTTCAAATACTAGGTACGTGCAAAATCAATGGCTGATTACCAAAATGTAAAAACATTTTAATCCCCTTCACTTAAAAATTCACCAAAATTCAGGAAATCGACCAATTTTAATGAAATTTTCAGTATTTATTAATCAAAGATCACAGAATATAATGAAACTATTATTTTTCTTAAAATCTTAGTGAAAATATATTATTTGTTGAAAACAAAATACACATTTACTGAAGTTATATTTTTAAGTATTGATAAAAAAATGCATGATTTTTTAATGAAAATAAAGCACTGTAGATGTAAAAAATTAAACATTTTTAACAAAAGTATTTCATATATATTATGAAAAAGGCTCCTAAATTCTGTGTTCATAAAATCGTTATACCTTGAAGAAAAATTAATTTCTTAAATTAGCGATGCCATCATTGAATAAAGCATTGTTTAATCAATATTTTCACCATATAATTGCAAAAAATATTTTATGTGATTTTAATGATTAGAGTTTTTGAGAAAATTAAAAATGCGATATTATATTTCCCTTTCGCACATGAACGCGTCATCAGCAGCGTAAGAAATTATTTTTATAAACTTGAAAATAAACAAAAAATTAAAAAAATTGAATCAGGATCATTACGAAAAAAAAAAAATTAAAAAAATTACATAATTTCTACTAACGATTAACTTGGATTGGTATGGTGGCCCTGTTCGGTAATAAACAGGTGGGATTAACCCCCCAACCACCACTCACTTTTACACCCCCCTCAAAATTTTATTTTTAGAGATTCAACTATTTCGTTAATTTCAAAATTCATCATCAATTATTTGGAAAGTTTGTATTTGTTTTGTCATTTTTTCATTAATAAATATTTAAAAAGTTAAAAACAATTTAGAATTCAAACATGACATTTTATTTCAAAATTGAATTCTATTTATTAATAGATCATTGTTTTAACTTTTTTTTTTTCAATCAATAAATTGTCAGTGTAGTTATTGACTTGAATTTACTTTTTCACACTTAAAATAAAAAAATACACTTTATTTTAAAAAGTATTAATGTAATTTATCGTTACATGTTAAGAATAAATCGAATAACTAAAGTTTGTAATCATCATGTAAAAAAATTGATAAAATTGATGCAGTTCGTAAGATAAAAATAATTTTGAACATTTAGAAAGTTTTATTTCAAATTCTAAGGAAAAATATTGGTAAACAGACGTCATCAATAATTTCAGAGTGTTACTGAATTAAAAACCAATACCAAATTAAATATGAATCTTTTTAGTTAAAAATAAATAAAATCTTAATTGCATACATTCACAAATATTTTAATTAAATAAGCATTTCCTTTTGTTGTAATAACAACAAAATAAAAGTACTTAAATTAATTCAATTTCTTAATAACCTTAAAAAGAATAAAAAAATTATGGATAAGAATTTTTCGATTTCTATAAACTATTACAAAACCATTTTTATATAGAAAGTTAAAACTTATAAATAGAAATATTATGACATTTTTGTCTTCCATATATTCTGCATAGCGATAATCAATCGGTAAGCAAAATCATTCACCGATTGACTGAATGCCGGATTTTACTAAACTATGATTTTGGGGGGATAATTTTGCTAATTTTTAGTAAAAGGTAGGAAATTTTTGTTTTAATTTAGCATCTTATGACTTTAATAATTATCTTTGAAATAGTTCTCAAAAACTTATATTTATCTTTCAAGGGATTTTTCTAAGTAATTTCTTCAAAGTTCAAAATTCATTGAATTGTTGGGTTTTTTAGCCGTTGTGATAACATTTTTCATTATAATTTCTTTTTCATACGTAAATATGCATTTTTTTCCTTTTAGAGATTAAGTTTAGGCTTTTATCTTTCAAACACAATCAAAATTTACACAAACTAATTAAATAATTAATAAGCGCTTTTTAATAAGCATAGTCCATACAAGACACGGCCATTTTTGCACGTACCTATCAAATACCAAGCAACAAAAATATTATTTACTGTATTGATTTGTAACGTCTCTAAATTAATAAACTCTTCTCTTGGTTTTTACATCTCTCAAGAGCCTTTGTTTGAAAATTCCTCGAGTCATTCCAATGTAAATTTCTTTTTTCTTAGAGTTTACACCGGATCAATCCGCCCCAACCCCTCTTGCTCATGCAGAAGAGAAGTTTGCCCCCCTAGGAGGGGGTTGCACAATTAGATCCATAGTGTACGAAGCCAAAGTCATATCCGGTGTAAACTCCAAGAAAGAAGAAATTTACATCGGAATGACTCTAAGAACTTTCTAACAGAGGCTCTATGCCCACAGTAGTAGTAATAGTAGGCCTCCGTCGGTCAGTCGACCATGCATCCTTTGCCTAGCTGTTTGCTTGGCTGAAGTAGAACTGCTTGTGACTAAAGAGACCAATGCGTGAGTGGTATTCTCTGTCGCAAAGGTCACAAACATGTGTGGTCTCTGGACTGTTGACATTGATGCTCTCCTTTCTGTGTGCGCGCTTTACTGCAGCAACGTTTATCAGCTTTTTCTCCCCTGCTTTCAGATGTTGGTTCAGGGTTCCTTTCCATCTTGAGCAGTCATTTGCTATGCTCTCCCAAGACCCAATGTCAATGTCCATCACCTTCATGTTTCGTCTCACAAGATCTTTGTATCAGAATTGGGGGCGGCCAATGGACCTCTTCCCAGACACCAGCTCTCCATACCAGATGTCTTTTTGAATACGCCCATCCTCCATGTGGTGGACATGGCCCGACTAGCATAGTCTGCATTGCCTGAGGAGTGTGAACATGCTGGGAAGACTCGTACGAGATAGGACCTCGGTGCTGGACACCTTATCCTGCCAAAATATGCTAAGGATGTGGCGGAGGCTTCGCAGGTGGAACGTGTTGAGTTGCTGCTCCTGTCTAGCGTAGGTGGTCCACGACTCGCTGCTGATGCAGGCGTTTGTACACTGCCATCATAGTCTTCACTGTAAGTTTGGGGTCTCTCCATACTCTGGATGTGAGGCGAGCAAATGTTGTAACCGCTTTCCCGATCCTCTTGTCAATTTCAGTGTCAAAGGAGAGGTTGTCGGTTATGGTGGAGCCAAGGTATGTGAACTGGTGAACCACATAGAGTTCATAATCATCAATAGTAACGACAGGTGGTATCTCGGTCTCTTTTCCAGAACCATTGACTTATTCAGGCTGATGGTAAGCTCAAAATCCTTGCAGGCCTGTGAGCAGCGGTCCAATAGTGCCTGCAGTTTCTGCTAGGTATGTGTCGCAACTGCTACGTCGTCTGAAAACAGCATGTTTCTGATAAGAACTTCATGTAGTTTTGTTCTGGCTCTGAGGCGGGCAAGATTGAATAGCCAGCCGTCTGAGTGAATTTTCTCGATAGACGCTACCCGGTGATCTTTGAAATCCATTCTTTGATTCGTTTTCATTTTCTGAGTCGCTTGTAATTTGAACAAACTCTAATGGCCTTTTTAGACAGAAAAAGGTCAATCCATATCAAGGAAACCATGGTACATCTCTGAAATATGTAACATAGTTTTAAAATAATTTGTATTTTAGCTCTCACATTTTTTCGATCGAGCACTTTATTGATTTCTTTCTACATATCCCGATGCACTATATATATATATATATATATATATATATATATATATTATTTGTAGACAACCAAACTTATCTTATAAGTACATGGATATTTTTTTCTCTGTTTCTACATTTAGAAATATTGGAATTTGAATAATGGGGTAGGGGAAGAAAAACCTAAGCGCTCATCTTCTGTCTCTGAAAAACTAAGCAAAAGTTTTTTTTTTTTCCTTGACCCTTTCTCTTCTTCCAATTATCTCTGAAAATAAAACATTTTATGTAGACTTTGACTGCAAACTTTTAATTTGTTCGACCACTTCTATTCAGCTACATTTTTATTCTGAAACATAAAAAAACTTGAACATTTATTAAAAACATTCAACATTCCCTCCTTCATAAAACTGGAGTAGTTTTTTTAACCCAAAAGACTGCACATTTTAGAATGCAGTTTTTAATTTTTTTTATAACAACCCAAACTTGAGTCAACAGAATCTCTTATAACTTGAATGTTTCTCATCTATTTGTCATGTCATATCATCATCATCATCATCATCATCATGCTGTATAGTCTGTCGACCAAAAACTCAAATAGACTCCTGAAATTGACAATGGTCGAAAGAAAAACAATCTAAATGAGGACAAATCATTTGAAAATGTTCAGAATTAAACTGACTAAACCTGCCCATTGTTTTTAACACGTATTTAAAGGAACACACATTAAAACAAACATGAAAATAAACTTATCAGAACCAAACTGAATCAAGACAAGAGCCTCCACACACACAAATGACTCAGTATCCTTTCATATAGAACTTTATAAAAATAAATAAATAAATGGCTTATTTTAAGACTTTACTGCAGTTTCACAGGCCACCCAATCCTCAGAACAGTATTAATACAATCACTAACTTTGAATAATTTGAACTTGGGTTTGAATGTGTAAAAGAATGCACTTTTGATGATTGGGTGATCTATCTAACTGCACTAGTATTCAGATGAACCACATGTTAAAAAAATTATTTTATATACGACTTTTTTTTATATCATGGCTCTTTAGTGTGGCTAATGTTTCAAGCTGAGATTTAAAACCCAACTGTTTGGTCAGCAGTCAGGACCTCTTACTCTGACTCCGTTACGCTCGCTATGGAGTTAGGGAAATTATAATGCTTAAATTTGTTTATATTCAAATTATCGACTGCCTAGAAAGATAAATTCTTTTACAAATAGAAATGCTTTACGCGATACGGCACCCATTTATTCCTTTATTAGCGAGCTCAATCTACAAGTGGGGAGCAAATATATATATATATATATATATATATATATATATATATATGTGTGTATGTATAAAACCAGAAACTTTTTATGCTTTTTTTCTTTTCTTTTTTTCTTTAAATTTTATTTTTAACACTTAAATTTTATGGCATCAGACACCAATCTTTTACTATACATCTAATCTTAAAATATTATGAAAATTATGCCTTTCTGATGTGACTGGCTATGTCCATCAGTCCCATTTAACCTTGTCTTTTCACCATGACCTTGAAAGTCGATAGAGAAAGGAGAGGTCTATTCAGCTGCGTCATTGTCTTAAGTTACACAACTGAATTTAGAAAAGGTTAGTTTTTCTATAAAAAAACAATTTCTTGAGACAAGCCCCCCCCCCTCCCCCCAACTGGATCTATCTTTATTAGTCTTATGGCCTTATTGGACGCATCTCAGCTTTTCTATGGAGAATTGTTTATAAATTTAACATAAGGTTTGTCTAATATATGTTATCAAACACAGAATTTGTAATCTTTCAAGTTTGAGAACAATTATATTTGTATGTAATCTTTGTTACCTAAAATTGTTAGGCAACCACCCCAAATAATTAGTGCTTAAAACACTCCCCTTTCTGTGTTGCATTCTGTATTTTTATGTGCCTTTAAAACAAATTTATCAGCCACAGTTTTGTCGTTTAATACATTTCTTTTTATGTATTCTTTTTATGTATTCATTTTTTTCATAATTGAAAATAAAGGTAGAAAAAGTGGATCATTTCCTGATTTAAATTAAAAAAATATTCCCTTTTCTTTGCCATTTAAAATTTTTGTATTCATTGATATAAGCAGAGCTGTCGTGTCAGGGTAAATTCATTGCTTTTGGGAGTTGGAGTTAGTGACCCCCAAAAAGATATGATGAAAAATGTCCAAAATAAATGTTTTAATGTTTTTCTTTGGGCGATTTTTTTTTCATCATGCATCATTTTATTTTTTATTTTAATTGATTCTTTAAATTTCGTTTATTCCCCCCCCCCCTCTCGAACAAAAAGAAATTAAATTCAGAGTCTTAAAAACATGCATGCCATCTTTAAAATCAAACTGAATAATATATCTAATATATAAAGAAAAGTAAATCTGATTCTCAAAGTTAGACCTACATAGCATTGCATCTGACTAAGCTATATTTGATTCTACCTAGCCAATGAATTTTTAGTCTGTGTTCTTTACACAAAAAGAAATTCCAATCGATCACATATTCTATCCAACCTGATAGTTCTTTCATTAACACACACTTAGTGAGATTTACCATTTATTTTCATTGTACATAATTATGCAGTTCTTTTACTTTATTTACATTAAGACTATTTTAAGAATGGCATTCAAAAACTTATTATATATATTATTTATTCACAAGGTTTTCATTTTATTGTCTTTTAATTTGTGACCATTCTAAATTTGAAAGTCACTTTGAAAAGTTCAAGCTGTCAGATATCATCTCTTTCTTGACATTCACAATTAGAAAACGAATTTTACATTACTGACCAAGCTATACTGTATTATATTTAACTTTCTAAATATAGATATGCATGCAAAAAATAATACTTTATTTAAAAGGATTTTAAAAATTGCATTAAAATGCGAACGAATATTCAAATAAAGATTCCTGGCAATGCTGAGTAGTTACAATATCTAAACTTAACTACAGAATACTTTAAAAAACGTCCAATACATTTAAAATTGATAGAATTATATTTCATTTCCTTTTAACAAAAATAACTAATTTTTTTAAAGAACAACCATATAGTTGATATGGAAAATAATAAATTGCTTCAGCTACGAACTTTGGACAACAGGGGAAAAGCAATTTTCAGCGACAAACTTTCAACATTCTTTATTGAAAATATGGAGTGTGTAAATATCTCCACTGGACCATCTGTAAAAAGTTGAATATTCAGTGTAGCAGCAAGTCCTGGTAATATATACCAGAAAGAACAGTCATACATCATCCGCTAGGACTATGCAATTCCAACAGTTACATATCTAGAAAACAGAGCTGTTAAACTGACATAGTGATATGAGAGAAAAGTGAGAAAGTAGCAACCCTAATTAAAGTCAGCGTCCCTAATGATGCTGGCTTAAACAGAGCTGAGAGGGAAAAGATAACGAAATACCAAGGTCTTATGTACGACATAATGATATGGGATCTTAGGAAGATCTCCATCATTCCAGAAATTATAGGAGCAACCGGAGTCATGAAAAAGAATTTTAAAAACTACCTGGTGAATATACCCGGTGAACTAAGTGCAAGAGATACAAACAATTGTCCTTAAAGGGACACTTATAATTTAGAAAAAAGATCTCTCAGTTGGAGTGTCTGAAATAGTAGGTGAATGTCTGGCATCCGGTAGGATGCTCCATCCCCAGCAAAAACAAAAAGATAAGAAAATTGGGGGGGGTTCAAAGAAAAAATTGGCTTATTAGATATATCTAATATAACAGCCGACCCAGCAAGCAATTATTTTCCACCTCTTTGTCAGAAACATCGCTCATGAAATGCTAGGACTAAAAGACAAAATAGGGGAGCAGCCTCGTAACTCCCCCTCCCCCATTTTGATATGTGGAGAGTTTCAATTCTTCTTTTAGTATTTATCATCATTCAACATTTTTTAAAAACGTTCTTTGCCATCTCAACTTTGAATGTATACATTAGTGTGCTTTAAAAATAGATTTAAAATAGTTTCAACCTATTGAAATCCAAAATGTCTTTAACTCAACACTTTTCCGAATGAAACCAGCCATCTGCATTTGCTTGATTTCGATTTACTTTGAAAGTCTGCAACATTCAATATATTTGACGCTGAAAGTCATTTGCCTCATGCTGCGGTCTAAATGTGCTTTTTCTTCGCAGCAAACACAAACACAAGGGTTATTCGTTTGATCCACTCCTACTGGATGATACCATTATTACTATTCCATCATTTCTGACCAAGCCCAGCCATTTTAGCTTTTGTTCTTTAATACAATAATAATGATTTTCATGAACCTTAATGACTTGCATTATTCCCAGGGAAGAAAATTATTTTTTTTGTTTTTTCTCTTCTGTATTTTTCACTTACGCCTTTCAATAAAGTATGATGGATGTTGCATGTTTTATTCATGCTTACTTTTCAAACTCGCCTCGTATATATATTAAAAAGTAAATACTTGCATCCTTTTTAATGGCGTATATTGTCTAAGTTTCGGTCAGTGAGACTTTCTTCAGTGCACAATGTTTTAAGTAGAGGGAGATAAATGTATGACTTGTGTTGCTACACCTCATTTCTCCAACTTCTCCACTTATCCAATTAAATATTTGTATATCACATTAATACTCTGTTACGCTAATAGCCCCGAGGTTCCTTTCAAGTATACAAAAAAAATATATACATAAAACCTTGGTTTAGAGAAAAAAACTTTCTGGAAATTTCTACACGGTTCCAGAGTAATGGTTTGATAAACTATGTAAACATGATCTCCGTGCAAGCTACTGTGATGTCAAGTTTGCTGCTACTACCGTTCAATTGTGGGCATTTTTGTTTTGTGCACAAAAGTTTGGCCAAAAGAATCCTTCCTAAAAGATTCCAAGAACATAATACTGTTAAATACTCTTCTTCCTTGATTTTCACTAGGGGTGGGACGTAATGGGTGAAAATTTCAGATTCATGCGAGTAGTATTTTTTTGTGTTCATTTATATATAAATAACACTAAACAATCAAACATATTAAAAATTTTGCAAAATTCAGAAGGTGCAGGCTATAACTATTTTGGCTATTTTACATTCATGAAAACCCTTTCACAGCCTGAAAATGGTCCTAAATTAAAGTACTATATCAGATTTAACCATCTATATCCATTCATAGCTTTTGAGGATGTTTTAGGACCTGGAATGTCGCATGAAACCACTTTTTCACCGGAAAATGATGGATTTTGAGTCCCGTGGAGCCCTAACGGCTATTTTTGGCCTGCACCTTCTGAATTTTGCAAAATTTTCAAAATGTTTGATTGTTTAGTGTTATTTATGTATAAATGAACACAAAAAAATACTACTCGCATGAATCTAAAATTTTCACCCATTACGTCTCACTCCTATTTTCACAGACCTAATTCAAACTTTGTTAAGTAGAATCAATTATATTTTCCCTATTTATGTCATCGGTAACCTGCTGACGTAACTTTACAGACTGAAGATTTTCTTTCCCTAACAAATGGAATAAACAACTGGTGATGTTAGCTCGTGTGTATTCTCACTCTAACTAAACATGTATACCACGTTTTATGCTTTTTGAAAAGATTGTTGTATATTACATGTATAACTAGTGCAACACATGTTCCGGTGTTGCCCGGGAAAATTGAGAAATTTCAGAAACTCCTGCTTCTACCTCTCAACTCCGTATAAATATTTTTCTTAAAATATTTAATTTTTTATAAGTATTAACTATTGTGTTTTTTAATTATTAAATTATAATGAACATTAAAACGTTCATTTAATTTCAACGCAAGGCAAATTACTGCCACTAAGATGAATTTCTGGTGAGTGTTCGATACAAGATTTTCCTTTCCTTTTTTCTCCATCAAATTTTGGGTGGAGATTGTTGTAAAAATTGCAAATTTATTATCAATAAAAATTGTATATATTTTTGTATGAATTGCTTTTGTCATTTATTTGATTAGTGTAAATGTTTACAAACTGCAAATACAACAGTAATTATAGTGAAAACTCCTTTGTTTCTAACAGACCCCCTGTGCATGATGTTTAAGTTTGAGTTAAGAAATGCAGGGACCGTTTTGTCATGTATATTTAATCTTGCTTTTGGTGTCTAATGACTATGGATCAAATTTAATGTAGATCTGAAATATTTGAATTTTAAAATGGGAGGTTGAGCCCCCTAAAAACCTGAAATTTATGGAATTTATATCTAATACTTATTGTTAAAATTTTACAAAAATCGGAGGTATCTGAATTTTCGCAAAGGGCTTCCACCCCTTCTTTGCCTCTTTTGCATAAAACTAAATTAAACTAAATATATCCTACATTACCCACCATTACATCTAGCAGCTGTGTTCCAAAATTTATAATGATTGGTTAGTTTAGGAGTGAATCCTATACATAGAAATATATAAACATATACACATACCTAATTATATATATATATATATATATATATATATATATATATATATATATGGGTAGATGAAAGGATAAAACAATCCGACGGGAAGAAATTAACAATGGAACAGTGGAAGACCCATAAGCTCATGGTTTCGCCCGATGTGGGCTTTTTCAAGAGCGGACGGAAACATTGCTAAAAAAGACAACATACGGGAAGGTCATATAATTGGGGAATATATATAGTGGAAGGGTTTAAATTTGCATATATTTCCCTCCATTTAAACCCTTCCACTATATATATATATATATATTCCCCAATTATATGACCTTCCCGTATGTTGTCTTTTTTAGCAATTTTTTCGTCCGCTCTTGAAAAAGCCCACATCGGGCGAAACGTTGAGCTTATGGGTCTTCCACTGTTCCATTTTTAATTTCATATATATATATATATATATATATATATCGATTTCAGATTTGCATTGAATTTGATCTATAGACACTAATTAAATAAGATTCCTGGAAGTACAATTTCCTAAGACACTTTAAGCTTTAAATTTGAGACATTTTCAAGAATCAAAGTAATGTAATGGATTTGATCAAAATTTGAATGAAGATTCTAGACATAAAGTTTAGTATCATTTTATATTGATTTTAATATTTCTAAGGGGCCATGAAAGTGGTGCAAAACTGTTAGGTAATCCAAAAAGAATAGTTCTTTCACTAATCTAATTTTTTGTCTTTTTTATGTAACATATATATTGTTATTGATTGCTGTTTTTTCTATTTTTATTTACAGGTAAGTACAGAATTCTATCATGACTGCTAACCAATAACTGAATACTTCTGTTGGTAAGTAATTTTCATTCACTGCATCTGCAGAAATTCTATATAATTAAGATCTAATCGGTAATGTATGTCCCTACGTAATTGGTATTAGCTGATCCTTGTAAGTTTAATCTTTTTTTTTTGGCAGATAATGCTCATGGCTATTTTAGTATTTCAATTTTCACCCAATCTTTGAAATAAGATGCCAAGCTCAATAGGAGACGTTTGTCAAAATGGTATGTTCAGATGCACACAAGTTCAGCTGAATGTACACACTTGTGCCATCTTGCAGAAATCTACCTATGTTAAGACACAAGGGGTGGGGCTCTTGTATGGCTGGTAGAAACGGTAATAGTTATATTAGCTTTCATTTTTAATAATTAATATTTATGCCACAGGTTCAAAGCCTTAAAAGAGAAATAATGAGAGCATTCATTAATCATTTTTATTAATTAGTACCAGAGGTCAGGAGCCTGAGTCTGCAATTCTGACAGGTGTTGGAGTCTGTTTTTTTGTTTTTTTTAATTCACCACTCTATTGATGAACCTTAATAGGTATGATTGAGAAAGTTTGAGTGCAGGATCTACTGTGGACCCACAATCTTTGATTGGTTAGTTTAATCATGTGACATAAAAAAGTCAGTGGGTAGATTTTACTTGAGAAATACATAAAGTACCATCTAGAGAATTAGTTTTTTTTTATGTGGGTATTGTCCTGCCAGAAGCAACTTTTAAGAAATGGAGTTTTAATAGTTAAAATGAATGAAATATAATTAACATTGAAATGGTAAAAAAAAAAAAAATGTATATTTCTGACCCCTAATAGAAAGGCAGACAACATCCTCCCCCCCCACCTCCTCCTGTAGTTGAGGAGATAGTCAAGAATAATGCTATCTTTTTTTGGAGCAGAACGACTTCTTTTCCATTTAAATCTAAAAGCTTTTTATTTTATTTTATTTTTAACTAGGAAAGGAAATTGTTTCATGTCCCATATTAATATGCAAGAATGTTTCAGCAACTTTATTTCACCATCCACAATCCCAATTGCCCCAGGGATAGTTGGATACAGAAGTACTTTTTTTTTTATATTTGCTCTCCCAACATCCCCATGATTGATAGTATCATCAGCTTTTGATCTTTTAGTTTGGAGAGGGAGAGAATGGTGGTGGGTGATTCACTCAAGAATGTTAGTGTTGAGGAGTGATGTCATTTGTTGAGTTTTCCCTTGCATGTAATTACAGCTATAATTATGAAATTATTCTTGTATTATCTCTTATTTATTCACAATTTCCGTTCATTATCTTGTCCTACTGATTGCCCTGGCCTGGGACTAACAGCACTCCAGATATTTAAAGATTAGACATTAGTTAAGGTGGGGGGGGATGATTTCTACTATTTTAAAAAGGCGGCAGAGAAAGACCACTTGGGGAAAAAATTAAATGCATAAGACTGAAAAAAAAAAAGAAAAAATTTTTTTTTGAGAAAGTGGAGTGAAAGGGCGGGAAAATAAAATTAATATCTGCCTACTTTATATCTCACATTTTCCTTAAAAAACTTATTATAAAATTAGTAAGTTTTTTAAGGAAATAGTATAATTTATTCATCAATTTCTTGCTCCATTAAGTTGATGTTTATAAACCTTCTCATAATACAATGTAAGCAATATTAAAGTATATAAATACAATTTAATATTTGAAAATTACTGAAATGCACAGAAATTTATACCATGAATAAGATATTAGACCTTTAATTCTAGAAACTTTATCAAAATGATTGGATTCAGCATTAAATCATCCAAGAAGGGTGGATATGCCCTAAAACAAAACCATCATTAAGTTTCTTTAGTTATCAATGCATCAAATGTTCAGTTTGTCTTGCCATTTATATAATCTTTAATTAATAGAACTTTTTCTTTTTTTTTAAATTTAATTCACCCCAAACAAGGGACATTGCCACTGAGATGTAAGGGGCTACTGTGAATTAGGGGCATCCTAAGTGTGCAGCGAGATATTTGTTCACATTCATTTGAATTTCTGCAAGTTTGTACAGAAAGAATTCCAAAGGCTAGCAGTTCTAGAAAATAAGCTATTAGAGTAGAAAGCCTTCCACCATCTTCAGATCTTTACAGTGAAGGGGTGAGATTTTGCTGATTGTCGGGTTGGTTGGTGATATTTACAGCAAGGAGGCACCAGTGCAGCAAGTTCGTCAAGACACATTCCATGAAAGTACTGATAAAACAAGCACAGGGATGCAACATTGCGGCGATGGGACAGGAGCTGGAGCTTGGTAGACGGTGTGGGATCTATTAAATTAGAGGCTCTTTTTTAGACCTTGTCTAAGAGGTAAATTAGTGGTTTGTTCACCATCCCAGATGTGACAACAATATTCCATGCATGGGCGAATGGTGGCTTTGTAGAGATATAGGATACTGTCGGGTGTGAGAAGTTTTCTAGCATGGCAATGTCTTTTATGTATTTGTTCCAATTCATGATACCGATGATGGGCACACCCACATTATTGTCATGTTGTTTAGATGTACGGCCATCGAAGACGACCTGGATCTTTCTTTTGACTAAGAAGGATCTGATTATATTAAACATTCGTCCAGTAATGCCGTACAAATTTATTTTCATTGGAAGACCTTTATACCAGACCTTGTCAATGGCTTTGCATATATCTAATTTCATCAGCCTTGTCCAGTGTATGGCATATGCGTTCAGAATATCGGCAGTAGAACGGGCTTTCCTAAATCCATACTGTTGGTCAGAAAGAAGTCTAGCATTAACGAGGTGGTGAACTATCGCTAGATTGATTAATGATCGAAAGATTTTGGCAAAGAGCGGGAGGAGACTAATAGGGGATAATTTTGCGGGTTATGCTTCAGAAATGAAGCCTGGTCTGTTAAGGTTTAGGAAATGCGTTGCACGGAGAGAAATGATATAAGAATGATGTGATGGATGTGTGATGTGAGTCTTAAAGACAGGCTTAGATCTTAGGTAAAGACCTTACCGGAGATAAGTTAATTTAGAAGTCAATTTCTAAAAGCCATCCAACACATGCCAACACACGTAAAACAGATGCTGTGCTTTAATATTATAAAAACTGGTTCAGCAAATATTGATTACTTAGCAAAACCTTTTGGATCAAAAACAAAAAAACGAAGAAAACAATATCCTCGGCTTTCTAAAGAAATATAAATATAAAAAAGAATTGGTTCTAGCATAAAATAACCACATAATGGTTGACCTGCCCTAAGACCCAGGAACAAACCTGTTCCCTTATAAATGTTTTAAATAGGCATAATGATAGGTAGGCGTACACTTCTACTCTAACAAATTGCAAAACATGCAAATAATGATCCTAAAGTTAAGTCATGAAGTTTAAATCAAAAGTCTTCTTTGATTATTTTTTGAATTACTCACCCCAGAATTTTGTAAGTACTCCTCCACTTTTTGAAGGTCTGGTGTATTATGTATCATGCTACTTTTTTGTTGACACTCTTGTTTACATAGGTAATATCATTAAATCAACAGTTAATTTAGTCCATGGGGCTGGGAATAAACAAAGAAAGCTAGAAGAAAAAACGAGTCTCATTTTTTTTCACTTTGTGATTTTGTTTATTCCCAGCCCCATGGACTAAATTAACATTTTATTTAATGGTATTATTACCTATGCAAACATGAGTGTTAACAAAAAAAAAAGTAGCATGATCCATAATATACTGTGAGAAATAAATTCCAATGCTAATTATATAACAATATTTTAGAAAAAATTTTTAAAACGTAATCAGGTATGAAACCTTACTTCTGGTATAAATAAAATAACAGCTTGTGTTCAATGAGTTGTGTACAATGAATCACTTACACTCAGTATTGTTTCAGCATTATATAACACAAAAGGTTGATATGCTGTAAAACAAACTTTGAACAAAATTTATGAGTCAGATGTGAGTGTGGAATGCTAATTAAAAAAAAATATTCCAGTGGTATTTTTATATTTTGTATATTTCAATTAAATTAGTATTAACAATGCTGTGAGTATTCAGTGGATCGATAAAACTAGTGTTCATACCCAGCATTACCTGGGTCTCAAATATCGTTTAGGTCATCGGTTCTGATTAAAGACCGGGGATAGGCCTTGGGTGTAAGAATTATACAGACTGTTAGATGAATTTTATCCCCCCCCCCCCTCCACACACATTTTTGATTGCATTTAAAACAAAAATTAATTCTTGGAATTTAATTTTTCATATGTTATCCCTAAAGAAATTAATGTCACTTAATTTTTTTGTTTTGGATTTCTCCAAAATGAGGTTTCAGTACTATACTCATTCCTTCTATGATAGCTGATAAGTAGACCCTAGTGTCCACAAATAACTTTGAGGGTCAATTTTAATGGCATCATTAGCTTTTTCATTAAAAATTATGCCTATTGGTTCTGCTGGTGATCTGATTCCATTTTCATTTCTATAACGGACAAACTTCCTCTTCTGTCAGTAAAGAGTTGCTTTGAGCATAGCCTGATTCTTTTTAGTAGTAACTCAGTATTTGAACACATTTTTACGTATTTTCAAACGTATCTATCTGGAATTCTTTAGATAAATTCTCATTCTGGTCTGACATTCTTGTAATTTATAAGTCGAATGTTGAGATTTACCAATCTGTTTTTTTTTTCTACTAACATTTTTATTCGTCAGATAAAGATAAGTCAGTCGAGTAGTTGTAAGTAAACGCTGTTGAGGACAGTTCACCTTTAGATAAGAAGTATCAACTTATATATGCTGAAATATTTTAAAAAAATTGAATTTAGGATTTACTTAACATTTACTTTTTCTACCTTTGATTCCATCTTTTTTTTTCTTTTTAATTATTGCCAAAGCCATATTTTGTTCATTTGAAAGTATGGCCATGTCTCAGTCTGAACAGCTCTTAGGTCCATGACTTAAGGTTAGGGCTTATCCCTAGTCTTATAGCAGTAAGCAGAACTGATGGTCTAAATCATCCACATGACAGGATGCTCGTCTGTCACCGGTTATACGTCCCAGCAAGGCTGGTACCTATTTATACACTTGGGTAGAGTGTTTACTTATGACACTTGATATTCCCAAATGGTTACCTATCTAAAGTATTCATCAGACCCAATGGCATTTGATTTTGGTGATCTAATCGGAACTGATGTGCTATGTCATTAACTCGTAAGTATGTCAAAATTGAAAAGACCGATTTAGCTTATTGTGGAAAGTAGATATGACTTCATGGTTTTTATCTTGGAGAAATATCACTCTTGCTTTAAATATCAATTCACATTATCTTCGGACCTGAAATAATCTCTTATTTGATATTACAGGTCCCCAATGACTGAATTTTAAACTGTGAACAATATTTTGTTTATTAAACTTATTCATTTGGTTACCAAGTGGCCAGCTTAAAAATGAGGTAGAAGTGGTACGATCAATTCACCTCTGCCACTGAGACAAATGTTCATCAAACCTCTCAATACAACTTCAAAACCTCAAAGACATGAAAACCTCAACAAAATATCTCGGTTAATAATAGTACAGTAGAAATCCTTTAATTTGAACTGAAGAAACAGATGCTTTGGTAAACCGTAAACTTTAAAGTTTGTGGATAAAAAAACAAATGAGTTAGTAATATGATTTTCTTCATTTAAAGCAGAGTTGTGGTGTCAGGGAGACGGAGGTTTTGGAAAGAGTCTGAGTTGGACTCGTAAGAATGCTCAGAGTTCGATTTTTTAATCTGATTCTGATTATTACTGAATATAAAATAAGAAGTCGGGTTGAAATATTTGGAATTCTAGGAGTCTGAGTCGGACTTTATAACCTTCAGACTTTACAATCCTGATTTAAAGTATCGTCAAGTAACAAATTTCCCTGACAATATTCATAAGTTACAAAGTAAATGCAGTGCAACAAACGTTTGAATAAAGGAAAACTTCCATAGTAAACAAATATTTTATCAATTCTAAGCAGAAGAGGAGACTGCGTTGGTTGGGGCACGTTGAGCGCAGCACCTAAGACAAGAATGGAGGGGAAGATTTAGATCGAGACTGGACAATCAGGCCCCTTCCCTCATCAGAGGATTAATTGTGGTCTGAATCAACAAATAAACCGGTTGATGATAATGATGAATTTATGTTTACCTAAAACTTATTAGCTTATTAAACTTTTTTTCTTCCGATCCCCCCCCCCCACCAAGGAGAGCAGGCACTTTTTTTCTATTCAGATTTTTTTGCGACAATTATACTCTGACCGATGAGTCACACCATCTATCACTAGAGCTGCAGAGAGATTTACATAGAGCAGCTAGTATATACTCAAATGGTTAACCATCTAACTACTGAGCAGACTCAATGTCACTTAACTTTAGTGATCTTACGGGAACCGGTGTGTCAACGTGATTCAGATAAACTATTTACAAGAATGTGATTTGTACATTTTCATTTTGTTTTCATAGTGTAAATGTTAGGTGCAACATTTTTTTAAGCATAAAGTTGAAAAGAGAGTTAAAAATGGAGATCCCTGCAGAGGCATAGCAAAAAAACAAACAAACAAAACTAATATTGAAAACGTAATTGTATATAATTTGTTGAAAAACATGACGCACTATTTTATCCATAACGGGGGGGGGGGGTATGAGTGCATATCTTTTTCAACTGTATAAAAAGGTACTGTTATTTATTATTAGATAGTTAAAAAAAATTTAAAAAAATAAATAAAAGGGATACTTTGATAAATATCAATAAATCAGTACGAGTAGAAACATTTGACAATCAAAAATCCTTCGGTAGTTTGTGGGGGGGGAGTCATTATTTCCCACTGCAATGCAGAAGCGAAAAACAAAGTCCAAATTATGAGTCTAAATTATAAGGAAGCTCCATTTTTGTTCCTATCTACTTACCCCTCTCCACGAGGGTAAAGTTAGATACAAAGTTGATTTTTTAATGTGGAGGTGGGGTATCCAGCTCCCCAAATGGACATTCTGGATTTAGACAAAAATAAAGATTTCCTCAATCTAGGAGGATTTCTCTTGAACAAATTGATAGAACAGATCTATGGTTTGAATGATTTATTTGCAAATAAAATTAATTTCACTTACAAATAAAAAACAAGGCCATAAAAAGTGTGTGTGGGGGGGGGTCAGTGGTCATCCCCTGTCTATCCTACTCTTAACTAGACACATTTTGACCCATTGCATTCATTCTTTTATCGTTTGTTCATTACTTGCACTTCGGCAGTCACCACGATACCACATTTACTCTATGGGCTACCCTACTTCAAATATCCACAATGGTTTGAATTTTTTAAAAATTTATAGAAATATATATATATATATATATATATATTACACGTTGATCCTAGTTGATTGTATATGTGGCAAGAATTTTAATGTATTCAAACATTAGGTTAATTTATCTTTGACTAATTTTTTTTTATGATGGAATCTTGGGCTGAAATTCCTATTCAAATCCGAAATGATATTATTGTTTTCTATACAATGTTTTGAAACCACCTGTAGAATATTACAATTATCTTTTTTTACATTAATAAGACTTCATATAGCTGGACTTCTTTTTTTTTTTTCTCTTTTACATTCCTCCTCCCCTTTTGTTTCTCACCCCATCCCCAAGCCTCCGAGCAGCTGGATTATATATTCTGTATTCTTATGCTGACTAAAAATAAAATAAACAATATATCCAGAATAATAATAAACAATGATAATATAGCAGTTACAATATACTATTTAGATGTGTTGTTGCTGCTGCTGCTGCTTCATTTCTTCCAATGCAGGAGTTGTGTGTGATAACAATGAAATGTCTACAGTGGTTGTTGGTAGGGGGAAGTGGAAACGATGGCTGGTGAGCCTGGCAGTTGTGGATGGGCCGGGCTGATCTATGGATGGGATGTGTGTGCATTGCCTCTGCTGTGCGTAGTTCTTTCATGTTGTAAAGTACCAGCAAAGCAACTGTATGTGGACCCCCCCTCCGCCTCTCTCACTATCCTCCATCCATCACCCTTCCCATATATATTCTAGTGTAAAGAGCCGGCTACTAGCACTAGCAGCAATTTCATTGTCTTTATTCACTTTACCTAGTTGATTAACTTAGTTGACTGACCGGCTGGATCCACTGACCGTTGTCCATTGGTATTTCGCACAATGAGTTCACTCTTGATCCCGAGCTGCGCAAACGGTTGCCTATTGAATTCAGTATTAGGAATGAGGACAGCAAGAGCATTAAAAGAACTGGTCTCCAAAGGGCGGCGGGAGTGGAGAAGAAAAACATTTGAACCATCCGGTTTGAGAGAAATGCACAATAACAAAATTGACGACCAATTCTTGCCGTCTTCGAAAAGATGTTTAAAAGTGGCACATAATAAGAATAATGACTTTTATTCTAAATCTATAAATGGATCTTCCCCTCCCCCCAATCATTCTCAAATGAACTTTGTCTTTAGTTGAGGTTGGTCTTTTTAATTTTCCTACAAACCATGAATTGATTTTGACCAAATGTTGGTCATTTCTTATGAGATGCAACTTTGAATTTGCTCGGCTGATCCCGTCATTCAGTACTGTTTTCTGTCTCCAATGGTGATTTCAAAACGGGTTTAATCCATCGACTTATGCTGATTGAATTGGAAAAGTGCAGACTTTTTGAAATCTTGTGTCAAATGGGTTTTGAATATTGGTGGAACAACACTCAGAGCGGAAAAATCTTGAGCAAAGAAAGAAGGTAAAAATATATTTCATTCCTTTCTTTTTTTATATGTTCAAATGAATAAGAACTTGACTTCTTGGTTTTCACCAAACTAGGATCATTTTACCTGATCCTTGTTTCATAAAACCTGGGTGGGTATATTATCTATTTCTGCAGATCTCTAATTCATTCTTTTTTGACTGACTTATCTAAGATTCTTTTATATAATGAAACTGTTTTATATTATGTTTTGTCTTTTATAAAAAATCTGTGTGTATAATATATATATATATATATATATATATATAAATAAATGTGGCTTATTTTTGTTCAAGTTATCTAAAAAAATACTGTGCCCTTTCTGTATGCAAGGTTTGCTGTCTTGATTCTGTTCTATTTTTAGTTGATATATATATATATATATATATATATATATATCATGTCTGTATGTAAATGAAAGTTTACCTACTTTAAAAAAATATTTCCATAATTTTCAATGTAATTATAGCGATATAATTTTTACACTTGTTTGTAAAGAAACCCTGCCTGACAACTTGTATGAAGCAGAAAACCTGGGTTGTCGTAAAATGACATCATATATATATATATATATATTAAGTAAATATTAATTATTTTTACCTACAGGCATCGATGTTTCATGCTTACACAATTTTCAGTGTAGGGATGTTAATTCATGTCGAATGGAGAGCTGGAACCAGTTTTTTTACAAATCCCCACTGATTTGCAGTCGGGTGTCGTTCCCCTCGGCGGGCGAGAATTCATATGACAATTAGGAGGGATTTAAATTTATAAATGCCAAATCGGCGAGCGCTTATAGTGAGCAGTTAAAAATAATATATATATATATATATAACTTCTTTGTAGAATGGTAGGAAAAATCCCAGCAGAGTGCTCGATTAATTAAGAATTAAAGTTAAAAATTAAGAGCATAATATTTATTTATTCTGGCACAGAAAAATTAGTACAACATTCGTACCGTCGGTTTCAAGCACGGAAGGTCTTACCCATCCGGCTCTCTTCAGCTTCTGAAGCTGAAGAGAGCCGGATGGGTAAGACCTTCCGTGCTTGAAACCGACGGTACGAATGTTGTACTAATTTTTCTGTACCAGAATAAATAAAAATATATATATATATATATATATATATATTATTGTGATGTTTATGTACTTGTTTTGCTAATATTCTTATATGACCAAGTTTGAAGTTAGCTGTTCAATTTTATTTTGATTAATATTCACTTTAAAAAGTAACTTTTTTTGTCTGTTGGTGAATGAGAAAAACTACTGAACCTTGTAAAAATCATATTTTCAATCATGCAATTATTTAGCATTCTTGAGTGAATTGATGATCAAACGTGTTCTTTTTACAATTAAATCTTAAAATTAAATTGGTATCCCATGGATTTTAAAATTCTTATAAAATAAAGTTACTTGCATTAATGCTGCATTTTTAATTTTTGAAAAATATAAAAAATAGATTTGTTGTCAATTAACGAAAGATTTTTTTGTGCTAGAAAATTTTTTTTTTTATTCCAGACAATCTGTTTTTAAAATTAAACTCTGACTCCGTGCAGATTAAGATGAACACACTATTCATACACCTTTGTTTCATGACACTTATAAGATGCAATATAACATTCACTAAAGGTTCTTATTGCATAAACAAATTGGTAATAAGTTTTGTTTTTTTTTCAATATTCAATGACAAAAAAAAATTGTTATTTCTATATATAACAAAATTTTGACCACTTCTTGACTGTATGTGTTTCTTGCCTCTACGTGACTTGCCTATTTTTTTTGATCAACTATTAATTGATTATTTATTGAAATAAAAAAATGCAATATCATAAATACTAAATTGAGTTTTTAAAAGAATTTAATAAAAATTAAATCCACCATAATGCATTTTCGTTTCTTAGACAAATCAGCTCTTTTAATTTCTTAATAGTTTAATTTTTTTTTACTTTGTGGCTATTTGAAATAAATTTGAAAGCATTTAAACTGTTAAATAGAAAGTAATTTAAACTGGCTCGAAAATGCTTACCAAATCCTCAGGTATTAAAAGTTTTGGAAGTTGTTTACATCCAATAATTTGATAAATGGATTCAAGCAACAATACCATAACAAAACTAGTTATACCATAATAATTAAATTTTACTTTCAAAATATTTAATTAAAAAAAAGATTAAAAATAAAAAAAATGGTTAAACAAAAATGAAAGTAAAAAAGACTGTCAGGCAATGCTGGGTAGGTACAACTAGGAGGACAATAAATTCCTCTCAAAAACACAGTTAGTAATGATGATGAAATTGGCCACAGATTGAAAAACGATGTTCTTATATTCTGTGTGTATATATATAATTGTATAAATAAACATTTTTCAATAACTTTGCAATGAAAAAAAATAATAATTCAAAATGTTTTGATGAAAATTGTTTGTTGTATACTTTAAAGGAGTTCAGAATAATTTTTTTTTTTTTTTTTTTTTTATACTCATCTCCAAATTCCTTAGAAAATTGCATTCTTATTTTATGAAAATATATTCTACATAATTTTTGAAGTGTAAATATATACACACACACTTTTAAAAATGATGTGGAATAACTTTATATATATGTGAAATAAATAGATTTCCACTTAGCATTAAGACAATGCTCTTCCATAAAAATAATTGAATACTTTTCAGTTATGAGTATCATAAATAAAAATATAAATAACATTTTATATAATATATATATATATATATATATATATATATATATATATATATATATATATATATACACACAACCATTTCTTTTTACATTTCACTATGCTCTTTATGCACACACAAATAAAAAGGGGATGGTCAGGTTTCGCTTGTAAGGGAAAACAGTTTTATCTTAACCTTCACATGCTTCAATAATATACTTATCAAGTGAATTTTAAGTATTATTTACACCAATGAAAAGGAAATATATTTTTACTACTGTGAACAATGGTATTTTTGTATCAAGAAAATTCTGATTCTATAGTGGCATTTTATACTGGAACCACATGAACTAAACACTAATTTTACAGTACACATTACTAGTCCCACTTGAAGCCTTTTAGCTGAAAATATTTCATGCCTCTTAAGTTCAGTTTGATATATCACTTTTCTTTAAAAACAAAACAAAAATACACGTTTTAAAGAAAAAAAATTGGTTCAATTATTTGAGTTTAGTTTTACTTATATTAATTTAATGATTAATATTTTTGTAATAGTGGGGGAACAAATTTTAATTATAGAATTTTTTTTCTTGCAAGCAATTATACATACCCAACCTTAAAATCCATGTAATTCCATATTTACTTCGTGTAAAGTCTCCATTAAATTGTTATAAATGTTCAACTGTTTATTACTTTCAAATAATTCTTAGGAAAATATAACAAAAAAATAATTAGTGTGTATTAGTGTGCTACGAGAAGGCTAACACATGCATCTATGCCTGATAATAGGTAAAAACTATAATCTAAAAAAAGCTTGCATCTCTTTTTAATAAAGATAAATTAAACAAACATTAATAGCTGAAGTACCCATTCCAAGGCAGGTTCATGATATTGAAGCATTCTTCGGCCCTTTTATAAAGGCAACAGATCGGACCCCCAAATACTTCAAAGCTATCCCAAACATAAGTTGGTGAAAATAATACTCACACAACTGAACTTAGACACTTGGAAATCTTTTTAATTTTGTGACATTCTGAGGTGTAGAAATTAAAATTTTCTCAAGGTTGGGAATTTATAGGATTTTATGTGATTTACATATATTTTTAATTTGATTAAAATTAAAGGTAAAAACTGTCTCAGTTAATTATTTAAGCTTCCATTTTAAACATTTTATTAAAAAAATATGTAGCTGAATATATTCAGAATCTTTGTTTCAAATATAAGAATGGGTCCAATTGTTATTTATATATATGTATTATATATCCCTTTATTATGTAGAGGTGGGGAGTCGGTTATGATTTTTCGCAGTAGTCAAGGGTCAGATTTTTTTCTCAACGAACTCTTCGCTTCATAAATGGGGAGTTAGCAATTTTTGCAACAGTTGAGTTGGGATATATTTTTTCTTTTTTTTTTTTTCAATCAATTTTTAACCTCTGATTATCATATCCAATTATATATTACTTCTGAAAGTTGTTCTGTAACCAGATATTTTAGAAACATGTTTTTAGAGGATTTTTCAATTTATAAGATAGGTGTTACTAAAATTTTGTTTTACTCATAAAATTTTTAAAAAAAAGTGGTTTGCAACAGGTTTGATGGAGTGCAATAGGTTTTATGACAAAATTATATTAATGAATATAATGATAGAAATGTTAAATCATGCAGATCTCATGTAAAAAAAAGGTGAATTATTTATTTAAACCATTTATTTAGATTATCGAAAGAGAAACAATATTGAAAATATTTTCTATTACTCCTTTTGCATGTATTTTTACTTTTGTAACATTCAAAAGGAAATTCTCTTGATAAAACAATTTCACTTTTAAAGAATCGTTTGTTTACATCGAACACATAGTTGTTAGTGTCTCTTGTCATTTTGATATAAATTTGTAGAAATGCTCTGCAAACTCAACTACCCACATACGCATCATGCAAATATGACTTTATTACAAAAGAGCCGGACAACCTATAAACTAGTACTTTTCCTCAGCACTCTTCAACCCATGACCAGTTTAATAACAGTAAACTAACAGTGACAATGGCATATACTCTCAATGTTTTATTATTCATTCATTCCTTTTTGTAATGTTTTCTCTTGATTATTCCTTCTACTAGTGTATCAATACTCTTTGTTTCAATTTATTTAAATCTATATTGTATATCTAAGTCTATATCCCTATTGTCAGTTGGTTTAGTATCATTAGACTAGACTATTTTTCAGGAGAGATGGTAAAAAAATTATAGGTTGTTTTGAGTCATCCATAACTATAACAATCAGATTTTCATAAATAAATCGTTGTCAAGCCATTTTAAGAATTCAGCAATGCTTGAATATTTTGTTTTCTATTAAGTAATTAAAGTTAATGGACGGCTACATTTCTGTTTTACTTAACTGTTTTACTTTTAAATGGATTAATTTCATAGTTTTTACTTTTTTTTCATCTTAAAATAATTTTATATGTATTCATTAGAAGCAATTTCTCACATTTCTATCAAGTTAATTTTCTAAAGAGGTCATTTTTTCTCCTATATTTTTTTTATTTAAGATAACCATTCCATTTTTTGAAAAATGGTTGATGTTTAGCTTGATACACCTCAAGATTGACTTCAAATTTTAAAATGTCTGCTTTATTTGATATTTGTAAAAAATTTTAACAATTTTACATGAATATAATATGGCTAACTATAAGTTGTCTAGTTGTGAAGTCGTTTCTGTGCATTATACATTTTTTATAAAATTATTTCTACAATTTTGACAAGGAGGAAATAGATCTTTATTGGTTATTAGCTGTACCTACCTAGCAATTTCTGTGGTGCAATGAAGTCATTTTATTTATTTTTTAAATTTGTGTTCACATTTTTTTTTTTTTTAGTTCTGAGGTAGATAAATCCTATTATATTCTTCAATATAAATTATATTGAGTTATCCCCCTTGCTGATTTCTAGATTATTTAAAAAATGTGTCATCAGTTGTGTGGGCCAAATTAAGTAATTTTTAAAAAATTGTAGCGAAATATTGTTTATATTGCCAATAACATAACAATGAAAATTGGCTAGTCAGTGGCAAAGTTTGATTTGTCAACTTAAATGCTATTTGGGCCTGACTTTGAAAATCTGACAAGATAACTTTATCTGTTAGAAAGATAGATGATATTAAGAAGGTCTTCTACTATTGATTGATATTTATGGGAAATATTTTCAAATGGTATATAGTTTTTACGAGTGAAAGGATTGCTATTAAAATGTTATGTGGTATCATTGTCTGGCTTTTATAATCCAATTGGCATTATATAAATTTACAAATCTCTTTTTACTCAACTGTTCTTTTCAATTTTTTTGATTAACATTAAGCCATCTTTGGTTTTTTTAAATTTTTTTTTTTTTATTTTAAACTATCACATTATTAGATCAAGATGTAACATTCCACAGAAAATATTAGAAATTTCAGTTTTAATTTTAATTTTTTGTCAAATATTTATTATCAACAATGGTTAACATGCATGCTGTGAGTATAGAAAATGTAAATGAATAATTTCCTTCATAAAAATGAATGTCTGCCTACTTAAAAGAAATATAATCTCCTAATCATTTTACAAAAAGATGGCAGTCAACGCTTGAACCATAAGATTCTCAAAACATACCCTTTTCAAAGAATTGACGTATACGTGTATGTACAGATCTTAAGCACAGTTTAATACAACTATTGAATTCTATTGTCATTCTCCTGTGTTGCAATTAATATAAACCAACAAAGTTGGCATCAATATTGAAGAAACTTTTTTCCTTTTAAATCTTTTTATTAATCACACATTAATGGCATATACTATTCCATGTTATGATGTTAGCTATTTCTTTTCTTTAAATGTACAAAATTGTCACAACAAACGTCCTAGGTTGTCTAATGTGATTGCAGATTTATAGGTCTCCCTCTGCTTGCAAGGCCACTAGGACTGGTTTTACATACAGTGCCTGGTATTCAAAAATGGTCGCTCAAGATATTGACTAAACTCAACGTCACTTTGGTAATCTTACCGTGAAAAATAGTTACTAAAATTAAGATGAGTAAAATATGTATAAAAAGAAAGTTAATAAAAGTTGACTTTTTATTCTAAGATTTGTTTTAAGGTTCCTTGTATCAAAATAGAATCCACTTTTGTTTAAGCAAATGTGTCGAAAATTACATTGAAATTGTATTTATTAACTAAATGTGTTATCAGTTTTAGTATTTTCACTTCATATTTGTTAGTAATCCTAAATCGTTTCAAATTTTGTGATTGACTCGACTGATATGAACATTGCAAATATATGTAAGTTTATCGACATATGTTAGAACAACTTATCAATTAACAAAGAGAAAAAATGTCAAGAATCAATGGCACCTGGGTTGGGTAAATTGAACTCAAGAATTTTAAGAGGAAAAAATTAGCCTGAAACAATATCTAACCAAATCACCCACTTAAAAAAAACAATTTTTGTACTGAATGTCATTTGATACTTATCAAGGAATGTCCTCTGAGGATAAAAACATTATCACTAATTAATGGACTTTATATGCTCTTTCCACTTAATGGTCATTAACCTGACCTACAAGTTTTAGTAATTAACTTTTTATGCTAAGTTACTGAACCTATTTCATTTTTTATATTTTTTGAAGCAGTTCTCATGTTGATTTTTAAATTCTTCAAATGTGTGGGGGTTTTTTAAATTATTATTACACATCAATCTTTTTTTTTTAACTAACAAATGCCTTAAAGATTTAAATATTCATATTTAGTAAATTTACATATTTTAACAAACATTTAATTAATAATTTTTATTGTTCGGTTAAATATATATTTTTTTATTTGCAGGCTTTTGATTAGGCGAGTATAGTGATAGTGTCTGATGTTCTTAAATAGACACCTATTTAAATTTTTATAAGGTTTGATATTAACTTTAGGATCAAACTAGAACAGACAATTTTAGTTTTATGTCATCCTTAATTGAAGTGCATGTGGTTGCTTAATTTGTGCATACTGTCGAGTGAGAAATTCTGTTAAAAAAAATAAATCTGTAGATTTAGTTGAAATCTTGACCATAAATTTTGATCTCAATTTTGCACTGAAACTTGTGAAAAATGTAACAATCTTTTATTTTTATTATCAGTCATTAAAAAGCAATCGGTTAAAAACCAGACATTTTTGATGCTGGAAAAGTTGATTTTATTTTTTTTCAGAGAGACATATACATTCTAACAATCGCAAACAATTCTGTTACAAAAAAAACAAAAAAACGCTTCAAGTAACTAAAAAAATGATTATTTCTGTAATAGTGTCATCTGTTAGAATAAGCAATGACCATTAATTAAATTATAGTTTTCAGGTGTCATCTAAACAGATCTTGTTGCAGACCATTTGTTGCCCCCCCCCCGTTTCCCAGTATTTATGACTTGTTTTTTTAGCATGCCCCTCCCACCGCAAGTAACTGACAGGAAACTGGTTCTAGAAAGATTTGACTAGCTTCCAGGTACTTTGCAGGCCGCCATAACTAACCAAATTTAAAACCTGTTGAGCATTTATGGAGGATATTGCAGACCTCACTAAATTCTCTGTAGCCACACCCAAAAAACACGCCCTTTTTTCTCCAATTGATTTAGCCCTACAACAACTACAGTATCTGGTAGGCTTCTTGCAAAAGTGTGTAGCCACTGCCATTCAAGTGATGGGAGGAGTCACACCACATTATGCAGTAGATCTTTCTTTTTTTTAAATTTCAGTTTATATATATATAAAGTTTTTTTTACAAATGTTGGTAGCCTCACTTTAAATATATATATATATATATATATATATATATATATATATATATATATATATGTGTGTGATCAAACTAATGTATAGTGTTTTTTAAATATAATGTGTGTGTGTGTATATATATATATATATAGTAGTAAGTTATGAAAATATATTTATGGCAATTAAGCTACACAGAATCTCCCGCCTGCGTTTCATCCCCGGGGGAATCTTCAGGCTAAAATGCATCTAAATATATTTTCATAACTTACTACCTAGCTCTACTTACGTATCGAGCACTGTTGAAGTAAATACTGAAAATTGATACATAAAAAATTATATCTCCTCATAACATTTTATGTGGATACAAGAAATATTAATATATATATATATATATATATATATATATATAATGCTCGTACACACATAATTAAGCACTCTGGTTATTTCTCCTATACTGAAAACACATTAGTGGGTGAGTGTGTGTGTGTGTGTGCGTATATATATATATATATATATATGTGTGTGTGTATGTGTTCTTTTTTGTTTTGTTTTTTGTACTAATAACCTTTAGTATCAAGCACAATTGGAACGGATATATACCAACTTATAACCCAGTAATAAACCTAAACTGTGTATTTAATTCAGAAAATACTATTAAATGTATCTTCCGAATATGAGGTAT
>OY744522.1:22658619-22741119 GCA_963556195.1 Sepiola atlantica
TTTTGCGAATAAGAATATCTGAGAAAGGACTAGAATTATTTTCTTTTTCATATGTGAAATTCATGGTGGATTCTACAACATTAAGTTAAGTGGTGGGGTTTTTTTTTTTTTTTTTTTTTTCGATTTTAATCTGGAGAGGGGGGGTGGGTAAATATGTCGGCAATGTCTCAGGGAGTCTGTATTTAAATTTGGGCCCCGTTTCTAAAACATTTTAGAAAAAGCCAAACTAAAACCGTATATTGTAGATCTGAATATTTCTTGTGTGGTTGCTTTTGTTTAGTTCTCCACTGTTGTACTGTATTTTATGACCATTTGATCAAATAAAAGCTTTAAAAAGATGATGGTAGGAAAATAATTTAGTCATTTTAGTCACTCATCCATCTTGTCTTACTGAAAAATCCATTGTTATTGGACTTCCTTGGGGTGAATTCTGGATATTAAATATATTTACCAATGGCTGGAATAAAATGCTTACTTTCAATTGCTAATTGTCGGCCAACAGTGAGAGAATGACTTCATTTTCGATTCCATTTCATGGTTCCAACATGTCTGGTTGGAATTTTATTGAAGAAATGTGGATGTTTGGTTTTCCTGTGAATCTTGTTTCACACAAAATCTTTAAATGGCATATTTTTTAAACCGTGTGGAGTTAGAGGCTAAGGTTTTCAGGATTATCTTGTTTTAATGATATCTACCACTGGTTAAAATTTTAAGAAAATACGTTGACATGGTCTGGATGATTTAGTATGGAATTATCCAGACTATTATGGTTAAAATTGAGGGTTTTCTAGCCCCTCTTTGTATAACCTTTATGCTGTGTTCCAAAATTTATAATGATCGGTTAATTAATTTTGGAGTTTACACACACACATATACGGGGCTTTACGGAGCCCTCCAAAAAGGAGTACACTCCTTTTTGCTAGAGTGAAGTAGAAGAGGGCTCATTTTATATTCAGCGGGAGTGGAGCGTGAGCAACTCCATTTGGGACTAAAGAGCGGTGGTTTTATCGCTCTGCGCTCCTTGCTCCAAAATTATTTGTTTATTTTTATTCAGCAATAAAAAGAAAAAGAAAAAACTTTCAGCCAAACTCTTTGAGTTATTTTTTAAATTATATCTCTGGTAAATGTATATGAGATAGAGAGAGAGAGGGAGAAAGAACAAGAGAGTTTAAGTTTTTTTTATAGACACAAGTAGATTTGTGCATCTACATGTTACATTTTTGATAGGACAGTTTTCTTAAGGCAGGAGACAATTTGGCAACAAATGTCTTCAAATGCGCCAGTGAGTCTATAGATGATTTTAAAGTTATTTTCTTAAGAATCTGAACTTTTTTTGTATTTATGACAAGGGTGTTTATTGCTGATTGAATAAATAAGCCAATTTTTCTTTTAATTTAACTTTTATGCCACATTTTTACCCGTCGTCTTTTTGGTGACATTTTGTTATTAAATTCACGACTAGTATGTTTTAACCTTTTCATGTTTGCTTTTAAATTCGTTTAATTCCGTTAAAACTTGCTTTTTTAAATAGAATGTTCAAAGTTTGTTTTTTGTGTGTAATAAAATGTTAAAGCAGTAAAAATATCTCTAGTCCAAGGAAAAAAACAATAAAAACCAACACGGCCGCCAGCGATTAAAACCTGGAATTAAAGTTAGATTCTCAACACTTCAAAAAGTAAATGAGAATTTTATTTCAGGACCAAAAATACAATTAAGACCAACAATCAGTTTCATCCAAAATTTGGGTGAATACCAAGCGAAATGAACAAAACAAAAAAACAGCGGCCCCTATTCTTCATTAAACTGATGTTTAAACTTAATTAAATTGAAGAAGATGTCTTAAATTTTAATTTTAAAAAGTAAATAATTAGACTTTCTGACTAATTTGTTGTATTTTTAGAACCGAAAGTAGATTAGAAATCTTTTCTTTATCTTAAAAAATCTATTATCAAATATTAAAATTGTAAACAGTTTGTTTTTGTTAGAGATTTCAAATATAAACGTTTTCACCATTTTTTATTCAAATTTTTAATTTTAATAAATGGTTTTGTCTGTCTTAGGAAAACTTACTCCAGTTAATTTTTTGGGAGAGGAAAATTTGACCTAATATTTTTTCAACTACCAAGGTCTAGGCCAGATATTTTGTATGAAATTTTAAGACATTAAATGGATCTTTGAATTGTTTGACAATTTATTGATATTTTTGGCCAACTTATGAAAAATATATTTTTTTTATTGAATCTTAAAAAAATATACTTCATTGTTTTTTTAGCCCCAAATTGTACTATTGAAAGAAGAAAAAGGATAAATCGATTTGTTTGAAAGTACTTGCACGTTTCTCTGTGGTAAATAATATACATCATACAATATAGTTACGTTCGTAAAACAAACAAATATTAAACAACAAGAGAACGATTAATGTTGCTCTGGCTGTCTCTCCTCTCCCAGAGAAATGTTTTCTTTAAAAAGAAAATAATCACCAATAATGTTTAAAAGTAAAACTTTATTTACTTAAAACAAATCTAAATTCCCTTCCAAAATAAATAGAAAAAATATCAGCTCAAATTTTTCCGCCCTTAAAAAAATAGGTTGTTAATGTAATGAAAATTAAAATTATTTTTAAATACTTCAGGAATTTTTCTATTTCTATTTTATACCTCAGGAAACGAAAATTTACGTATAATCCTATGCTTCATCCGACATGTTCTTCTATAACCGTTAGCACATCTCAAAATATTAGCGAGATTTTGTCAAATATTATCTTACGATCACTTAAAGTCTATCCTCACCCATATTGACGAGATCCTTTGACGCCCACCCCTATCCTTCGACAACTCATTGGCAGAATAGAACGTTTATGAAAGAAGGTACATTTTCATTATGGAGCGCTGAAAAAGAGCCGTTCCTTTTTTATAGGAGTTTGAGCTGGAGCGGTTCATTTTTGAAAATGAGGAGCGTGAGAGGAGCCAGTTCCAATTTTTGGCGTAGGAGCGGGAGCAGCTCAAAAAGTAGTGGAGCGCGTAAAGCCCTGCATATATATATAACATATACACATACTTAACTTTATATGTAGAGATCACTCAGCAACATATGTGAAGCTCTAAATATTTGTTTTAGAATTAATCTGTGAAAATTTTTTTCATTGTTTCTTAAAGAATATGATCATTCTAGAAAATGTTTACTCTCTCCTGAAACCTATCCAATATAATTTCATTGTTTATTCCAAATTCCTTCTTTTTACTGAAACAAAGGCATTTTATCTGCAGAAATATTACTTAGCACAAAGATGTTACCAATGCTATCTGAGAATTGAATTGAACACGCCTGTCAAACAATCTCCGTAGGAATGATATTTCTTGTATGCAATATTCTTAAAGAGATAAAGATTACAGCAAGAATCGACCGATTCCTGTCTTTTATTATCATATTTAGTTCATCAAATTTTCTTGGAGAAAATATTCAATATTTGCAAGTCTTATTTTGTAGCCACTATTGTCAGTCAATTCCGGTGTGAGGATGGAATTTGGTTTATGCAGTTGGAATATCTTCCTAGCAGACAAAGTTCTGTAACTTTCTCCTTGAATTTCACTATATTCTTATCTATGTCTGTTATTTCTGGAACTTGTCCAATGATGACAGGTTTTGCTCTCTATCTATCTATCTATCTATCTATCTATCTATCTATATATATATATATATATATATATATATATAGTTTTAAATCAGCTAATCTTAGTTATCAGATCTACAAAATATCAATCCTTTTTCTCTCTCTCTCTTATATACAGGGTGATTGGAAAATAACTCCCTATTATTAAGTGCTCATAATTTATTACTGAAATATAATTTTTATAAGAAAGTGTATAACAAAGGGTTTATTTCAAAATTCGATATGGGTGCCAGCAATCGCTACCAGCTTCTAAAGCTACCTGAAAACCGTATCAACTGATTTCACAAGAAACCGTTTTTCTTTTTTTTCTTTGTTTTTACTAATGAGTCAACACTTATCAAGGCTAAAAACCCACTTGAAAATTAGAGTCAACAAGATGGATAGATTGACAGATGAATGTTGATGAATACTATGAGAGTATTGAAAACAGCAGCCGACTCAGAAAACATCATTTTTTCCCCCCATTGTCAAAAACATCGCTCGTGGAATGTGAGGACTAAAGGAAAAAATAACGCATAATTCATAACTCTTACCCCCCCCCCCACACACACACACACATTTATTTCTTGTAAGAATGATATTTTAGTAAAGTATGAATTACAAATATAATGTTACTTTCCAATCACGCTGTATATTAAGCACTAGTATGTACGGTTCACTAGATGGATTATAGAACTTTTGAACAATTCTACATATAGAATAAATAATATATAAGAAAAGTAGTGGGAGGAGGCAACTGACATAGATAATTAAAAGATATGAGAGCAATTTTTAAAAAGATCAAAAAATAAATATATTTTCTTGAAAGTGAATGACATCATGACGTATAGCATTCCTAAATATGTTATTTATATTTGGAATTTCCAAGTATTTAATAATATAAAAAATATTGAGCCAATGGGCCACGGTTGGTCTAGTATATTATATATATATTGATATATTATATATTTAGTATATTATATAACCTCTTATATATATTTATTTAAATTATATATAACTTATACACAGACACGTGTTTTGCCATCTATAGAATATATATATGCTTGTATCTATTTCATAATCTTAATATTTCAAACAGGACCATGTAATAATGTTCATGTTCTGCTGTCTATGGTTAAGGCTAGTTTATGGGGCCTTATCCCTCAGAAAAGCTAATTAGATTAAAATAGTCTAATCTTTTGAACACTGACTAAAAAGTCCTGATAATATGGATAAAAATGTTCTTCATTAAATTAAATACGTAATAAAAGAAAGTTTGTTGATATTTTCTTTTTGTTTGTTTTGTCTTCTGAGCCTTTTCGTAATATTTTGTTCAACATGTTCATCACATTATGTAGGAGAGCTCTTTGTTTTTCAACCCATTTCTATTTTATCTTCCAAGAAGATGCTGTTTTTTGTTTTTCTTTACCATAGAATATGAATATAATTTTATTCTTGACACCAAAGTTGATATTTTCGTTTTAAGCAGAAAGATATATATCTCAGCCTTGAATGAGTCTCTCTTATAAAAATGAGTTTCTGGAAAAAAGAAAAACACATTCCAACCATTCTCTGATTTGGGTCTACAAAGAACTTCTTTCATAAAATTACTAAGTTTGGACTCATATTCTTAACAAAGAATAACTTGTGTTTTAACAGTTATTTTCACTTTTTTTTTTTTTTTGGTTTCAACAATTTGGCTTTTGGTAGCTCTCTCTCACAAGCTTTATATCTATCTATAGCTCTCCTTCTTCCCCCCTTGCTCTCTGCATTTCATATTTCTCTCTTTCTTTCTCTCTTACTCTCTCTCTTTCTCTCTCTCTCTTTTTCTCTCTTTCTCTTTTTCTCTCTTTCTCTCTCTTTCTCTTTCTCTCTCTCTTTCTTTCTCTCTTTCTCTTTCTTTCTCTCTTTCTCTTTCTTTCTCTCTTTCTCTTTCTTTCTCTCTTTCTCTTTCTTTCTCTCTTTCTCTTTCTTTTCTTTCTCTCTTTCTCTCTCTCTCTCTTTCTCTTTCTCTCTCTCTTTCTCTCTTTCTCTTTCTCTTTTTCTCTCTTTGTCCAATTGATGCTTTAATAAGTTAGAATCAACCAAATTATTCTTGGTCAGTTCATATTAAAGTCGTTATCGCTACTGAAACAGACAAAGTACATCCTGTTTTGTTTTTTTGTTTGTTTTTTCTTAGCTCAGGTCAGATTTTTTAAACAAAGAAGCAATTTCTGTTTTCTGCTTGAGTATATTATTTGAAGAACTTGTTTATTTTGCATTGTACTACCTCACATAAGCAAGAATTTTTCCATCTTTGGATTCTTCTCTGAATTAGTAAGCTGAATCTCAGACACGTTTGTATTTCTGAAGATAAACACAAAATTACGTCATTACATGTTTTGTTCTGTTCTAATTTCAGTTTAAACACTAATTTTAGAATTTGGGAGAAAGGTGTTAACTCGACAAATTTGAATTAATTTTTAATTAAAATCATACATTTTTGTATGGATTTATTACATTTCTCTCTATTAGTAAACTAAAAATAAAAACATTAAAATAGTGTCTTTCATTAAAATGGAAGAGAAACATTTATGAAAAAAAACTTTATGAAAATTAAAATGTTATATTATGGGCAAAACTGTTCTAATTTTAAATATTTTTTAAGTCAAAATTCATTGGAATCGCCAAACAATTATAATTTTCATTTTGAATAAGGTGTTTTAAGCTGAAAAAATTTTTCTATGGATGTGTACTTGTATATGATACATTACTCCTTTATCGGTGTACAAGAGTTATCTTTCCATATAATCTAGAAGTTACAACTTTTTGCAAACAATGACCATGTCTATGCACAATTCAATCAATCGCATTGTTTTGTGTCAAAATTCATGTTTCTAGAATATTCCGTAGTTATTATAAAAAGTGAAAAGTTAAACATTCAAGTCGGATCGAACAAAGTGTTCCACACAACTCGTTTCGAAAATCCACACCGGATGATCAAGCAAATTTTCCGCACTTCTAAAACTTTCAAAAACAATGTCATAACCAAACTCACCACACAACTACGGCTGTAGAAAGAAGCAAACACAACTTCTATTATGTATGCAAATACAAGCCAATCTGACCGCAGCAACTTATGATCCTTGACTGCTAAAATTTACCACACACTGAAACGGTTTTCTTTTGTTTCAAAAAAATTGTGGGTAAAAGAAGAATATTAGAATGTTCTTTCTATCTACATCGTTATCTTATTTTTCTTATGTTTTTTTTTCTTTCTTATTTTGGGTGTCTTCTCTCTCCATTTTTGTGACTGCAGTTGCCTTTGGAGGTTGTGAACTTTCTCGTTTATTTGCTATGCATTGGATGTGCCATAAAGCTTTATTTTAAAAAAATAGATAAAATGAAATGACCTTTCCTTTCTATATGAAATTTCTCAAAGGTCACCCAACCATTATGGTACGCTTCTTATTTCAATTCATTTCTTTTCCTATTTTTTTTTTTTTTATATAATAAAATAGAAAAGTTTAATGTTCAGATTTGTTTGTTTTTTTGTTTTATTTTTCCATCTTTCATTTTATTCTATTTTATTTATTTCCTGTTTTTGTTATATTTTTTCACAAAGGAATGTTACAAATACTTAAAACAAACCCCTTTTGCCATTCCCTTTTTTTTATATAAATTTGATAAGTTGTTTTTGTGATAAGAGCAATGTTTGGTTTTCTCTTAAATAAACAATTGTCAATCTTTTTGGGGGAGTTTTTGTAAATTCTCACTTGTTTGATAGAATGAAGGGTTGAATGTGAGCAGCCAAAAAGAATGAATCTATTGTGATAGTTTAATATGACACTTGAGTTTATTCCTTTTGACAGCCCCCTCCCCGATCATTTCTGTCCCTTAATCTGAAATCTTTACAGCATGCCATCGTTAGGCAATATCTTCTTGAACAGTCTTCTTTACTCAGCCATTTGGTACATGCATTGAATTACACTTTGTAAATGATGATGAAAAGCCAAAGGAAGTTATTTTTAACTGTTCATTTTTCTAAATATCCTCAAAACAATTGTTAACCATTTCTGAAGGATTCTGAATAGCCACAAAATGAAAATTTTTCTTTATTTTCTATAATTGGTTGTGATATTATAAAAACACCATTTTTATATTTCATAACTATCAATTTTAGTTTAAATTACAGCTATATATATATATATATATATATAAGATAAATGAAAGAAGAGAGATAAATATGTACGAATGACAAATCTATTTCAACTTCGATTGTTCAATGCAAGGTGTACTCGGTAAAAACATGTTTATTTTTCTTTCCTTAAGCTAAGGCTTTTCAAAGATTAAAATCTTATCAGAGGAATTACATAGATGGATAAGTTGGCAGTGGAAAAGCCAAAATTCTAAATTAAAAAAAATATGAAGTAATGGAGAGTAAGTGTATGCGTGTATAATTAAAAAAAACATATGTATGTATATATATATATATATATATAGGAGTCTGTCCAGTTGGTGAATGTCCGGTGAAAGGAGATTTAAAGATTGAAAAAAGGGTTTTCGTGAAGGCAGCGTTGAAAATGTTCAAAAATGAAGTAAATCCAATAGAAAGATGTTTCGTTCAATCGTAGATGGAACGCACTTATTCGGATGTAATTTTGAGAATTAGGGCCACTTTAATATACTTCCGTGGACCGAGAATGAAAGTAGTTTTTCAGAAGTTGAGAATGAGCTGTGTATATTAAACGCAGGCAGTCAGGAATTTATATTCTATTTTATATATATATATATATATATATATATATATATATATATATATATATTCTAAATGTCATGTGTCAGGCTTTATTTCTAGAGCTTTCGACTACCTTTTATCAACTTCTGGGGAGATTTCAAAACATCTGTATATAGTTTGATCAAATGCAAGAGAGACAAATATGAGAAATTATTTGTCTCAATAAAAATTACATAATAGAAAATATTTTTATTCTATGTGTTCTCCTTATTTCTCAATAACTGCCTTTACACGCTTCCTAAAACTTGCACAAATGTTCCTAAAATATTTGAGAAACAACTCTCATTTAATAGTATTTTTCAGAGTCGACATTTCTGTGTGATGTTCTATTGGTAGCATGTTCTTAAACGACCCAAATAGCATAATCCAGAGGGTTTAGATCTGGGCTAGAAGGCGGACATAAACATGAGTTTCCAAACTTGCTAAAGTTGGATTTGCAGAAATTTTGCATTTTTGTAGCTGTGTGGGCTGGGCCACCATCTTGTGTCCACACAATTACTGTCTGGTAGATAGCCATGCCAATACCTCGTATCTCAGAGTCTTGTACTAAGTATAAACATTGATCTTTTCATCAGCTTTGTAGAATTTTATAGGCATTTTCTTTTCATCGGAAGCCACAAGATAAAAAGCCATAACTGGTGCAGGATGTTTAATTAGCACAATTAGCCACCAAATTATGGCTATTTAAAGTTTGTTGGAAATTCGAAAATTTACCGTTTTGTGTGCTATTGGTCCAGTAGCCAAATTTCAGTCTATAACTAAAAATGCAGACTTCAAACAAATGAAAAATGCTAACAAATGTAATGTCATCTTGTGATAAATGAAAACTAATCATAATGCAAGCAATAATTATTAGATAAAGCCAGATAAACATTACGAAAAGTCCTCCTACCTTCAAAGAAATGTACAAAAATGATATGGAAAAGCAACTTTGACACATGAAATTCATAACAGATCAAGCTATATTTTTTAATAGTAAATCAACAAAACAAAATCAGATTTGGACCATGTAAAAACAGATGGAAACACAATTTGATAACATGGCAAAAATTGAATTCACAAAATTTTTCATCCTGGATTTTTTTTGTTTGTGAAAGACAACTTAAACCCTATATGAAGCCCACCATATTAACAAGTGGCCTTTTTTCTTTAAAATGGGCTGTTTTTATATGCATAGAGACAAACAATACTGTGCACATTAAGTTGAAAAACGTCAACATTAAAAAATAAATCACCTGTCATTGAAGATAGTAAACTAACTTGATGTATTACACAATAAAAAGATTTATAAAAAGAAAAGATAAAATTTCGTTTCCATCCAAATTTTATCCAAATAAACCCCAAAACTAAATAAATTATAAATTGAAATTGAATGGAATTTCACTACATTTACCATTTTTGTACGCACAGCTGGCTGATTTGTAATAACTATTTGGAGTCTCTCTACACGTCATGATGAATATTTAAAGTTTCTCTACATGTCCCTATTTACTTGCCTCCCCACAAGGACAAAGTTAGATACAATGGCGTTTTTCTTTTTAATCTGATGATATTCAGCTCCCTAAAAAAGGAACACTCTAGTCCGAAAACACGTCTTGAATATTTATTGTATAGACTTAAGCCTCACTATTTCCTATTAAATTTGATATAATTGTTAGGTTATAAATTTTATTTTTATTCACTTAAAGTTGAATTTTAGTCATTTTTTCTTATTGCTATATTTTTTATATTCTCATTGCTATATTTTTTATATTCTCATTGCTATATTTTTTATATTCTCATTGCTATATTTTTTATATTCTCATTGCTATATTTTTTATATTCTCATTGCTATATTTTTTATATTCTCATTGCTGTATTCTTGAGTGTAAGTATAAACTCAATTGTTTATCTATTGTGGCTGAATTTTTATGGTTTAAAAGATAAAAACCAAATAAAACCTACATTTCTAGATGCAACCAAGCACCCATTTCAAGGCTTGGTTTGTCATGCTTTAGTTGTAAATAGCAGTGTTAGAAGTGTCCTTTCATCTTTATAAGAGGCTATGTCTGTTGGTCTGTTTGAAATAACATTTTTATCAGTAAACACATAGGTTGAATGGAGGCATCTTAAAAACCTCAATTGTGTCCTTTTTTGTTTGTATTTGTTTTTTAAATTGTTTTTTTTTTTAGGTTCTTGATGATTTCAATTTAATCTTTCTGCGCATCTGACATTCCATACTTAGGAATTCAAATGTTTAAAGATGGATAAAATGTGAATGTTTTCCATACGTTTGTAACTCTTGCTGATCTGAAAGATTTGCCCCCTCCTTGAAAATAAATCTATTTACTAATGTAGAATACAGAGAACCCATAAAGCTTACAAATGGAATAAGTCAGTTGCCCCCCTCCCCCCACACACACCTGACAATTTAGTTTGAAAACTCTTTTATTTTCTCTTTCTTTAGTTTTGATGTGTGGAAGACTTACATTTGTAAATGATTTTATTTTCATCTAATTCGATTAGGCTTGTCATTTTCTCTTTCTTGTCCTCTCTCCCTCATTCTCCTTCTTGTTAAATCTGTGCCAGGATTTCTTTTTTTAAATGGGAGAACCACATACATTTTTATCTTGATGAATGACTTTTTGGGATCTATTTTAAAAGAATATCTCCCAGACAGATTTCCACGGCTGACAAGATTTATGTCTTTTAATGGATCTCATGTGTGTGTCAGCATGTTTTTCCTCCTGCCTCTCTTGAACACTTGTTAAAAATATGTTGTGTGATCAAAACAAAAGGAGTAAAAGAAAGGAGTGTGAGAGAGGGGAGACGGCAGGGGTTGAGATCTTCACGTTTTGTCTTCTATCTGTAGAATTCTTGGGTAAGTTTTTTTTTTTTTTATATAATCTTTAATTCATTTGTAAACTACTTTGCACAATCTCTAAAAAAGCGGTAGAGTCTGTCAGCAAATTAGTTTCTTTAGGAGTCAGAATTGGTGAAAAATTGAGCAACTCTCCCAAAAAAAAAGAATGAATAAATAAAAATGCTCAAAACAAAAAGAAATATCAAGATCTTTCAGTATTAAGTGGTGGCCATCTTTAAAAAAAGAAACAATTATTTTCAAATAACGATCACAATTTAATAAGGACAAAAATATTGAATGTTTATTTTGACGAGTCGAGTGTAACACACTGTTCCCAATGTATCCACTGTTTGTATATGATGTAAAGAAATATATTCTACTAAGAGTACATGTTTTATGATGATGATGATGTCAACTTGATTTACAACACTATTGTTTTTTTTTTACATATGGCTGCGGTTTAATATGTTCGCAAACTTGAAGTGTCGATAGTTTTTCTCTCCTCAAATGGATATGTCAAGAACCTTAAAAAGTGAACAAATTCATCACAGTAATTAAAAACAAGAAAATGGGGATAAAAATTTTTTTAAACAAAGCAATGCCCCATTTTACTTATTTAAAAAATTTTTTTAACTTATATGTGCCTAGATGGATAAAAGCTTTCAACTGTTATAGTATTCACATTTTTGAAAAAATGTTTACTTTTACTCAGATGAGTTATAAGCATATCTGAATTATGCCGCAGGTACATCATTTTTTTTATCTAACACCATAGAAATTGATCTTTTTTTTTACGTAGATGTTGTCTTACCTACCATAACTCACGTTTGTCATCAATATGTGACCATAATAATTCACATCTTCAAATGTACACCCATTGTTGCATTATCTTATCAACTACAAAAAAAAAATTTAAGATGATTCTAGCTGAACATGTGTCACACAATTACTATTGTTAATAAACTGACTTGCCAGTGTTGCTCATAAATTATTATTTTTTTTGTAATATATTTTCACTTTGAAGACTATAAAACGTTAACTGTGAGTAGAAATTTACATATGGATTACGATGGAATTAATTCATCGTCGTCATCATATGCTGGATCGTGTTGGACAGCTTTTAGAAATAGACTAACAAACTAACCTATCTCTGGCCAGGTCTTTATTTAGAAACATAACTAATGAAGTAACTATTTTAGAAGAACTAACACTGCTATCTTGCAGTCAAAGGGAGGTAAATATGAATTTACCAGATTATGGAGAAATTGCCAATTCTTAAAACGCAATTCTTAGAATAATATAAATTATTTACAAAGTTAATTTTATATTTTTATTAGTCTTAGCTACTGAAAATAAAAATATTCTAGTCACAATTGTATTTTAATATACCTCTACTATGCTTGTTGTTATCATGTAGTAGGCATGTTATTCTTTTATTTCAGCAACGTTAAATATTCGAAGGATGAACTAGATTTTGAAAAGACAGATTTTGAAGCTATAATGTTACAATGAATTTACTCTTTCTATCAATGTAGATGTGTATATAATGTTTGCTGAGACGTTATTTTGATTCATAAACCTTTTTTCTTTTTTTTTTTTCTTTTTTTCCTCGATCATCGCAAGAGATGAAAACAATATTGTAGAATTTTAAATGCTGGGTTCAAATAAAAATAATTTGGAAACGATTGTAAACAAATTTGCTATGAACTTTTTTACTTTAAATTAGCTTAAAAGCTATTTTAAAACGCACATTAAATTGTTATTTCGTAAGAAGAATATTAAGCTTGTACTTTCTTTGCCAGTTGAAAACTAAATGCAATCTTGGTGCCTCCTCATGAGAATCTTTTCCAAGTGAATTTTAAATAATTAATAATTATATTTTAATTATCTATAAACTCATTCTCTCTACTTGATTCAGCCTTAAATGACCAAAAACTTTGATATGCCGTTCAACAAAACCAACCAATCAATGTATTATCTGCATTGATGTTATATGCATATTTTTTATGAACCTTCAAGAATGTCAAAATGATAAGTTCAAGTTCCCAAGCAAGTTGAATTCTGGAGGTGTTGCAGCAGTTGTTTTTTGAAAAGTTCAACTTTAAACTGAAAGGTTATTTATACTTAAAAATTAATAAATCCATGTTTTTCCTTGAAAAGTAAAAGATTTAACAGAAGATATTTTAATACCGTGTACATTAATACGTTTAGAAAAAATATCAAGTAAATGGTCTCTGTTAGACATTTTCATTTTTTTTTTTTTATTCGCACTGATTTTGTCATGATAGTTGTCAGGAGCCGGTCTCCCATAATTACTTTTTCCATACTGTAACAATAAAAACTTGTTACGTCCTCCCATAATCACTTTTTCCATACTGTAACAATAAAAACTTGTTACATCCTCCCATAATTACTTTTTCCATACTGTAACAATAAAAACTTGTTACATCCTCCCATAATTACTTTTTCCATACTGTAACAATAAAAACTTGTTACGTCCTCCCATAATTACTTTTTCCATACTGTAACAATAAAAACTTGTTACATCCTCCCATAATTACTTTTTCCATACTGTAACAATAAAAACTTGTTACATCCTCCCATAATTACTTTTTCCATACTGTAACAATAAAAACTTGTTACGTCCTCCCATAATTACTTTTTCCATACTGTAACAATAAAAACTTGTTACGTCCTCCCATAATTACTTTTTCCATACTGTAACAATAAAAACTTGTTACGTCCTCCCATAATTACTTTTTCCATACTGTAACAATAAAAACTTGTTACATCCTCCCATAATTACTTTTTCCATACTGTAACAATAAAAACTTGTTACATCCTCCCATAATTACTTTTTCCATACTGTAACAATAAAAACTTGTTACGTCCTCCCATAATTACTTTTTCCATACTGTAACAATAAAAACTTGTTACATCCTCCCATAATTACTTTTTCCATACTGTAACAATAAAAACTTGTTACATCCTCCCATAATTACTTTTTCCATACTGTAACAATAAAAACTTGTTACGTCCTCCCATAATTACTTTTTCCATACTGTAACAATAAAAACTTGTTACATCCTCCCATAATTACTTTTTCCATACTGTAACAATAAAAACTTGTTACGTCCTCCCATAATTACTTTTTCCATACTGTAACAATAAAAACTTGTTACATCCTCCCATAATTACTTTTTCCATACTGTAACAATAAAAACTTGTTACATCCTCCCATAATTACTTTTTCCATACTGTAACAATAAAAACTTGTTACGTCCTCCCATAATTACTTTTGCCATATTGTAACAATAAAAACTTGTTACGTCCTCCCATAATTGACTATAACAGATGCTCATTAATAAGAATTTCAATTAAGTTTAAAGAAAAATGGTTTTAATTACTTTTATAACTGATGGCTGTATCACCTTGAAACATCGTTAAGAGCTTGGTCAGTACTTAAATGAATGACAGTTTGAGAAGACGATATGCTGCAAGTTTGAAAGTGGCTGTAAAATAATTTTCTATAATAATACCTATGCAAAAGGGATGAATCGCTCTCAGTCTTGCCTTAACTATGAATGAAATAGTAGGATAGACTCAGAACCCTTGGTAGGCCAACTCGTCTAGGAGAATGAAAGTCCTTTCTCTTTATCCAAGCATTGCTTCCAATCATCTTGGATTTCTCCTTGTCACTGAACTTAACCAATGCTGGCTAAGAAGTGCATTAATTTTCAGTCAATTTTTGCTACTCTTGTTAGATTTTCTCCATTTAATAAAAGTTTCTTTTGTGGTACACACACTTTATACATTCTATTTGTCCAATGAAAAACTTTCTTTTTTTCTAACATTTGTGTATGCAGCAAGTTTTAAAAATATATAACTAATAATCCATTAGGCACTTACCAGTTATTCTCACCTAAGAACTTCATTTTGTATTTTTACAAATCTATATTTGTGAATTCTGGATAGTTTCTCTCAGACTAAGTGGTGGTAGGGAGTCTGGTGAATTGAAAGATGAAAATTTAATCATTAATCTATAATCAAGTTTTAGAAAGGAGGAAGATAATATGACTACATTAAATTGCTTTTATTGATAATATGAAACAAAAGGTAGATTATCTTAAAATCAATTCTTGTTAGTATGAAATCGATATGTAACTCAAATTATCCAAAGTAATAGAAACATCAGCAAAATAACTGATTCTGTTTGTCCTCTAAAAGACAGCAACATTTTTATAAAACCTTGTTGAACCTGGAAGCAAGTTTTGTACCCTTAACCTCTTTTGCTGGAGAAATCATATATATCCAATCAAAATACAGAAAGTGAATTTACTTCATGCCTTAAAAAAAAAAACCTTCCCAAAAAACCCCTCTCCTTTTGCTGTGAGAAGCAGATACATTCTTAGTGACTTTCAAACACCATACAAGCCACAACCAACCCAATCATTTTAACTTGTACAAAACATAATTTTTTAAAAATTTTCTTAATTCTTTCAGACACTTCATTAATATTTTTATAGAGAAGGAATCAAACAATTTTAGCTGTAGATATGAAAAAGCTTACATACGGGAAATATGAAAAAAATATTACAGAAGTGAACAATATCAATTATATTTTTGGTGGATAATTATGGGATTGAACATGAATTTTAATTATGCAGTGAAAAAGAATTAATTGTAAAATACATATGTAATTTTTTTTTTTTTTTTTAAATTTTTTTTTAGTATAAGTAAAATTAGACAACTTGTATTATCAACGTTTTCTACATTGGTATATACTTTGTTTAAACTTGAGACTACATATTTGGTAGTATTGCACAATATAGTGAATAACTTTCGTAGCAGCCTATGGTAAATAATTTAATGTCAGTTAGTTTTAATTTTGTGATTCTAAATTAGATTGGACCACTGAAATATTACTATATACAAAACTGTTATCATCGCCAACTTATGTGAAAGTTTTTTTTGTTCTTTTTTAAATGAGGCTTGTCTTGTTCTAGAAATATGGAGAGTGACTATCCTGAGGATGCATAATTCTCCTTGAAGTAGATAATCCTTATTGTGTAAATATGAAGAATACATCATGCCAACTTAGAAGATTAATCAGGATGTAAGTGTTCATCTTTATCAAGAACTAATCGGCCGACTTCTCACCACCATGAAGTTCGTATGGATGATTTAATATGATGATTTAATATGGATGATTTAATATTGTCTCCTCAAATGATTGTTTGCACATCTTTAAAAGTAAAACCTTGTTATCCTGGCAAAATTTCTCTTGCCACTTGTCTTATGCTTTCATTAATACTTGATAAGTTTTCAGGTCTATTATGATTGTCAGAAAGATTTATTTCACCAGAATCAGTTTCATTTGTATTTAGCAAATAATTCTTTTCCTTATCCGTTTGTTACGAATATAATACATCGTCTTAAGTTTGTTCTAGGCTTCTTTATACTTAATCTTCTCGGAATTAACAGTGAATCACACTTGGGCCAGAATGAGGGGTAGGGGTAGATTAGAGCAATTGCTAGATGATAGAAACTGCTATGCCGAGTCCTTTTGGATCTATTGTGTTCACCTGTTAATATTGTTGGGAAAGGTCTGAACATATTTTCTCTTGACATTGAGTCAAACAGCAACTTCTGTTCACCTTATCATATGCAATGAATCGTTCACAATATGTAATGTTTCGGCATTAAATGACTCAAAAAAAGAAGTTTGATAGGCCATAAAACAAATCAAAATAGTAACAGTTACATTTCAGTTAGTCTTCCCTTAATTCCATCCGTCCTTAAGAGATGTTGATCTTTTTAAGATGTCAATTTGGTATTCATTCTGTAGGAGACACTTAATTGATTGTGACAGGTGTTAATGCTCTCTATTGAAATTCAAACTTCACTTATCAAACAAAATCTTTGCACACCAAAAAATGTACCAGTGGCGAACAAACTTAACGGTAATTGAACATCACACTGTGAGATTAGTTACCTCCCCTTCACTGTTTGATCTCTGATTGTCTAATATCAGTTTAACAAATCAGAAATGAAATTCCTTAACTTCAATGAACATTCACATTTAAAAATTGTCAGTGTTTTAGCTACCTGATGTTATGGAAGGAGACTACCCCTTCTTTCTTTTCTCCAACTTTCCACTTGAACTGTCTCAACTTGTGCATAGGTAAGGTGAAATAAAATTGTCTATAATATAATGTTTGTTTATTCATTTTGTGTAAGCTTTTATATATATTTAAGATATTTTATGCAGAAATACAAATAAAAAAGTTCAAATAAAACTTTATTTTTTCTGATCAGGGATGAAATAGTCACTTTAACTTTGTTTCGTGGATAAAAATGAATTTAAGTTTCTGAACAACATTTAAGAATAAATTAAGTTTGACAATTAAGGTTTGAGTGTACAATTTTATTTATCTTCCTCCCACAAGGTAAGATGTGACACAAGGTCAGGAAAGTGGGATTTGAAAAACCAGCGCCCGAGAAGGTGAGCACTCTGGCCTACAAAAATGCCTGGGCAGCCCCGTCGGCATTCCCCGGTAGGGCGCCTCAGGCAGTAAGCGATAAACTTACTCCACCCCAAAGAGGGGAGGCAAAGCCTGGGAGAGTGGACCTCCTAGAATTGCACAGGACAAGCCCACAAACCGGCGGAATCAAGACCCGCAGGCCAAGACAACACCGGTCTATGGGGTGTAGTATCCATCGGAACAGATACTACATTTTGATCCTGGCCAAAGAGCCAAGGTTTGAGTGTACAATGTTGGCCAATTTTAAGCACAATCAGGACCGTAAGCACTTGAAACTTAAAAGTTTTTTTTAAAAAAGGGGTTTAAACTAATGATATTAATTACTAGACTGCTCCTCTTTTACCCCCCCCCCCTCCTTAATTCTTCTTCTCTTTCTACTACTTATTCGACTTTTGTGAAACCATCCAGTGTGAATGGTGACAAGCAATCAAAGAAAATTACAAGATCCATGCACTTTCAGTAATATATAGGTTAACATTAGGTCTTGCAAGTACAGGCAATCTTGTAAATGTATACATTTATTAAATAAATTCTGATAATGAAAAACAATTGATTCCATCATGTTTTTGTTAAAATAGTATGAAAAGGTCAGACTTCCTCTAACAGCTCTAATGTCATATTTAGCTTCAGAGTAAACGACAGACTGCAAATACTTATAAAAGGTTTGTGCAATTATGTAGGTGTAAAAGTTGGTGCAGAGGGGGGTGGGGTAAATATGGGGGGGGGGGTTAGAGGCAACTGTAGACTCATTTATTCACAGTTTAAAAACTGTACTTTTAGTTTGAATTTGGCATATTTGTATTCGTTTCAAAAGTAATTTCTGAAGAGTTGTAAAAGTTAGACGATCAGTTGTGAGCAGCTTGTCTTTTGTTAAGAATAAGGAAACGGATGCGATTAAATGAAGGGGCAGCATCACAAGAGCAGCCATGCGTGAGAATAATAGATCAAACAAAATAAAGTAGTATTACTATGTGTTAGATATATAAATAATCCTAATCAGGATATAAGTATTTATCTTGTCCAAGAACTAATCAGCCGATTTCTTTGCACCATAAAGTCCGCAGAGATGATTTCATACTACACCTATTTCAACAGGATAGTGATGCGATCAAGTGGTAATCCATGCACGGTGATGGTGGCAATAATATTAGAACAAGATCAACAATGCATAGGCTAAAGAAAATAAAGTGTTATGTGCTAGATATACCAGCACAGTAAATAATCTGAATCACAATTAGTAATGATTCATGCAAGACAATCATCTATACAAATTACTATTCTATATCAGTTGTCATATATATATATATAGCACTAGATAAAGTGAAAGAATAAAATAAGGTGCGAATCAAATTTTATTAGCATTCAATGTTCAAGCAAAGTAATTAAAGTCCTTAACTGTGTTTTCAAAGAAAATCCTCTCCTGCTTCGATAGCAAACAAATTTCCCGCCTGGATAACTTTTTCGTCTTTGGAATACCATTGACCACCTGGATTGTTTTTTAATCAACCTCTTTGATATCTTTCTTGAAGCTGTTTTAAACTTTATGACTTGGATGAATTGTATAAGTTTAGCTAAAAAGTATGTTTTGGGTCGATATATTTGATGCTTTATATACTTTTATGTATTTTTATTTTTATGTAAATTTTTTTTTTAATATATTTTCAAAATTTAATTTTATTACCTGCAGTAATGTCATTGCAGTAATGGTCCTGTGAGGAAAAGATTTTCTTTGAAAACTCATGAGTTAAGGACTTTCAATTACTTCGCTTGAACTGTGAATTGTAATAAAATTTGATTCGCACCTTATTTTATTCTTTCACTTCATCTAGTGCTATTAATGCTCTATCCAGTCTATTGAGCTTCAGTTTTATCCGGATGTTCACTAATTAAAGATATTAGTTGCCTCTTATATCTTTTGTTGTATTAACTTATATATATATATATATATATATATAATTAGTCTCGGAAGTTTCTCGACCATTAAAAAAAAAAACCCAAAAAAACAAAAAAACCCTTAAGTCCCAGGTCGTTCAGTGGAAAATCACTCATGTAAGTCGATTTAGTTTTTACAGTTATTATATTAGTTTGCTTCTAACATTATTTAAGGGATCATCAGTTGTTTACCATGAAAAACTTTTTCGGGAATTTATATATATATAATGAACCTCCACTCCTACACTGATGAGGGTACGAGAGCCCTGTAGGTGAAAAAACCCTTTAATATTAAAAAAATATTAATAGTATATATCAGTTGTGTATAAAATTGGAATCGTCTGTTACCTCTTCTTAAGTTAAAGTTAAGAAGAGTTAACAGACGATTACAAGTGAGAATAACAATGAAAATAGTACAAAGGGTAAAAATCTCAATTCTAAAATAATGGAAAATGGTAGAACATTTTCAACTCAATCTTATAAAATCCCTCTGTAATTATTGCTTTTGACATAGTAAATATAATTTATTTTTAGCTTTCTAGATTTAAAGAAGCCAGAAAATTCTATGGTTTAATTAAAAAATAACTTCAAAGGACTGAAGATCAAAATTAAACGTTTTTAAATGTAAGAGAAATAGATACAAAAGAAAGCAATTACATCCAAATGCTGACATGGAAGAAGAGGAAGACTTACATACAGAAAGAGAGACTGAAAGAGAAACAGACATTATTAGACTTATTGAGAGAGCTGCAGTTACACCCATTAATACGTAAATGTAAAGATTTTGATATTGAAACTTGATCTATTTATTTTCTATATCAATATATAAATAAGTTTGAAGTAGCATAAATAAAAAAGATTTAGGCTGAGGCTTTGTTTGTGCTTCTCTCTTATGCAGCTGAGATGAATGACAATGTATATTTTAAATTTTCTGTAAGCCTTTTCTTTAAAGGTATAAAGATTTCGAATTGGTTATAAGTATTGCAAATTCTAATCTTTATTACATATATACACTTTTTCAAGAAAAAAAAAATGGTAATAAAAATAATTTAGAATAAAAAAAATAAATAAATAAAATTAAAAAAAATAATCTTCAAGAATGTTTTTCAAACAAATTTTCAGTTAAGAATGGAATGCTGGAACTAAAACAAAGATCTAAATGAACATTGTATGCTTCATTTTGGTCCTGTTTTGATTAGGAATTTCGAGTCAATTTAGTTAAGTGTAATGCTTTAGTTACTAAGGAGTTGGATAATGTTTAAAAAATAGCTTTAAGAAAATAGTTACATGATATCTTATGCAAAGCATCGCAAAATTGCATTACATTTGACTTTGTTACCAATGGGACAATAATAAGAGGCGTGTCTTTTTTTTTTTTAATACGGTGTGCATTTGGTCATAACTAACCATAAGGAAAGAAGAGTATAGTATGAGGTGTGGGGCATGGCTGGGGTAATGATTACCTATAAAAAAGTTTGGAGATTAGGGGAGAGAAAGCGAGCAGAGCAAGTGCTAAACGTCTGCTCCTTCGGTACACAAAAAGCTTAGCTCTCTTTTTACGAAATAATTTCTGTGTACGTTGAAAGAAAAATAAGTTTTACTGTTGATTCAAAAATTGTAATGTTTTAAATCTTGTTAAATGCGTTAAAAATGTGTCAAACCAAAAGTCACTAACAAGTCAGTTATTTAACCAGAGCTCGTGATAAGAACGATGATGAACCAGTCATAATCATCAACATAGTTATTAACACATAAGGAACGATGATCCCCAGATATTAAAGAACCCCTTGTAGCAGCTATTACATGTTAGTACCCTCACTATACCACACCATGTTACCTTTTGAAACGATTTACAAAAGTGGCTAACATTTCCATTGTGTTAATTGTTACAGTTTTAATAATTTTACTTTTTTAATAATTATACAAAATATATATCCAGTAAGATACAAAAAGGTAAACATCGATATTGTCAATGTAGAGGTAGGGAGTTAGCAAAAAATAAAATAAAAAAAATAAAAAAATAATAGAAAAAAAAACATTGGATTCTACAAAAATTACCACCTCCCTACTCTATCTCCCCATTCAGAGGAGAGGAGTCAGCTGGGTGGAAAAAATGATGACTCCCTACTCCCCACGTCAGGATAATTATAATGCAGATGAAATCATAGAATCTTAAATCGGGAATTTGAATCTTTTTTATTTTTATTTTTGTACTTAAATTTGAATACAGGATTGTTTTCTTGTCATCAATCAGCCTGCCGAAAATCTTGGTGTTGATTTTTTTAAAGATCTGATCGTTTGTGTGGATTGTGGCTACAAATTGAATGTTGAAATTGCTTCACAATCTCTCTCTGCCTTAATTGAATTAGTTAGTGAGAAAATTTTGTTGGCCATTCTTGCAAACGTTGGCTGGCTTCCTGAGGAAGTAAGTTTGTCAGTGGCGTGTCCAGCCAACAAGCATCATACCTCGTTAGTGCTGATTTCGTTTTGGCTACGGCTTTCATATCGAACTTACACATCACATTCACCGTAATCAATTTAAGTCAAACACTTGAGTGACTTCAATACTCTGAGACTTTTGCTCTATTCAGGTGTAGGTGTATCTGTCGACAATTTGGTGCATGTTTGCCCTTTTTTAGGCACGGCCAGGCATCGCTATAAGTGGCTCTGTCAGTTTCTCTCTCATGCTAAAGTTTGAAATAATCTTTTCCTTTTTAAACGCGCAGATTAAATGGCTTCATCTTAAGAATGCAGGTATTACACACTTGTATGATCATCAATCACAATCTCTCTCTCTCTATCTCTCTCTCTCTCTATCTCTCTCTCTCTCTCTCTTCTCTCTATATATTCTCTACGCATATATAAATACATGTTCTGGTTATATATTCATATACGTGGATGTGTGTGTATTCTAAATGGACAATGTTCTTCGTGTGTCATTTTTTTGGCAATTAGCTACTGAGTATCTGCCAAGGGTTCCTAGTAACTATTATGTGTGCCTACAGGAGTCAGTGAAACGGAGGTAGGAAAGCTAAAGCAAGCAAGATGAACAGGGTATCTCCTTCACCTCTTTTTCAAACCTACAGTTTCTTGAAAGCGCAATTGGCAGCTGAAGTTGGTTTGGGGGTCAGCAGTGATAAGTATAGAGTTTTTACAAAGATCCTTGTCCTTTCACAAAGGTAGTGATTTTGTAGCAATTGAGTTGTCAGAGTAATGATTGGTCAGGAAGCGTACATCAAATGCATTGTTGTCCACTTATATATATATATATATATATATATATATATATATATATTTAATGAAAATGGACAGACCATGCATTTGATGCGAGTTTCCTAACCAATCATTACTCTGACAACTCAATTGCTACAAAATCTCTTCCTTATGTAAAACACGCATATATTTATATATATATATATATATATATATATATATATATATATATATATATTAGACTTCGGTAATAAGTTTAGCATATATCTGTTCCAATAGTGCTCAGTACTAAAGTAGTTATTAGTAGAGCTGGTACGTATATATTGGTTGTTTGGTGTACATTGACAAGTTTGAAGTTTCGGTCTATGCTGAAACAAGTATGCAGATGTATACATGCATATATATTCATACATACATACCTATACACACACATTACTTTTGTATCCAACAAGTACTTTAGCTACTAATCAATCGGATCAGTTTATTTTATTAGCCCCTTCCAACTTGTTTCCATCAGCCAATGGGTGTCAAACTCTTCATTTGAGTGAACCCACTTTTAAATGGGTCGAATAGACCTTACTCTGACATGTAACAAAAACAATTTATCTTTCATATTTTTTTCTGTTACCTATCGTTATTAGATTTATTTTTTACTCATAATGTTTTAAGTTTAATTTATTTTTATTAGTTATCTCAAAGTAAAGTTTATTTTGTATCTACAGTTAGTTGATTTTTCGCTTTTGAGTTAGTAATTTTTTGGAATCTTTAGAATTTAAAATGTATAGTTTCTCGCTCAAACATAATCTACTTGGGTTGTCTGCATGCCCTGGCTCATCTTAAAATCTTCCATTCGAATATAGGCAAATGTCCACTTCAAGATTCTAGCTTAAATAATGATATACTCAATCTGTGTTTTTTGTTATTGAATGTGCCTTTCTGATATCTTTAAAAAAATTCTATGGCGGTTTCTTTTATATAATATTTATTTGGGTTTTCCTGTGTATATATTATGCGTTGGTAAATGGTGTATTTAGTTAAGCAGATATTTGGTAAAGGGCAATGTGCACAAATTTTGCAATTAGTTTTTATCTTTTATTAACTTTCTTTTCCCTTATTTAGATAATTACTATTATTGTTAGAGTTATTACTATTTCTTGTGATTATATTATTATCATTATCATTATTTTTGTCACTTTTTCTACAAATTTTACTTTTGTTTTTACTGCTGTCATTTAGTATTTTGTTATCGTGGGCTTTGATGATCGTTTTTAAATACAAAGCAACTGTAGCAGAGTTTTAAGTAATTTTTATTGAATATTTTATGTAATGGAGTAGTTACAGAGAAAATGTTTTTCGATAAGGTTTAGGAAATTCTTACCCCGTTTAGTTTTTAACATCTGGTTATATGGTGGGGTGAACCAAATGATATTTTTCTATTTTTAGAGTTGTTATAAATGACACTAATACACATGTGAATGCAATTACATATTATAGATAGCACTGTTATATATAAATATATATATATATATATATATATATATATATGGATATTGGTAGTTCAACATTTTTTTTTATAAGCATCGAAGAATTAGTATTAAATTGAGAATAAAAAGCTCTTTTTCAATGCAAGATATATTTCTTTCTTTTTTTTTTTACATGTATCTTATCAATTTCGGAGATAAACTCAATCATCAGAGATATTTCTCTTTTTTATTTAATAAAAATAAACAAACTTTTTTTTTAGTTTAGTTTATCGGTAAAACGTCCTAGCTTGTTATTTGACGTATTGTCCGCATCTGATGTAACTTGCGGCTCTTTGGTTAAACGGAAACGCATCGTGCAGCATGCTGGTATTTTAGGATATTGGTGGTTCAACATTTTTTTTTTTTTATAAGCATCGAAGAACTAAAAAAAGTTTGTTTATTTTTATTAGAAAAAAAAAAGAGAAATATCTCTGATGGAGCTGATCTCCGAAATTGATAAGATACATGTCAAAAAAAAAAAAAAAAAAAAAAAAATATCTTGCATTGAAAAGGGGCTTTTTATTCTCAATTTAATACTAATTCTTCGATGCTTATATAAAAAAAATGTTGAACTACCAATATCCTAAAATACCAGCATGCTGCCCGATGCGTTTCCGTTCAACCAAAGAGCCGCGAAGTTACATCAGACGCGGACAATACGTCAAATAACAAGCAAGGACGTTTTACCGATAAACTATACTAAAAAAAGTTTGTTTATTTTTATTAAAAAAAAAAAAAAGAGAAATATCTCTGATGATGGAGTTTATCTCCGAAATTGATAAGATACATGTAAAAAAAAAAAAAGAAAGAAATATATCTTGCATTGAAAAAGGGCTTTTATTCTCAATTTAATATATATATATATATATATATATAATTCTAAAACTAATGTATATAATGGTGCTTCAGACAAACTTATTTTTAGAAAATTGTCTTTTGTGATAAATCAATAATAAATGAAAGTCTAGAATTGATATCAATATTATATAAAGCGAATGCACAAATCAATTCCAAAAACTTTATTCATGTTTATTGTGCAACAATATAATGTGTCATCCAACTTGTATTCATATTTCTCTATATAAAGTTAAGTATGTGTATATGTTTATATATTTGTGCATGATTCACTCTTAAACTAATTATTTTTGCAATGCGTAAGAATGGGTAATGTGGGTTATGTTTAATTTAGTTTTATGTAAAAAGTGGGTGGAAGCCCTTTGTGAAAATTCAGAAACCTCTGATTTTTGTGAAATATTAACAATAGATATAAATATTCCCCAAATTCCGGTTTCTTTGGGGTATTTCAAAGAGTTTTTAGGGGACACAATCTCTTATTTGATAATTCAAATATATCAATTTGCATTGAATTCTATTTATAGTCCCTATTTACTTGACTTTCCATGGCAGAGTTAGGCACAAGGTCAATTTTGAATATGGGTAAATCCAGCTCTGGATCAGGACACAAATTTAATTTGCTTCAGTCTAGAAATATTTCCCTTTCATCGACTGAGAACAACTGAAGTGCAGTATCAGAACATATAATACACTTTGATTTTAGTCAAAAGGCCAAAAAATATCTAAAATTCAAGGCATCTTGCTATTTTTTAGAATCAAAATCATGTAATAGATTTTGTTCAAAATTAGAATAAGTATTCTAGCCATGAGGTTTAGTATCATCATATCTTGATTTTAATCTTTGTAAGGGGATATAAAAGTGATGAAAAACTGTTCTTTTAGTATATATATAAACTCTAGCAGGACCTATCCCGGTGGTACTCGGTAGAAAGTGGGAACAAAAACTCCTGTTTCCAACCCTAAACCCTATGTTCTTTTTGTAGTTTCTTTAACTATTATTTTTTAAGTTTTGAATAAAATAAAATAAAATAAAAGTTAAAGATTGTCTGTGCTGTTTCCGGATGTCCAATGCGAGCGCAGAACCCACAATCGTCACCAGAGTTGTAATTTTCATAAATTACGTGGATTATAGGAAAACATAAAACAGCAGCGTTATTTTAAAAGTAATAAGAGGCTAATAACCTGTGATGCGGTGTGTATGTATGTATATATATATATGTCTCGGAAGTTTCTCAACCATTAAAACTATATATATGAAAATAAAAAAATAAAAACATTTTAGTCCCAAGTCGTTCGGTGAAAAATAACTTTTTTGTAAGTCAATTGACTTTTTGCAGCCACTATATTAGTTTGCTTCCAAGAATTTATGCTAGTCTTTACATTATTTAAGTTGTTTACCATGAAAAACTGTTTTGGGAATTTAAAAACAAAACAGTACTTAATTTCATGGCTATATATATATATATATATATATGTGTGTGTGTATGTATGTATAATTATTTATCTCTAAATTAAGAGAAATATTCTTAATATACAATTCTGTCTGATGTCTTTTAAAGTTTTCCGTATTTAATTTTGGACATCGTCGACTAGCCGGCGTTGGCTGGGAGTCTTGTTACTTGCATTTTTGTTCAGCCTATTTAATCGATGATTTTTATATTGTTGAAATTATCTATATAATAAAGTAAAGTCGATTCCCCACCCCCTTTTTCATCGGCCATTAGAGGTCTGTAAACACAAGTGATATATAGAATTCTGCTATTCTTACGCTTCATGCTACAAATTGGTATGCGTTTTTTTAAATATGCACCCGTTTGGTTCGCTTTCAGTAATTTCTACATTTTTTTTCAGCTTACCTGTCGCTCTTAAAATAGTTATACATACAGGGGGTCAAAGTAATTTTCACTCACACGCTGAAATCTATTTCCACTGCCACCAGCTTATGGCAGGAAATATTCTTCATAAGATAAATTGACAGTCATTATTTAATTTTTTCATTTCTTGCTATTGTCTTTTACCTATTATACTTTTACTAACTAAATACGGGTCACTCACTACAAATTACGCTTTCTGCTTTTACAGCATTTTGATTGGCTATAATCTTATTCTGGAATAACCGAATAGGATTGACGAACACTAAACACACAACCATTGAAATTAAAACATGTCTTGTATTAATCCATTCAATGATAGCAATTATTACGAGCTATGCTGTTTTCGGTTCAGAAACAGTTCCATTTTTCTCTTTTTTTTTTTTTTTTTTTTTTTTTTAAGAATTGATATTCTAATATTATTTTTATTTTTTAAAGTTAAATCATTGTTTTCTATTTCCGCCGGGACACACATCCTGCTAGTTTTTATATAAATATTTATTTTTGAAAATTAAATTTAATCATTGCATAGCTTGGTCAATAAGGTATTAATTAAAAATAAATTCTAATAAAACTACAACTGATTATGCTATGGTAATGTTGTAATCTATATATATATATATATATTATATATATATATATATATGAATATGAAAATATTGGATATGAATTTTGAATCAACATTTTAAATGCATAAAAATTATTTTGAATTTTGTTCAGTCACAAAGAAATAACCATTATTGAATACATTCAATATTAGTTATTTCTTTGTGACTGAACAAGGATTTAAATTTTTCTTTCTTTTTCTATTGCATTTGTGTGTGAATGGCATTTCTTTTGTAGCTGTCAAAGTGACTTTCAAACTGCGATCAGTCACAAATTAAGACAACACAATAATTTCTTAAATGTTTCAATTTATCAATATAGTTGTAAGAAATCTGACTATTCTCTGTTGGGAAAATTAAAAACGTACACAAATAAATAAAAACATGTGTGGAATGCGAACAGTCATAATTAATGACTTTGCCATCCACGAGCATTATGGGTGTATGCTTTTACGAATGTGAGCAGAGAATAGTCAGGAAATTGTGAATAAGTCATCATCATCATTAACCGGTTTATTTGTTGAATCAGGCCACAATTAATCCTCTGATGGGGTTAGGCCTGATTGTCTTGTCCTGAGGTGAGGCCCGACGGATTCCATACCCATGGCTTTCCTATCATGTTTGACCATGTCCTCCCAAGACAATTTGGGTCTGTCAGTGCTGATCTTGTCTGCTGAGACAGTCAACTGTCACACTTTAGCAATCTAGCCATTGCTATGCTCAACATGCCCAACCAATGCAGTTTGCTCTTCTGCATGATGTCCGCAAAGCTTTTCAAGTTGACCTGTGTGAGTTCAAAAGGTATGCTTTGTTCAGGTCTCACCAAACAGATTCATCTGACCATTGCCTTGTTGTTACGGTGCAGTTTCTTTAGTGTGCTAGCAGAGACAACCAAAGTTTTCGAGCCATACATTAGCACATTTCTGACACATGAAGAGTATACACGACCTCTCGTAGCTGTTGGCAGGTGTTTGTTTGTTAGAATTGGTAGCAGCTCTCTAAACTGTTTTCAGGCATACTTGCAATATGTAGCTGCCGCGAGTCAATCTTATATATATTAAGTGTTTGAATGTAGTTATTAAAACGTAGCCTTAATATAAGTAAATTAAAATATCTTAATAATTATCTAGCAATTAAAGAGGTCCTTTTCCATTTGTAATGAAGGCAGTGATTGCATTGGATAATCCAATGAAAGTAAATGGTGACTCTCTGTAAGTCTCTATTACTGAAAGAATTATTGGGTCAGATAGAATATGTAATCTATGAAATCGATTGGAATTTTTTATGTAAAGAACAGATCGAAAATTTTCTTAATTCACTGATTAGGCAGAATCAAATATCAATCTGTAAGATGCAATCCTTTGGTGGCATAATTTATCAAAAAAGTTACTTTTTCAAGAAACAAGACTTTTAAAAAAAGAAAACTTTATAATAAAAATCTCCACCAAAACATGTGATGTTATTTATAATCAGTGATTTTCTTAATGCCTGCTTCAACATTGATAAAGAGCCAAATATTTACAAATGCAATTATATAAGTATGCATCCCCATGTTCAACCGCTTTTACTGACATCATTCAACCTGTCAAGAAATAGTTTATTTTTTAGCTGTGAACATCATACAAATATAGGTTTTGCTTTGTGTCCATGGAAGAAGTGATATTCCACTTCACCTATTTTTAGAAACCAATTTATACAGTTTGAACTGTTGCCCGCATCTTTGTTGTTCATTTTTTCGGCTGTTGTACTCTCTGGCCTTCAAGTATCTTTTGTCGTCGTCAGTAACCTTCAGGGAACTTTGAACTGAACCGTGAAGCCCACTATGGTTGACTGCTCTCGTTCCATTTTCCATGCTTTTGAGATGAGGACATCAGGCTGTTCTAAATATTTTAATGATAACAATCATTCAAGTATTTAATTATAACAATAAAAAAATTTTTTAGTGAAAGGTACCCCCCCAACTCTCCTGAACACTATCCCAAACTAATAACAATAAATTAGCAGTGACATATACGTATACTTTCAATGATCTACCCTATTCCTTATCTTTCCTTCTCAATACTCTTTTTCTTTGATTTTTACCTAATGCATTTTACAGGCATCTGTGTTATTGTGACTTAAATCTACATTTTATATTCTACACTTATATCCCTATTGTCACTGTTGGTTTAATATTATTAAATTCAGCTAGTCTTCAGAAGAGATGGAGACAAATTATAGGTTACTACGACTATCCATGCTATAAAAGTCTTATTTTCATTTTATGCTTGTCAAAATATCTCCTCTTCGAAATATTATCAATACAATTTTGTTCATGACAAGGAAATCGGTTGTTGGTTAAATATTTCTTACTTGAACCCAATTTTATCTTAAATAAATGGCCCGTGACCTGTTGGGTCATTGTTGGTACATTCTACATATAGATAAAAAAAGAAAGAAAGACAAACAGTACCAATAAACGAATAGTAGTATCAGTAGACAGTCTCTGCCAGATGAAGTTACAATACACTCACTTTTCAGCGCGTCCAAAAAAAAAAAACCTTTCCAAAATGTCTTTATTTATGTAATTTCTCTCTTTCCGCCACTTCTAGTCTCATTCGCCTTTCGTCTCACTTTCTAAAACATTCTATGTGCAAACAAACAAGATCATCAGTTTTAGTTTTGTCTAGATTTTCACTTTTCGATGTTTTAACTAAATTCACAAACGAAAAGATGTGTTTTTTGGCTGAGCATTATCGAGAAAACATGTCATCTAGCTTGATTTCCATCCGGTGGTAAAACCTCCAAATTAAAAGCCTTTGAGAAGTGTGGAGTTCCACCATTAGTTTCCATTACTCCCACGTCCACTCTAACCCATAATGGTAGTACCTGGTGAACTGCATCTGGTGCTATATGCATACAAATATCGGAAGATATTAAGAACGGAAAGCGCAAACAATTTTTACCCAAATGACTGGATTCAGCATTAAATAACCTGAAAAGGGTTGATATGCCACAAAGCAAACAGATCCTCTTTGATGGAGGGAGGGGGGGGCTGTTTTCTACCAATGATTAATTTAATTGCTTGTCTTCACTTTGATAATTTAATGATTATTAACTTTCTTATAATTGACATCTTATTGGTATTTACAAAAGTGTTCACCCACTTCTACCCCAATCGGATCATAATGCGTGTCTTCACATTTCTCAGTCGTTGGCAAGATGCCCATTCTTTGTGAATCTCTCTTCCAATATCAACTAATTGTTACTGACAGAAACCAGAATGCCTGTTCCTTCATTTGCATTTTTTTTTTCTTAACCGAAAAGGGCGTGGCCGGTTATCATATGTCGTTTGCTGGTGTTGTATGACTTTCTTTCATCAAATAAGAAACAATTGATTCCTATTTGTTTTTACTTAAATAAAAAATTTAGCTATAAAAAAAATTAAAAAAAAAAAACGATATATCAAAGTAGCTAAAGTATTTATCTACACCAGGTTTCTCAAATTGTCTTGCGTTTTAAAGCCAAGTAATGAAAGTCCTCAAGTTATTAGGAGCCGATTTTGAAAATCCCCATGAGAAATAACCGCAAGGAAGGTTTAGTTCATTTAACCTGAAGAATGTTCATTATCAAATTGAATCGTAATGTGAAAAATCAAGTATTTACTGAATGACTAAAAAGTTTAAGAGATTTATTAAGGGTTCGGTTTTAAATTCTCTCCAGTTTTCAAAGATGCATCTCAACAAAGTCCAAGGTTACATTGCCCGAAACCTGAATATAACAATCAACATGAGAATAATCCAAATTATGTGATTATCTCCCTTTTCCTTGATTGACTCTAAAGTCAGGCCAATGTTTAATTCTAAACTCAATCAATTCCCATGATGCAATGTTAGTTCTTTTGCTGCTTCTCTATATTCAGGGTGAAGTCATTTATAATTGGTATGAATTTTAGGTCTACATCAAATGGAGACAGGGTGAAAAGTAGACAATTTTCATCTTTTTATATATCGACTAGCAGGGCTACCTGGCGTTGCTAGGGTCATAAAAAGACTAAATAGAAGAAAAATCGCATGTATAACATCTTTATATTCAAACTTCTATTTCTCTCCCTCTCTCTATAGCTGTCTCTTTATCTTTCTCCCTTTCTCTTCCCTGGTCGCCCCCTTTCACCGCCCCCCCTCCTTTCCCCGTTGCCACCTTCTCCCAATTGTCTTTGGCAAAAGCTGTCTTTTCCCTACCACTCCTCTTCCATTGCGCAAGGCAAAAGTATGACATATTTCTATTAAAAGTACCACCTCTGTCTGCACCTTCTATAGACATACTTATCTCCACCCCGGTGCGAATACTAAATACGTACCTATCTCTGCCCCAGTGCTCATACTATATACATACCTATCCCCACCTCGGTGCGCATACTATATACATACCTGTCCCCGCCCTGGTGAGCATACTATATACGTACCTATCGCCGCCCCGGTGCGCATATTATATACGTACCTATCGCCAAAAGAGTTTTTGCATCAATATGTAACAATGGATGAAACCTGGATCCACCATTTCATTCCAGAGTCGAATCGTGTTTTGTTAATCGATTATCTTGAGAAAAGAAGAACCATCAGTAGCGAATATAGCATTATTGGTGTGTTTGAAGGAAGAAATCACCAAGAAACTGCCACAAATAACGACGACAATTCACTGTGTAACAAGTCAATCAAAACGAATAACAAAACTACATTTAGTATTGCACTTCGAATTGCTTCTGCATTCACCCTATTCTGCAGATCTGGTTCTAACTAGATTTATCTCTTTATTGCACGAATTGTTATCCGTATAGAGTTGTCCATTGAAATCTCAGATGGATATGTCAGCTATTATAATATACATTCACAAGTTATTGAATTCTATTCATGTATTAACATTTACTTTGGTTAGCTGAACATATCCTTTTTTTCCAAGCTTTAATTCTAAGATAACTTGCAATGATTAATCTCATTATAATAATGGTCTGTGAGAATTGCTTGCCAATTGTACCACCAGGGAATTCATATTTGTGATTGTTTTTTTTTGTTTTTTTATATAAAACTCTCCAATATGAAGGTAGGTTTTATATCCCAGTGGAACATATTGCTAACTTTTCTACTCCAATAATAAAATCTCTCATTTGTGTAAAATATGTTCTGAATGAGTATTTTGTTTTATGTATACTTTATTTATATATATATATATGTGTGTGTGTGTGTGTGTGTGTATGTATGTTGCCTTGTGTGACTGAACCCCAACTCTTAGCAGATAACTACATCTTACCCTAATAAAAACTTCCCATGGGAAAGAAATCCAACTGGAGTAGATTTTAAACTATGTTCCAAGAATTTTTATGCATATGGCAATTTCCAGCAACTCTTGTGATTTTAAGCAGAACACGAAATGGTTATCTTCTAGCTCGTGGTTGACCTTTAATGACCTAAACAAGAAAATCAACCTTTTGCTAGAATATAAAGTTCTAAAGTTCTGTCTGTTTGTTCACAAATTCCTGAAGTTTTATAGATATATTCTCTTAACTATACATATTCTGAAACCACATTACCCAGCATACTTGGATAAGTATATTTTATTTTGATCAAAGGGAGTACAACATTATTGTCTACATTTGTGCTTTATATCTATTAAAAGGAAATACTATGTGTTAGTTTACTTTATGATTTGAAAGTTGTAGAAATTAAAAATATATAAAAAAATCTTAAGGGGTAAAGGGATTGGAGCAGGAGTGCATGGGGGGGGGGGGATCTCTATTAATTCTTGGGAAATTTCGTGTGTGCCTTGAGGGGGTTAATGTCACTTTACTCACCTCCACTCTCGTCCAATCCATTCTACGTGCATCCTTCGGCACCATCCTAAATATTGAATACTATAACATTTTTAGAAGAATAAAAACGTTAATATGATGGTATAGACAGGACACAAAAGGACACGGGATTCCTAATTAAATTCTGGGCAACATCGAGTGTTCTTGCCAGTTTACACTAAAATGTATAAAAACTAGTTGAAATAATGGTACTGATATTGAATATGAACCAGTTTCTGTGAATTTCGCATCGGCAGCGTTCGGACATGCCATGTAAACTCTCGAGAGATGCCGAAGTGATTAGCCAATCGGCTGTCAGACGACATGGAAAGAATGCAGCGTTGGATCACCGATAACGCAGACCAATTGGAAGAATTGAGGGAGGTCTGCGAAGACCATTTATGAAATCTTTATCAGATCGGAGGGCATTGACAATTCCCCCCGCTATAATATCACAACGATGTTGTTTGCACGGCAACTGATAAGGCTGAACTACTGGCCAAGCATTTCGCCTCCCTAAATTCCCATTGTGGACTGAAGCCACATTTGAGAATCTGGTCATCACCCCATCTCAGGTCAGAGACATCATAAAAAACCTTGACACCTCCAAAGCCTGTGGGGGTGATCTTATACCAGTAATAGTAATAAAGAAATGCTCTGCTGAGCTGGCCCCTATCCTCTTCAAACTATACAACAAATGCCTTGCTGAATCTTGTTTCCCTGATAGTTGGAAAATTGCCTCTGTGGTATCAGTCTTCAATAATTCTGGAGATAGAACTGATCGTCTAAACTATCGCCCAATCAGTCTACTCCCAATCTTTGCTAAAATCTTTGAATCATTAATTAATCTAGTGATAGTCCAGCACTTAGTTAATGCTAAACTTCTTTCTGATCATCAATACGGATTCAGACAATCACGATCTACTGCAGATATCCTAACGGTTATCTCTGAACGCATATACCATACAATGGACAAGGCAGGTGAAGCTAGGGTGGTAGCGCTTGATATATCCAAGGCCTTTGACAAGGTCTGGCATGAAGGGCTTCTCCTGAAAATATGCTCATACAGTATTACTGGGCAAATACTTAATATAATTAGATCCTTCCTAACCAAAAGAAAGATCCAGGTTGTCCTTGATGGCCATTCATTTAAGCAACATGACAAATGCTGGTGTACTCCAGGGATCTATCCTTGGACCTCTACTGTTCCTGATTTTCATAAATGACCTCCCTGATGTCATTGATACTGAGATAGGAATCTTTGCTGATAACATCATGCTCTACTCTCGTCATGTGAGCAAAACCAACGCGCACATATCTGAGGCAATGGCTGAATGGCACAACATATTTCAGATGCGTCCAATTATCGCTGTAAGAGGCTTTGTCGGTCGGTCTGTTTGAAATAGTATTTTCATGCTTCGGAATTTTTGAGCTGAGGGTTGATAATTCGTAGAATTTGGTATTTTCATCATTAAACATGTAGATTGGATGGACAATCTGAAGAATATCCGTTCTTGTGTATTTTAATATTATGCTTAATTACTTTATAACTATATTAAACATTAAAAAAAGTTACTAGTTAGAAATATAGAAAGTAGGTATTTACTTAGCTTACCATGAGGATGAGATGCGACTTTCCAACACCCAGATACATTTATGAAGAAGAAAAAAAAAAAAATCTCTATATTACATGGCATTACCCCAGGAGTGGAGGTGCTACATGTGATCGAAGATTCTGAGCAAACGTGTGCCCAGTAAAACATGTGAAATAAAAAAAAAAAATACTGCTGCACTAGTTTCCAACGAGTTGATTCCATTATTAGATAGGTGAAACAGACTGTCCAAATTAGAAAGTTCCATAATACTCTTTTAACAATTAAGATTGAATTGTAAAAGGAAACCTGATGTAGTTCTTAAATGTTTTATGTTTTACAGATTTCATTGTTGCTTTCAAAGTTTCCTTTTTAAGCCATGAAAAAAAAAATTAAAATTAGTTACTGTGTGAATTTGCGCTTTCATTAAAGAGTAATGAGGTGGCAAGGCAACACATGTGTTTTCGAAGGTCACATTCCTTACACATATGGCTGATAAGTGTCTATAAAGACTTCATTAATTTAAAAAAACAAACTTTTTTTTTTTTTTAATTCTGTAATTTTTTTTTTTTTTTTTTACAGAAAAATTCTAAACTGAAAAATATTAAATCTCTTTTGGGAGAAGGGCATAATTGACCTAATGGACACCATGGACTATGGAATTGGTGATGCCGAGTTAAAATCCTTTCAAATATATTTTATTCAATTATGTACTGATACTTCTGGAAAACGCACATTCCTCTTCAGTTATTGATAAAATACTAACTTCGCGTTTACTCATATACAAATAATTGTTGACAATAGGTATGCTTTTGGTGTTTAATAACGAAAGGGGCTATGTCGTAAAATAGACAAGCCAAATGTAGATTTATCTTTTACATTTTAACAGTTTAAACTAGACATCAATATTCAGCAACCATTTTACTTTCAAATTTATACACACATGTGGGATAGGAATCTAAATTAATAGGTTTAAAACTAATGTGAACAAGCATCTCGCTGCACAGCTCCCAATTTACGATGACCCCCAAAACTTAAACTCTAATTCTTAGTAGCCCCTTACGTCTACAGTGGCAACTTGCCTTGTTTGAGATTAACTATGTTAAAAAAAGAAAAAAAAAGGAATACATTTCTGATGATTGGATTTACTGTGAAACTGCAGTAAAGTGTTCAGATAAGCCCCATTCAATTATTATCTATAAAATAGTAACTCTGTGTGTGTATGTGTCCGCCTGATCTTTGTGCCTTATGTTCACCCAAACCGCTGGACAGAATTGCTTGAAAATTGGCATGTGGACTACTGACCTCTCAGTGAAGGTCATAGGCTATATAAGAAATATATCACTTCAACGCTGGGGGTCCACAGGCGCCCCCCCCCCTTCCTGAAAACTGTTTTCCCTTTGATTCAAATGAAATTTAAACCATAGGTAAATGACCAAAAATTATGTCTATTCCCAAAATTTCAGTAAATTTAGATAATACTAAGAGGGTTCCCGGGGACACCAGCGCGTGCACACACACACACACACACCAGCGCACACACCAGCACCCCCCCCCCCCCCACACACACACACACACCAGCACCCCCCCCCCCCCCCCCACACACACACACACACACCAGCACGCACACACCAGCACACGCACACACCAGCACGCACACACCAGCACGCACACACACCAGCACACACCAGCACAAACACACAAACACATACACACCAGCACACACACAAACACATACACACCAGCACACACACACACATACACACCAGCACACACACAAACACATACACACCAGCACACACACAAACACATACACACCAGCACACACACAAACACATACACACCAGCACACACACAAACACATACACACCAGCACACACACAAACACATACACACCAGCACACACACAAACACATACACACCAGCACACACACAAACACATACACACCAGCACACACACAAACACATACACACCAGCACACACACAAACACATACACACCAGCACACACACAAACACATACACACCAGCACACACACAAACACATACACACCAGCACACACACAAACACATACACACCAGCACACACACAAACACATACACACCAGCACACACACAAACACATACACACCAGCATACACACAAGCACACACACAAACACATACACACCAGCACACACACAAACACATACACACCAGCACACACACAAACACATACACACCAGCACACACACAAACACATACACACCAGCACACACACAAACACATACACACCAGCACACACACAAACACATACACACCAGCACACACTGAAATGTAAACCATAGGTTCAATGAAATGCATACCTTATTTAATACATATTAAATAAAGATGATTTACATAATATATATATATATATATATATATATATATATATATATAAATAAATGTGAAACGAGAGCTAGCGGACGAAGCCAACTAGTTGTTATATATAATTGTATTAGCTATTGGAAACATGTCTTTTTGTGGGAGCTAAAGTTGTTTGTACTCTTGTTGTTTACACTTGACTACTCAACCTTTGGCTGTAAAAGAACATATTGTAAGGATATATGAAAACGTAAAAGATATATAAATGAATATGTATGAGAAATTGTAGTAAGAAGATCAATTCTTACTACAATTTCTCATACATATTCATTTATATATCTTTTACGTTTTCATATATCCTTACAATAGTCCAAAAATATTTGTTTTCTATATTTCTGTTTGCTAGTCCTCCATGTTCACATCAGTTCTTCTCATGAAACCAAATGGCAGTTATTATCCTGCAGACAATCAATGAGATTTCTTTTTCAGAAGAAGACAAACTTTGTCTATTGTTTCAAGTTTGTCAACTGTGAACCAATATGCTTCATGAAAAAATGACTTTGCTCGGCTGGTTGAATATCAGTTTTTGTTTCAATCTTAATATTTTACACGTTACATCATATACAACAATAGTTAATCTTTTAACAAGACACATACTTCTTTAAAACGTTGACAAATCACCTTCCTTTTTCATTTGTATTACATGTGAATACTAAGTATATTACATATAACATGTTATCTACATTGAACACCCAATGTGGAGGCCATTGAAGAAAGAAAAGAAACAAATCTTAATATGCAAAGATACGTTATTGATAAAATAAAAAGTGCAAAGCTTCTCTGTTATGAAAGAAAATAATGGATTGGGAGGAGGGGGGGGATATTAATTTATGTAAATAGTGTTGGAACGTTAAGTCTTTAAACAGACTAAACAAAAACGTCGACAACCTGTTAGCAGATTTATTTTAAATTTTAATGGTTTCTTTTTCTTCATCGGCCCATACGCTTTTAACAATATTTTGATAGTATTTCTTTTTCAAATTCAACCGATTATTGGACACATTCTTCTCTTATGAAATAAGGATTCTCAATTTAAAAAAAAATGTGGTCGTCTTTAAAGTCAATTCTGTCTTGCTTACAAGTTTGTGCCATATGAATATAGTATTGAAGTGAACATGCATGATATTTTTTTTTAACTAATATTTTGTAAATAAAATCAAACATTTTTAACCAGTAGTAATAATCAAGAATAAGCCAGTAGAATTGTTATGGATTTCCGTTACTGATTTTAAATAAATTGCTTGTAGGGATAATCTAAACATTAGTAATATTAAAATAAATGGGGGGGGGGTGAAGAAATGCAGAGAAAAACTGAAAAATGAACGCGTGGAAAATACTAGGATGAGATATTGAAAGTAAATGTCTAAGGCATTTTTCAATACCATTATATTCGACTAGTGTGCAGAAGAGTTAGGCAAATATACAAGATTATAACTTATTATGGATTTCCGTTACTAAAAATGTCTGATTTTAAATAAATTGCTTGTAGGGATAATCTTAACATTAGTAATATTAAAATAAATGGGGAGGGGGGGGGATCTTGCTTTTAATATTTGAATGTCTAAAATCAAAGCGAGTCCCCCCCCCCCCTTTCAAGCTAATCTGACTATTGACATTGGATTAATTTCAGTGATTGCTTTTTACAAATATCTAATCTTTAAATGGCTTCAGATTGTGTGTTATTATTTTAGACTGATATGTCTTTGAATTGATTCTCTTTCTCAAACCTTATTTGAAGTTGTTGACACTTGAACTAAACTTCAAAAGCTTTTTTTTTTTTTTTTTTGTTGAAAATTAACTTCTGGGCAATTCTCAAAATTAAATCATTGTTTATTTTATGTGGCATTCACTATTCGTTTTTTAATTTTTTTTATTAAGCTGATGCTTCTTGTTGATACTGTTATTAAAAACAACTATTTGGTTATCAGCATTTGACCCCCCCCCCCCCGTCCTGTTCCCTTCAATTTATGCTCATGTATTATATCCTATTGAGTTATTTTGACTATGTTCATGTTACTTGCTTGCCACAATAATATATGTTTAACAAATTCAGTGATTGGATAATTCAATCATATGTGTGTGTCATCCACAGACACTGTTTCCTTGTATCACAGCTCTTAAGTGCAGCTAGACTAGCGCCCATCCCAAGCCAGGGGTCTAACCCACAACCATCTAGTGGAGAGTCGGTAACTCTAACTACTCAACCACACGACGGGCACTGTTGGTAAGTAATATTCGCAATGTTTTTATATAAACATTGACCGCTACTTGACAGTGCTCCATGTTTTTTATTTACAAAGAGTTTTGTATTACACCAAATAGTAGCAGGCGATATGATTAACGACAGGGCTATATATAGTCATCCACAAACACTGTTTAACTGTGTCACTTTATCACAGTTCTTCAGTGCGGCTAAGTTATATATATATTATTTTTTATTTCATATATCCATATGAAATGTTATAAAGAGATATAATTTATGTATCGATTTTCAGTATTTACTTTAACAATATGTGAGTAATTACCATAAATATATTTTCATAACTTTATATCTATATATATATATATCTATATATATATATATATATATATATATAGATATATATATATATAGATATATATATATATGCATTATATAACACACTAGCAGTACTTTTCCGGAAGTATTTTTATTTGTTCTGCATGTTTTTTTTGTTTTCCAAATTGACTAAACAACGTCATAATATTTAAATCTTGCTTTTAAAAGCATATTTATTAACAAAAATAGTTTAATAATCAAATGGAAAGGTTTTTAAACTTTAATTTCATCAGTTTTCATTAATTAACCAAACTAAATAAATAATTTAGATGACAAAATAGAAATTTAGCTGTAATTTAGTTTATTCGCCACTCACTCTCGGGCAAATTAAAGTAAACAGTAAAGTTAAGAAAAGATTTTCCCCTTCCACTCCGTCGTTGAATCGCTTATCAAAAATGAAGGGAGAAGAGACATCAAACAAAAAAAGGAGGTTTTTTTTTAATAAACTTTAAACTTACACATTTATTTAAATGTTCAATTTCTAGCTTGATTATCTTTTATTAATGGCTTTATGTCTGCTTCCTTCTCTCTGTTTCTCGCTTTCATTTTTTTTATTGTTATTTCTTCCTTTTCACTGACAAATGAAATGATTGGTTGAAACTAAAACAAATTAATTGACATTAGCCAATGAAAACACGTGTAAGAGAATAACCCGAAACCAAAACCGGTGCAAATGGAATATGTCTCTTATTAAATAAAATCCGTTAATTCATTAGTGGTGATATTAGTAGATAAATCTTAGTAAGTGAAAACCCTCTTACAATTTGTGAAATATTACTAAGCAAAATGGAAATATTGATCTGAATATAATATGTAATTAATGATATCGATTGGAAATACACATTTTCTTTTTTAAGAACACAGACAATTATTCGCTATAATTAATTTGTGAGCTCAAACTAGCTAACAGTTTTGACTAGTCTGAGCTCGCATTCAAATGTATACAGACATTAAATAAAAATGCACTTCTGACGATTAGATATACAGTGGAAATGCAGTAAAGTGTTAAGATTAGTTCGTTTTAAATATTTATTATTGTTATTAAGAATGTAATCTTGAACTCTTAAATTTTTTTATTGTAGCCGCACACTTTTTTTTATGATAATTGTCTTTCATTCTTAAAACAATGCATTTAAAGTGTTAATTGTAAGATTTCAGCTTTCTTCTGAAGATTCTTTACTGTCACAATGTCAGACAAATAAATAAAACAAAAGGAGTTGGAAATCATTTCATCATACTCCATTTTTATTTCTTTATTTTTAGAAGCGTCCAAGCGATTTATGCTAAAGTTTGAAATAGCATTTTCATTGCTAAATGCATAGATTGAATGGACACATCTTCAGAATATCTGGGTTTTTTTTGTCTTCGATTAGGAATTCAATGTAGCATTCTTTTAAAGATAAGAAGTATCTGCATTTCTATCAAAGTATGTTTTTGTTGCTGCCACAAAACATTTCACTGGCGTATTGCTTTGCATTCTTTTCTTATTGATTCTTACAATTGTAGACAAATGGATAAAATAACTACACAACTTTTTCATTTTTTATTTTTTTTATTTTACTCCGTTTTGAAGTACCACATTTTTCTAAAAAAAATCAATTTGTGTGGGTTTAGGCAGCGATTTCTCTTGATGCAAGTTTTATTAAACAGAAAAAATGTCCTCCACTGGCGGACTCATTCCAGTGACCTGATTAGTGTTTTAGTCTTAGATTTGAATAGAGTAATAAATTGACCAAATGGAATTAAAATTTCAAGTGTACTGAACTTTTTGGGCTCCCTTGATAATGGTCTATACTGAGGCAGAAAGTACCTGGACTTTTGATTCCATCCTGGCATAAGGTCAATTTATTATTCTGTTCAAACCAATGAGTAAAATAACCAGGTAGTTGAAATGACCCCAGAAATAGATCAGTTGGAGGAAGTTATCTTTTTCTTCAATGCAACTTGCATATATATTCAAACATGTTTAATTGAACTAAATAAAACTTTTCATCTTTTTAATTTTTTGAAATTTCTCGTGCTTTTAATATCCGGTTTAAGATTATTTGTAAAAAAATAATGTTTTACACATTAAGTTCTTTGATTTTTTTTCCTAGAATAGTCCTCAGAATTTGGCATATCTAGATTTTTTTTTTTAAATTCTATATTTCAGCCGTAAGTTTTTATGCAGAGATATTTAACTTGGATGAATACAAAATGTCAAACATAATTTTTTATTAATTCAAGTAATAGCATTTATCTTGTTCATTTATAAACTGACTGTATTTAGCCAGCATTGCCCGGCTGGAGAGATATTGACAAGTGAAGAGCTTAGAAAATTAATTAAAAATATAGTCATGTTTACAATTTAAAAGAATGGAATTTTTAAACATTCGTTTTAGTTTTCCCTTATTTTAGTATTGATTTCAATAAATATTCGAATAATCTAATATGCAAAAAAAAAAGTAAGAGCTACAAAGTTAAACCTAAATAGCATTGCATATGACAAATCGATATTTAATTCTGACTAGCTATTTCTTTTTATCCTGGCAGCATGTTCTTCAGACACAAACAAATGTAATTCGCTTAAGTTTATCTCAGAAAATACTCTGGCTAGGAAGTTTGTTAGACTGAAGTCATATTTCGTTTATACCCTAAACAGCACAAGCTGTTATGAATTTGATAAAAAGAAATTTCTACATTTCTGTGTCCGACATCAGATAAACAATTATATTAAAAAAAAAAAAAATTTTTTTTAAAAAAAGCTATTAATCTATTTATTTCTTAGAATTACTTGGATATCACAACAGGAGGTACTATACTTTGTTTGCGAAAACCTATTTAGTATGTTGTCTTTATGAAATGCTGCAAGGTACCTTTGTTGTCATACTTGGACTTTTCATGACTGATTAGTAGATTCTTCTGAAAGTTTACATGGTGTTCGAGACAGATTTGACACATTTTGTAAAGGGAAGAAAAACATCTGGGCCAATAATAAAGTGCATTTCTTAGAGGATCTTTTGCGGATTACAGATCCGTCAAAGAAGCCGTCCTGGGCCATCACTAAGGTCTCCGGACAGGTGCTGAACATTAAGCATGTGACCTTCACTGTGTACTTCAAGAGATGCTTGAACACACTTGTTTGAGCCTGCCAATCAGCTCATTCATGATGTTTCAGATGGTACATATGGTTTGTGCATTTCTTCACTGCACCATACACATAATAGTCCATGTGGTTGCAGTAAGGCGAGTTCAGGGGCCAGATGTTGGGAATAGTGAAAACGTAGAAGTTCAGACAGCCACTTCTGGGTTTTCTCCGGAGGTGTGTCATGGTCCTGAATCCTGCTGCCATACAGATGGCCCTCCCACAGCCACTCTCTTTAGTCAGTGTTTGACAACAGTGGACAACAACTCTGTATAGCCATCTGAATTCAGTCCGAGTTTCTTTTCAAGGGGCATGACGTGGCCGTTACTTGAAATCCACCCAAATATCATCACAGTTTGAGAAAACTTGTCTTTATGATACACGGGACTTTGTGCAGACTGTAGGCTAATCACCTGTTCTGTTTTGTTATGCAACTGGTCATGAGAAGAACCAGAGTATCGTTGGCTCCACTGAGTGTTTGAAGAGTAGAGAACAACCTCGTTAAGCACTTCATTTGCAGGCATCACTCCGATACCCGTCTCTCTCGACAATTGCCACCTTGCCTTGTCTGGATCTTGCTGCACCATTTTTCTCCAACTTTTCGATGAATTTTGTTTGAATGCCTGCTGTGATCCTTCCTGCTAGACATTGCTTTCACCTTTCCATCGCAATTCTCCAGCTCACACCTTATGGCTTACTATTTCGGAATTAAGTGTGACAGCTCTAGAAAAAAAGTGATTTCGAACTTGCATGTGACCGACCAAGTGACGATCATAGCCTTTTTGTTTTGCTTTCAAGATGCATGAACACATGTAAAACCAAAACTTATTTTCATACCCGATGTAAGAGAATAAATTATCATCCGGCAACTTTATTAACACAACAAAATGTAACATAATTGCTGACAACTACCTTACGATTCTCTACTCTTTTTTTCATTAAATGTTTTTTAAAATGATTCTGATTTTAAATGATTTTTTTCTTTTACTTTTGTTCATCCCAAACAAGAGGGCATATTGCGACTGAGATGTAAGGGGCTATTGTTGTGATCAGGGGCCAGATTTATAGGGGGCATCATTAGTGGGGAGTTGTGTAGCAAGATTTTTGTTCACATTACATTTTAAATTTCTACATCTTGGTATGGTTGGGGAAGCAAGGAAGGAATTTCAAAGGCAGGTGGTCTGAAAAAAGAAGCTATTAGAGTAGAAAGTTTTCCGCCCTCTGAGGACCTCTGCAGTGAAGGGGTGGGACTTTGCTGCTAGTCGGTTTAGTCAAGGGTATTTACGTTGAGGGAGTACAAGTGAAGTAAGTTCATCAGAGCACATTCCGTGGAAGTACTTGTAAAACAACACAAGGATGCAATATTGTGACAGTGATGGGACAGGGGCTGGAGCTTAAGAGATAGTGTTGGACCTAGTAGATTAAAGACTCTGTTGCACCCTGAGAGGCTAGTGGTTGGTGCACCAGCCCAGATGTGGCAACAATACTCCATGCATGAATGAATGATGGCTTTATAGAGATATAGGATAATGGTAGGTGTGATATGCTTTCTCTAGCCCAATAGAGGGATCCACATTCTTTGCAGCAGACTTGGCAGTATCTTCCATATGTATTCCAATTCATGTTATCTGTGAATGTTAGACCAAGGAGTTTAAATGTTGGACTCTCAGAAAGGGTGCCATCAACCATGACAATTAGTGATTTGAAGAATTTCTTAGAATTGTTAAACAAAAAGGACCTTTGTTTTCGTAGCATTAAATGTGACCATCCATTTCTAGTCCTATTCTACTACAGACTGGAGGTCATTTTCTAAGGATTCAGCTATTGCCTTAGATGTGTGTGTGTCTTTTATTTGCCTATGTGTCGAGAGCGTGATGTCATTAGCAAATACACCCCTCGGACACAATTGCGTCAGGGAGGTCGTTTATGAAGATCAGGAATAACGGTCCAGGTATCGACCTCTGAGACACACCCACATTAATGTGATGTGGTCTTCATGTACGGTTATTGAGAATGACCTGGATCTTTTAGATAAGATGGATCTGATTATATTAAATATTCATCCAGTAATACAGTAAGAATTACTTTTGTTGAAGACGTTCATGCCAGGCCTTATCAAAGGTCTTGGCTATATCAAGTACGACTGCCCTAGCCTCACCTGCTTTATCCAGTGTGTGGCTATATGTTCAGATGATGACCGTTAGGATATCCACGGTAGAACGAGATTGCCTAAATCCATACTGTTGGTTAGAAAGAAGTTTAGCATATGCGAGGTGGTGGATTATCGCTAGATTGATTAATGATTCAAAGATTTTAGTGAAGAGCGAGAGGAGACTGATAGGGCGATACTTTTGCGGGTCAGTTCTTTTAACAGAGTTCTTGAAACTGGTACAACAGAGACAACTTTTTACCTATCAGGAAAGCAAGATTCAGCAAGACATTTGCTATAGAGTTTGGAGAGGATAGAGACCAACTTTATTGTATCTATTGATTAAGCCAATAGATCAGAACTGAAATTATGATCATAAAAATTTAACTCTGAAATATTCATTCTTCAGTAAAATTTCTGAAGAATGCATCATAGTCTTCAGTCATGCTGGAACTTTTTTCAAAATAGATTATTATTCAAAGATGCTATCAGGAATATTGCAAACAACTGTCTTCATATACAAATAATATGGGTGCGTGTAATGCATATAATATATAATCGTGTCTGTAGTTATTTAAAGGAAAATAAGTATCTATATTTTCTGCATGCAGATACTGATGTATCATTTTTCTAGATAAGTCTTTAAAGCTAAAAGTCATCTTAAATTTTGTCGGTCCATTTCAGGAGTCTGAAAGATACATAAAGCAAAAATGTCGAATTATTTTTATGTTCCTTATTTATTATTTTTTTAAAATAAATGTTTGAAATTTTGTGTTTTGTTTTTTCCATCTTTATCGGTTTCCTTATGCATTCCTCTAACTTAAAAATAAAATTAAATCCTGTTTTTATCTTCCTCAATGCCTTAAATTTTCATTATTATCCTTCAATCATTGCTCTTGATAATTATATCTTGTGTTTTTCCTTGCAGGCTTTTTCCTCCCTCAAGACACAAGAAACATAGGCACCAAGAAATAACACAGCCAACAGCATCCCTGAAATCATCATCTTCATCCTAATCATCTTCTGCCGTCCATAAAACAATCACCCACCGCTCAACATGGCTACCCTTTCGCTGAAGATCAGTGTTGTTGGCAGCAATGTGGTCAAGACGATGCAGTTTGACCCATCCACAATTGTCTTCGATGCTTGCCATATTATTCGAGAAAAAATCAGTGAAGCCATTGGCAAAGACAAAAGGCGTAAGTTTCAACTGTTAAATATTTTTAGGATTATAGAATTTTCTTAATTCCGTGGGGCATTTTTTTTCTATCACGGATTTTTGTTTTCTTTATGTAATTTTCAATAACATTAAACATGAGATTTTTTTTCCTCTTTCAAAATTTAAATGTTTACAATTCATAAAAATACTTTCACAATGTAGTTACTTTGCGCAAATTCAAAAAAAAAAAAAAAAAATTATTTTTCTTTCAGAAATGAAAACAATTTAACAAAGCCACAGTATAGTTTCCTTTTTGGATTGGCGCTGTTCTGAGACTTCTTGGAGTAGCTGTATGTCCAAAGTGTTGTATCTGTAACCATAACTTCTTCCTGAGGAGTACTATTGGTGTCACCTGACAGTCGTTTTCTAATCTGATTTAGGTGTCTCTTATGAGAGAACTTAGGGCCGCTATCAAAATCAGATTTGATATCCTCCAGCTTTTTAATTCTAGCCTTTTGGAGAACATCTTTAAACTTGGAAAAAGTGTCTTCTTTGCTTCGACATTCAACTTCAAGACAAGTCACATCATCTTTAATAGTTTTTAGCTTTTCTAAGACATCTTTTGTGCTGCAGCTTTAACGATTCCAGCTTTTGAACCATGAGTTCACTCTCTTTAACCTTCAACTGTTTCTCCAAAAAATTTGACTTGATTTCTTTCAGTTTGGTGTTAGCTATTTGCAGTGTGAATTTTGTGTCCTTATGTGCTTTAATTTCTGCACACAATTTGTTTTGAGTTCATTTCATGCGATTTTTAATGGTTGAAAAGAATGTTTCGTTTTTCCGACTCAGTCGTCAGATTTTTAATTTTCTGGTAAAGTGTAGGTTGAACTGTTGCATCAAATCTGTGTCAAATAAATTGTTGGTATTTTTTTAATACAAACATTTTCAATTTTTTTGGTAGTTCCGTTTAAAGTAGCGTTGGTAATAATTTCACCCTCGAATTTAATTTTTTCATAAGTCACTGTGCAGGCTATTTTGTTGGTTCTCAACATGGTCGGTTTATTCAACCTTTTCCATGTCTGCATGTCGATTATCGACATGTCTCAACCAGAATCGAATTGTAATTTTACATTTTTATTCAGGATTTTTACAGATTTTCTCATAATTCTGTTGTGCTGTTCGTTCGTTTTTGTGGATTGAACCAGAGTTTTATTGCTTCTATTCGTTCTGCAATGCAATTTTGTGTCCTACTTTATGACAAATGAGACAGGTTTTAAAACGGTATGGGCAAGCCATAATCCAAGAAGTCAGTTGATCCAAACACATGCTAAAGACAAGTGCATGGAGCCCTGTTTGTCTTGCATTGCGTTTGTATTGTTGGATCCTTCAGGTTGTCAATGCACAATGTCACCCACCCACCCTCAACGGTGATTGTAACTGTTCCACATAAAAGAAGTTGTGATTCATTTTGGATGTAGAAATTTTTCATATTCTTTTTTTGTTAGACTGAGACCGTGGTTTCTTTGCTTTCGGTCAGCTTCAACGAATCCCAACGTGGGAAGCTCGGTTGACAGTGAAACTACAAAAGATGCAACAACAGCAGCAAAAAAGAAAATTTGCGTTCTTTTTAGACATTTCTGGAAATACAATCAAAATGAACGCAGGTCAAAATTAACAGTAAAACTGTTTTTAAAAATATCTGAAATGTGCAATAGATTTTTTTTTATTAGTTTTGCAAGCAGTAGACATCCCAAGTGATATAACTCTTTGAACATCAGTGCTTTTACCAAATTAATACTTAAAAGCTTAATTTTCTATTGAATTGCCGCATTGATTGATGGAAGTATACAATTTCCATTCAATTGTTAAAGGTGTGATTACTTCCTTCCAAATTATTGTTACTATTTTCTATTGTTTTCACATAAAACCAGAAAATTGTATTCTATAAAATTCCAAATGGAAAATCTTGCTGAAAGTTCTCAAACTTTAAACATAAATCTTTTATCAGAAAGGATAATATTTACTTAAAATACTGAGTCACAGGAGGATGAGATGCACGCCAGAATAGAAGCCTGCTCAACCTGACCAGGAGAATAGGTTCATAAGATTGAGATCACTTGAAATTTTTAATAAGTGCAAGATGTCAGAGCCCAGAATACTTCAAAACAAAAAAGGAAAATGATAAAAGGTTTGAAGTTAGAGATTACATGATTGATGTTATGGACACACACAAATATAATAAACTTTATTAAGTGGATGAAAGATGCGATAATTACAAAATCCTATAAGTTTTTTTCTGTGCTACATAATCCTCAGTCAAGTTTTATAGCACCTTTGATCCAATAGTACGTTTATTTTTTTAGTGAGAAAAAGTTATTTAAATTAAAAAGTTCAAGCATATATATTTATTCCCTTGTTTATTTAATTGCAAATTCACTGTATCGGCGCTGCTAACACGCATCGGGGAGACATGGTTTAAGTAAATAAACAAGCATATTTTTCACAAAGCAAAAGATTTTAGTGATTTATACCAATTCGATTTTTGATTAACTGTTGGTCTGTTCGATGAGTGATAAAATCGATATCAGCTAAAGGAGGCTCCTTCTGTATGTATTTCATTTTTCTTTTTTCAGAGTTTTCTATGTTCCCAGACCCATAGAAATAACGCTTTCATTTAATACCTATGCAAACATGGATGCCCATCAAAAAGCGGTATTATATAAGTAGTCACCCTTTTCTCCTGTACTGTTAATGGATATAGTTTCAAAACCAAAAGCTATATAAAAAAAAAAAAAACTCTTTCGTCATTCATTTTTTTTTCTTTTCTTTTTGCTTACACATTTTTAGAAGTATTTTCACCCCAAGTCTTGTATCTGTGACTCTCCTCAATGTTACTGCCAAAGAAAATACATTTACTTTGCACTGATCTCACAGTCAGTTGCCGATTGGATAATATCTTAAAATTCATTCGTGCAGAACAACAACAATAGCATTCTGATTTGTTTTACAATAATGCATTGACCATTTTAAAATGTTCTCTGCACATGAAATAGTCGTGGTTTTACTGTAGTGGACGTACGAAAGAGAAATAGAGATTCAGTTACTTTGATTAAGTCAATCACACTTTTCCTTTTGTATTTAAAATTGAATAAGGGATAAACGTCAGTTTCATAGTTTAGCAGTAAAATTGCTGCTTGTAGGGGCAGAGGTTATAAGTTTGAATCTCCACTGTACAAAAGAAACGTTGTACTTTTATGTACATACATATTTACAATCAGCTTATTAAGCCATCTTGATTGCTTTCATCTATTCTTATTTACTATTACACACACGATTTGCTTTAATACGATTTATACTACTACTATTACCACTGCTACTACTACAAACACTTTAATTCAAACAATTATTTTGGTGTTCAGCTACAGAAGGATGTAATTAAAAAGAATTCTCATTGGTCTGATAAAAAGAAAAAAGGACAAATAAGTTAAATGGAGAGAACAATTTTAAATGTTTTTTTATTTTTATTTTTATTTTTTTTTAACTTTAGTTCACCCCAAACAAGACAAGTTGCCACTGTAGATGTAAGGGGCTACTGAGAATTAGGGGGCCATCCTAAATTGGCAGCTGTTCACATTAGTTTTAAATTATTGCATGTCGGTACGGTCGGAGGAGCAGGGAGGGAGTTCCAGAGGCTGGCAGCACGAGAAAAGAAGCTATTGGAGTAGAAGGCTCTCCGGCATCTGGGGTCCTCTGCAATGAATAGGTGGGATTTAGCTGATTGGTCGAATGTATTTACGCCGATGGGGCACCAGAGCAGCAAGTTCATCGGAGCATATTCCATTGAAGTACTTGTAAAACAAGCACAAAGATGCAACATTGTAGCGATGGGACAGGGGCTGGAGCTTGGTGAATAGTGAGGGAGCTATTAGATTAGAGATTCTTTTATGGATCTTGTTAATGGTTCTGTTTGTTTTTGATTTTTGGGGCTTAATTTTGATGGTAAAAAATTCAATGATGAAGCATTTTGAACACATTGAGTTTTGTTATCAAGAAAATCTGTTTTAAAATGGGCATAAACAATTGTTTGAATCAAAGTGTTTGTTTTTTAAACAAATTTGGAAAATTTACTAAATAATACTAAATTTACTAGATTATACTAAATTTACTAAATTATTATATATATATATATATATATATCATGCTTGCAGATTACTAGTTGTGAGGTTTTGTATTTAATAAGAGTTCAATCTTTACTTTAAAAATAGGGAATCTGTTTTAGCCATTGTAAATAAATATTGAAGTTATTAGAATGAAAAGTCATCCTAATAACTTACTCATCAATAATTAAAATCTGTAACGATTAAAATTTTTCTACCATGAAATAATTGATTAAAGAATCAGATTAAGAGATTACATTTTTATTCCATCCAATGTTATATTGTTTTCAGAACAAATTATCAAAAAATGTTGATGGTTGTCTGAATAATACCAGAATTGCTTATGTAGTGAAATGTATGTGTATGCATGCGTGCAAATCTGATTGACAAAACTGTCCAGTTATAAAATAATCCCAGCCATTTGGGAAGGTCATAATTTGTTGTTTCCTGCAATTTGTCCATAATGACAGGGGAGACGGGGAGCGGTAGGGGTTGGAGGTGATGATCATCATGATCAGTGTTCTGCTATTTTCCCAGGCTCCAATTGCTGCCAGGAATCGGTGTTCTTTGCATCCACTCTTGTCACCAAGGTAATTGCTGGGCAATTTTCTACACCAGAACACTCCCAAAATGCTAATTCTAGTCTCCCTCCCCTTAGGCTGTTCTCGAGGGTAGGATCAGATTGGGATAAAGTCAAGTGAACAGTTAGTAGTGGAGAGGGCGGGGTAAAAAGTTTCTGAAAGGGACGGACAGGCTACTATAATTATAAAGATTTGGGGTGTGAAAATAAAATCTAGTATGATTTCGATTGAATGATAGCCATTGTTAATTGTGTTGAAGATTGAAGTATCTGTATTTATACGTTTTTCATTCAGTTTGTTTGTACCCTTCAATTAGCCAATGGGAGGGGGGGCTTGATTGGTCTAATGGACATCGTCTCGGTCTATGGAATCGACTGTCAGTTTAAATCCTGTTGCATCTATCGTCTATGCACTAATATAGTTGGGAAAACTATGAACATACAATTCCTCCTCCAGCTCTGGCTAAAATTGCAACTTGTGTTAAATAAATCGTATACAATGAACCATTTAGAAGAGACCTTGTATTTCAACATTAAATAACGCAAAGTTTGATCCTGCCATGAAAGAGCCCAAAACAATCAGCCAAACCGATAGAATGTGCCTATGTAGCCCTCAAATGTGCAAATCTTTAATGAATCTAGAAGTTATAATTTGGGGTAATATCATTACACTTATAATGAACCCATTTCTCAATTTAAATATCTATTTTTTATCTATTCTATATTTAAATATCTATTCTTTATCTATTCTCAATTTAAATATCTATTTTTTATCTATTCTCAATTTAAATATCTATTTTTTATCTATTCTCAATTTAAATATCTATTTTTTATCTATTCTATATTTAAATATCTATTTTTTATCTATTCTCAATTTAAATATCTATTTTTATCTATTCTCAATTTAAATATCTATTTATCTATATAGTCATGGACAGGGTCTTGTGTCACTAGTTAAAGAGTTTGTCTGCTTGGGTACTTTAATCGGATGTAGGTTCACAAACTCCACGTACAAAATCATATTCTAACAATTACGACTTCAAAGTTAATAAAAAATGAATAAAATGGACAATATTTTAAGAGAAAAATGAATGAAGAATAAATCATTTAAAGATGGTATCAATTAAAAACAAACAAAATTTATTTCTCTAGTTGTATGAAATTCTCATTTCCGTATGAGTCTGTTGTGAAATATAATTGAGTGATAAAAGTAGAAAAGAGTTCAATATTGTCTGTTTGTTTTGCAAGAAAGTAATGTGCTATGTATGAAAGGTTTTTAATCAGTTTTTCTTTAGATATAGATTTAATAAAAAAACAACATTAACATGCAATGCTTATTATCTAACATATAAAGTTATCTTGTTGGATTTTCAAGGTCCTACCCAAATAGTATTTAAGCTGAAAAATCAAACTTTGATTCTGACTAGCCAATTTTCATTGTTCGTTTCTCCTTCTGATAAATGTTAGTAACAGTAGTTCTTTGAATGGCAACTGTTGCATGCGAGTTTTGTTCACTTTAAAGGTGAATCGTTGAAGTTATATTTTCTTTCTGTTTACACGTGTAGATTGTCGGTTAGGTTTTTTTTGTTTTTTTTTAATTTCTTAATATGAGATCGTTGCTTGTTCTCGGGTCAGGTGCACAGGAAAACTGCTTGATCATTCTGTGTGAATTTTCGAAACGAGTTGTGTGAAACATCTAGCTGATTTGTCCAGAATGTTTTAATTCTGACTTTTATAACAGATACCATGGAACATTCTAGAAGCATGAGTTTTTGGCACAGAACAATGTGATCGTTTGACTTGTGCACACATGTTTTGCTTTGTGGATGCACATTGTTCAAGAAACATTGGCGTGATAATTTCTAGATGTAGGGATAATTATTGTACACCGACAATATTATACTGGGATTATCAGTTTTTTCCTGCAGAGTAGCCGAATAAATACTTCATATATAGATACTTTGTATCTCTAAAAATATATTACATTCATAAAAAACAATCTGGGTAATTAATAAATTATTGATTTAAAAAAAAAAACTGTCTAGCATCTTTGTCCACCTTCACTCCTGCAACATATATTAAAAATCCATTAATAAATATGTGATATTAAGAGCTAAGTAGGAAGAATCTTGAAGATTCCCCCCCCCCCCCCACCAAAATTGAGGGGAGGGTGACCGTAATGCATATCGTCCCAGACCATGAAGTTGGCTTTACTAAACTCGATGTATTGTGGTCATTTATGCATTTAATACTGTTGGGATAGGTATGAACATTACGAAAGTTTTATATTAAAAATAAGTTTGTGGGACATGTTAAAATAATTCCAAGGTGTGAACGTGTCTGCTACATCCAGCCTATAATCGAGACGTTGTTCCATCTAACGATGGTCTATTCTGATCAATGTGGAACTTTATAAACGGTTGCCGATTTGAGATTAAGTTGTGGAAGCCCATCAAGAATTGTTTGATTCAAAGCTAAATGATTGGTACTTTAACCAAATTAGAAAGTTTGCAGGTCGTTGGCAGAAGCTCACGGACATTGATGGCCTTTATTTTGAAGAATTGTTGTTTTTTTTTGTTTTTTTGAATAAATTTTTACATAAGACATTTAGTTTTACATGGTGTTCAACCTGATAATAAAACTCGGGAAATGTATGAATCTCCTCATTCCACCCATTAACAAGTTAAATCGTTCAACTATTGTTCTTCTAAACAATTTGTTTACAAAAGTAAAGCATATGTTTAAAAAAAAAAAATGGTTCCTGGCATTAAATGTTGGTTAATATGTTGTTAAATAAAGTAACCCAACCCATTATTATAGACGAGCAGGGCTACCCGCCATTGCCCGGAATCAATAATAACTACTGCTAGCCCTGATCTCGTATTCATAATATGAAGCAAGATAAAAAAATAATAATTTTCTAATAACTGTTCGTTCACTTTGAGATAAGTTTTGTCGTGTTGCATTTATATTTTATTTCATATATTATTGAAAATCTTAGAATAGTAATTAATCATTTCAATAAAGATTATAATAAAACCATCTTTTCATGGTACTAGCCCGAAGTGAAATGAAAAGTCAATAAAAGAAAAAAAAAATAGACAAGTATTGTTATCGTGTTTTTAATTATTTGATTTTAATTTTTATTGAATTTAAAACTTGATTCGTTTTTCATTGTCACAATTATGATCGTCATAATCAATGTTCTTGTTGTCTTTGACCTTTGCTTTACTTTTTTTTCGTCATTACTTGATGCAAATCGATTTTTCTGAAGGTGAAAATGTTAATTAAAATCAATAATACATTATTTTTAACTGAAATAAAAAATTTTAAAAACCTGTTTGCTGAAAATGGTTGAGAAAAAACTAACTAATCTATAAAAGTAACTTCTCTCCAATAGATAATTAAAGTAAATACATGAAATAATGATTTTTATGAAATTCTTTCAAATAAATTAAAATATTGTTGGAAATAATATTGTAAAGAAATTGAGACAAAAATTAATAAAAGATGTAGAAATTTATAAGTTTCATAGTAATTAAGATCTAAAATAAAAATAGGAACAAAGTGTATGTTATATTATCATCATCATGTTTGGTTTAACATCCATTTTACATACTGGCATGTGTTGAACAGCTTTAAGAAATTGACTCCGTCCATATCTTTATTTTGTCCTCTTTCTCTTGAGTCCATTTTTATCACTTTCTCCCATGTGTTCGTTAGCCTTCTCCTGTGAACCGGACCTGCTACCTTAACTGTTCTACATCTACTGACCCCAAAACTCTCATCCATTCTTTCAACGTGGCCATACAATAAAAATCTCCTGTTTTGCACACATCTCCCTATTTAATCCAGATTTAATTTTTCTCTAAGGTGATCAGAACTAAGCCTGTCATAGTCAATGAGAAAATTTGTTTTGTTTAGTGAAGGGAGATTATTTATTAGCTTGGTAAACACAAGTATGTTACCTCTTCAGAGTAGAAGTTGGAATTTTTTAGCCTCACTTTTGGTATTAATTTGCCTGCTAACTGTTTACAACTGCCTTGCGTTTTTGTAATTTTGAAGCGCAGACTTGTGATTGAATGTATTGTTGACAAGTATAATTTTTTACTGACTCATTTGACAAAGATTCTGTAAGGTATTAATCTTTGTCAAATGAGTACCCGTCCTTGCAATCTTTTAGTTTGCCAGAAGTTGTAATTCTAAACGGTGGATATTTGTGAAATATCATTAAGACTATCAAAATCTCCTTAAAAGCTTGTTTGGCACCATATGACAATTCCTAGGCAGAGTGAAAAATTTGGCACTATTTTGGAACAATTGGGCAGCTCGTGATGGAGCCAAGATCATGAAGGTGGCAAGAACTCTTTAGCTTGAGGTCTCTCTGATTGTCAAGGTTCTTGCAACCCAAAAAAAATTCCTTGAACCATCTGCTTACTTTACTGTGATAAACTGCCTCTTCATTATTCCCGCTAATTTTTTCAGTTACGTCTGCGATCTGAGTTCATAAAATGTAATTTTCTGAATCAGACTGTTGCATGTTTATCTGTACAGCTTTCAAATCACATAGGGAGCAAGACAATGCACACGGTGTCAGTGCACCAATTACAGTGGGTGCACCTTCCACAGATTGAACTGTTTCAGTTATGTGATATATGTGCAGCAAGCTAGCATGTGTGCACATATTGAAAACCTTTTGATGCACCCTTATAAATAGAAGCCAATCAGATTACATTCAGTCGACTATTTACAGGCATTTGTTTCTATATCTTATAACTACCTCCAAGAAATAGTTTGATTATATTGCTCGGCTGGGAGGATATGATGAACGAACTACATAGACTGACCCCAAAAGGAGAAGGTAATGACTGAAAGATTAATAGATTAAATCAGGGTTTTCGGGGGGGGGGGGGGGGGGGCATTAATTTATAAATGCTTAGTCATAAAAACATATATTTTTAAATAGTTCCTGGGCCTTTTGGCTAAGATCCCACTTCTCATTTTAATCCAATGAAGTTCTTGAAATAAATGTTTTTATGAAAAAAAATTTTTTTTTTTTTAAATTTGGGGATATTTTAAGTAGGATGGCCCCTGATAGTAAATGTGGTATTGTGGTGACTGAGATAATTCTAGTTAAGAGTAGGGTAGACATTTTTATCACTTTTGACCAAGGATGACCAACGACACCCATTTTCCCCACACTTTTGGCCTTGTGCCTAATTTGTTCTGAATGTAAATTTTTATATTTGGTGCAAATAAATAATTCAAAGTGTAGTATCTGTTCTCACCATCTTATTTACTATCGATGAAACTATTGCATCAAAACTATCATTGAATTTAAAAACTCTAAAAAATAATATGGCGTTAACAGAAGGGAGGGGGCGGGGATTAGTTTATTTTTTTAAGTATGCGATATAGCATTTAAAAAATTTTAATTTTAACTTGTTATTCATAAAAATAAATTACTATTCCCCCTGGGCAATATCAGGTAGTCTTGCTAGTTTAAAATAATAAGTTTTTCATTCATAACTTTGGTGTAAACACAATGTTATGTTTTTAATGTGACCTAAAGAAAGGAAAAGAAAGAAGAAACCAATTTGCCGTTTGACTTGAAATTTAGGAAAATCAAGTCGGTCACTCTAAAGAAAGAAACATTTGAACACAAATGCTAAATATTTGTCCAGAAAATAAAACAATATTGCAAAACACAACTATTTGTTATATTAAAATGAACAAAATCATTGAATTAAAAACCAATAACAAGAGTTAATTAATAAAATGAACTTTTTCAAAACCATTATGCAAATTAGTTAACCTTGTGATTTTGCTATCACATCTACATAAACACTATATAAAAAAGATGGTGCGTCTATTGAATAAGTTGAATTAACTGGAAATAGGGCCTTTTAACTTTACCATTCGTGCGAGAAATGGACCCAACTTTCGCATTCATTTAGATTAAAAAAGAAAAAAAAACTATTTGTATAAAAAAACCTTATCTGTACAATTTACAAATATAAACTTATATAGCTAGATGACCTTTGTAAAGGATGCTTTTAGAATGTGGGAACCTTGGTTGCTTTTTGTTCTCTGGACCTTCCCCTTCCCTTACTTTAAGAAAGAATTAGTTAACATCTCCATACAGCAAGTGTTTATTGGAAAATGTCCTGTATAATTTGGCATCAGTGTTTGGGCTTGAAAATTGTCCAAATTCTAAGTTGAAAAGTAGAAAATGTTCTCTTATGTTTGGAAGATGAAGTCATTTAATTTGCAAAGATATTTGCAGGTTTATTTTGCTTAAAACATTTTTTAACTTTAAAAATAAATTTTTATCACAGTGCCGGATTGACCTATAGGATTTGCAGGCTGAAGTGTATGGTCTGAAAATCTAGTGTGTGAGAAAGGGCATCCATGAGTATAAAAGTGAGGTTTTTATGAATAAATTGCAGAGTTTTGTTTCTCCTCCGTCGTTCCCTACAGTATTTAATAGCATTGTATGCCCTGTTGAAGAGGAATTATGAATTATGGATTATTACACGGCCATTATTGTTTGCTTTGTTCAATTTTGTTGGAAGCACTCTTCCATCTTCATAGAGTGTTAGGGCCAGGGGGATTGAGATGGAGCCTCACAAATGGTATAGCCTAGGGCCTCAATCAGCACTGACTTTCTATCTGCTCGAGTCAGCATATAACATAATCAGCAATGTGTTTCCAGTTAATATTTGGTTCTGACTGGTACCATCTCCTTATATACCTATACCACCCTTCAAACAAGCATTTAAAATAATGTTTAATATATAACCATTTTTATGATGAATTTTTATTAGTAATATTTTTTTTAAATGTGTAAAAAAAAAAATTTAAAAAAATTCAAGTGGTTAATTTAAGAAATATAATAATTTCAATTTTTCTGAATTATTTTTGCGATTGCTACAGTCCATAATGTTTTTAGTGGTGGTAAGTTTGTAGAGGCAATTGTTATGGATATAAAATGAGCATCCTTGACCTCAGAAAAAGTCTGCTTCGCGCCCCCAGGGGGTCAAAGGGGGGTCAAAAATGCCCCAAATTGCCCAAATTTATTGCATTGTACACTCGCCACATCGAGTCACATACAGAGGGGGACCACGCACGCGCAGCTTGTTAATAATATTTTTTTTAATGTGTAAAAAAAAAATTCAAGTGGTTAATTTAAGAAATATAATAATTTCAATTTTTCTGAATTATTTTTGCGATTGCTACAGTCAAAAATGTTTTTAGTGGTTAATTTAAGAAATATAATAATTTCCATTTTTCTGAATTTCGCTATTGCTACAGTCAAAAATATTTTTAGTGGTGGTAAGTTTGCTATTTTTATGTATCGTTCTTCATAAATATGGAAGCCAGTTTTTAAATCTCTTCATTCACTTGAAATTTCAAAAACTTAATATCTGCAATACAATTATATTTTTTCTAATGGAGTAAGATGGTTTTTTTTTGGGGGGGGGGCAAATTGTCTTATCTGATTAAAAATGGCTCTAATGTAAATCACTTACAAAAATAAACTGGATTAAATGTAAAAAAAATGACTTTACAAGAGCGTTTTTGGAGTCTAATGAAATATTTAAAAATTGAATTTAAATATTCATATAAAAGACCCCAAAGAGGCATGGTAAATAAAAAATTAAATTAATTTCACGGTTTAAATTGAAATTATATTCAACTTCTAAAAGCAATTGTTAAGGCACAGGTATCGCTTTAAATTTGTGGTTCTCTATATACATGTGGGGGTGCATGATTGACCTAATGGATACTATAATGGATTATGGAATTGGCTATGTCAAGTTCAAATTTGATCTACGTTCAATTACACACAAATACCATTGAGAGAGGGGAGGTATGAATCCACAATTTCCTCTCGACTGTGTGTAAAATAGTGACTTGCAGTCAACTGATCGTATACAATTAGTTATTGCCAATAGTTGTTTTGGTATTAAATGATCCCTAACTCCCTTTGATAAAATATGGCAGGTGCTACCTGGGAGGGAGACATCCTAAGACTAGGCTATCTTATTTTAACCTCTTATAAGCCTCTGCCATGAATTATGAGAATTACATGTCCAACCAAAATAGATGAACGATTTTAAGTGTCTTCCATATTGATTTATTAAATCAGTCCTTGTTAGTTAAACTGAAAGTTAATCTCCGTACATGAGACTAATGAATCCTGAACCTCTACATACTAATAAAAATTGCTTTATAATTTCTATTTTCTTTAATAAAATATCAAAAATAATTTCAGTCTTTTCAGAAAATATGAAATAAATCACTTTTTCAACATATGTTATATATCTTGAATGTTGAACACATTCTGTAGAAGTGAACTTCATGAGTCTATGTATCATTATATACATGTCTGATTGAAAGACATTTCTAAGAAGGAAAAAGGGTAAAAAGTGATTGATTAATTAAGAGCAATAATATATTATTTTGTAACACTGATTTTAATTTTATAATACATTTGCTGTTACACATTTTGGGTATATACCCCCCTCCCTCCATTTCTCTCCAGTTTGGAACGTTGGGTAGTGAACAGTGTAGTCAAATTGGCGAATGAAACGGACGTTTTTGTGTCGCTCTTGCCATAAGTATATTTTTATACTCCACTTCTATGCACAGAATCGTTGTCCCAAATTGCAGAATAATGAGTTCAATTGTTTCAGCAGAGTTCACATCAATATATATATATATATATATATATATATATATATATGTATCCACATAAAATTTTATAAGATATAATTTTTTATGTATCAATTTTCAGTATTTTCTTCAACAGTGCTCGATACGTAAGTAGAGCTAGGTAGTAAGTTATGAAAATATATTTATGGCAATTAAGCTACACAGAGGCTCCCGCGTTTCATCCGGGGGGGGGGGGGGATCTTCAGGTTAAAATCTATATAAAATATATATATATATATAAAGAGGCTAAAAGTTTGAAGTTTTTATCCTCATAATTTATTTCTGAATATCTATCTTTCTGTGGCCCTTCCTGACAATATATCACTTGTCTGTGATCTCCTAAGAAGAGCAAAGACTGACATTTTTCTATTTGCTGAAGGCTAATGTCTGCTCATTTTGGCTCTGTTCCCATGGAAACCAGCCAGAAACGAAGGTCATCATCCTTAAGGTTCACCTGCATTATTTTCCCCACTCCTTCTCCGCTTCTCAATTTATTGAAAATATTCATCCTTCCATAGACTTCTTATTCCCCTTTGGGACAACAACACCCTGTCAGTTCACCCTTTGTGAATCCATGATCTTCTTCAGTTCATCAGCGTAGTGCTCCATCAATTATGCCGTATTATACTGACAATAAATGCTTATTCTGGAATAGGGAATTCTCTCATTATTCCATTTCGTACGACAAACTCTTGTCTCATGTATATTTAAAATGGCCATGTGTGAAAGTACTTGATAATCTGTCAAGAATTGCTTCCGTCATAAAACAGCATGCCAACATTGATTCACTTACGTTAAAACAACAACAACAACAACAAGACATACAAATTTCGGTTCAATTTCTCTTGGTTTTCACACAAATTTTGGATAAAGTTGATTGTTAGTCTTACTGCTAAACACAATAAAAACCGGCACCAGAATTACTCAACGGAATGACATTAATTTGGCATGAAACTCCTTTAGAATACTGGGTGTGTCATGGGACAGAGGGGAGATCAAAGTTATACTACTACCACTTAAAATAATAATGATAATAAACACAGCCATCAAAGGTATTGAGCAGAATCACACTAGATTCAGCTTGTGTGTGTAGTAGGGAGTCATAATTAAAATAGGATCACCACTACTATGACTACTAATATATAGGCTTCAAAACCATTGCTTAGAATTTCACAAAATTTGTCATGAAGAGCCTTTGGGTGCTAGATGTAATGAAATTAGCAATGCTAATTATGATCTTTAAATGAAGCCCTCTGCATGAACTAGACTAAAAAGGAGTCTTAAAAATGTCTAATTATGATTTGATGATTCAAAACAGTATTTTGTAGAGTTTAAAGGTTATATTTTTAAAGCCTATTTTTTTAAATTATTTTTTTTTACTTTAATTTATTCATAATTGTTTGGGTTTTATTGCATAAATTTTCTAATTTTTCTCAAATTTGTGATAAAAAACCCAACAAATCTTTGAATAAAGTCTGGGATATAACATGGTTCTAGTTTTAGCATCAATCTACAAGTCTTAGCAGTGGCGATGCATTTTATTTATCTGTAAACTTTACAAAGTTACATTGCTTAGGGCAGGTGTCTTCCACCAGCTGTTATAGATGGTGTGTACATTTTTACTGGGATTTGATTTTAATTTGTTCATTAGGAACATATTCAGTTGACTAATTGAGACTAAAACTTTCAAATATCCTCAACCACATTTCCATTTATTTATTCTACCCTTTAACTATGCCTTCATGAGATTTTATTCATTAAAATAAGTAAGGATTTGGCATAAAATGACCCATCAGAGGTTGATATGCCGTAAAACTCAACAATAAACCAATTGTGTGTGGTAGTTGTACATAGACTGGGGCCTAGTATGCCATCCGATTTTCATCTATGGTTGCATCATACAAATATGCATAACATTGTCCACAAATGCAAGAGTGAGTTTCAAACACGGCCTGAGCAGGAATTATTTTATAGTTATTTTTTGTTGACTGATAAAGAAATAAAATTAGACTGTAATAATAAACATGAACTATTTACATCAATAAATGTGCATATAAGCTATCGTCATCATTATCATCCCCGGTTTAACATCTGCTTTACATGTTGGCATGCATTGGGCAGCTTTAAGAAATTGACTTCCAAACTTTTTCTTTGAAGTTCATTCTTATCACTTCCTCACATGTTTTCTTTGGCTTTTCCCTGTGAACTGGACCTGCTACCTCAACTGTTCTACATCTACGAACCCAAGAACTCTCATCCATTCTTTCAATGTGGCCATACCATCGATGTTTTCTCTTTTGCACACATCTCCCTATGCTGTCCAGATTGATTTAATATTTCACTGAGGTTATCAGATCTAAGCCTGTCTTTAAGACTCACATTACAAATCCATTGTATCATTCCCATATCATTTCTTTCCATGCAACACATGTCCTCAACTCTCACTGGCCAGGTTTCATTTCCATACATCATCACACTGCGTACACATGCTTGATAGACTCTTACCTTTGTCGACAGTGGTAACGCTCTGCTGGTTAGTAATTGCAGAATTTCCCTGAACTTCCTCCATCCACTCGTAACTCTGATTTGATATTCCTGATTTACATTTATTTTTTACTTCACGAACTATTACCGCAGTTGCAACACAGAAAAAAATAACTGACAAGGGATCCCCTTGCTTAACTCTTTAATTTCTATCCATCTTGACATTTGTTATTCTGTCTGCCGTGATATAAACTTTCGAATTCTTGTATATACTTGCTGAGAGCGTGATATACTTTTTATTAATCGTAGTTTTATTCCAGAAACTATGTGCATTCAAATGCATCAATTTCCACGTTTATTCATTTGCAGTAAATTGCTCCGTTTTTCTTCTGCTTTTTCGCACCTGTTGACCACTTGATGGTTTGCATTACTTTCATCTATGTTGTACGAGTGCACTTGTACCTGCCAACAACTCGCAGTCATTAAACTGTTTCCTCATTCAAATTGCTCGGCTTTGTAATCAATATGGATTGTACGTTTCTTAAAGGAAGGGAGAAAAAAATCTTCTCGGAGCATGTTTTCAGTTTTTCTCAATCGATTTCATTAAGTAGGACTTTTAAGTGGAATTATCTCTCTCCATTTTTTTTATCATCTTCCTTTCTTTCGAGTTTTACTGATTTCTTATCTTTTACTAACAATCATCAGTTGACCATTTTTTTTTTACCTCCCCTTTTTTTCTTGCATCTTCTTCGTTTCTATATAAATTGATTTGCTAACCTTGCATTTATGAGATGATGATTTAAAAAAAAATATCTTTGGACAGAATATTTTTGCACATATCGATATGGCTGTTGAAGTTGGCTGCATTGGTTAGGATATTCAGATTTGAGTTAGACTCGTGTCTTTGGTTCGAATCGTGCTACTGGCTGAATAGTTATCTCCAAACTGACGATTTCTACAAAGATGAAACTTATGCGTATGTGGATAATAATAAAAAATATTAAATAATTAAACTGGGCAGAAACAATTGTTTGAATTAAAATGTTTTTTGATACAAATTCAGAAAATCTTTATATTTTGAGCTGTGATGGTTAATACAATATTGAGCTACTATCCTAACTTGGGTGTGAATTGAAAGGAATTCATATAAAATATATATAATCCACGATAATCTCAATTGTAATCTAAATATGATCCACATCGAATTCATGCACATAGAAACAAAACCCGCAACAAATGTATTGACACAGCCAAAACCACATCGTGCAGATGGACAGCCGCGACCAAAACTTAACTATAAGATGAACACCCAAAGAAGAAGAGCAGGAGTCTCTCGAAATTTATGGCACACAACGATGAAGAAATACGTAGACAATGTGTAACATAGATAATTATGTGTCAATTTGGGAACTTTGGAATTTGTGGAGTTATTCCGTAGTTACTATTATTCCCAGGTCCCCTCTGACATCGAAGTCAAGGTCTCATCTATGAGTTAAGTAAAATTTGTCCTAGGCATAACATTAAAGTGCCTCGGACATCTTTTGGCAAAATGTTCTTCTCTATGCCACCTGAAATCCATCTTTTTCAGTCCATTCTACTTTTGGCCCCTGCCTACCCTATTTCCCAAACCTATCAACTACTCCAGCTCCCCCAACCGTCCTGTAAAACGTGGTCTTAGTGGCACTGCAAGTCAAGGACCAGTATAAATCTGCAAATACAAATGATAAACAAACGATCTTGGGCTGTTGTGATCTGTGTTGACCAGACACTGGCCGATGATGGCAGATTGAATTCAGGAAATCTAATATTTGTGCATAGACTTATTTCATTTTGCTATGATAAGAAGATTGTGACTGTTTGAAAGGAAAGGTCCTTTTTTGTTGTTGCTTGCACGAAGGCATCGTTTATTTAATCATTTTGGTATTGATTTGAGTAAAAGAGAGAATAATAATGGGAAACTAAAATTGAATGAGCTAATTATGAGACAAACAGTTGCCTTTTCATCTTGGCCGCTTTTCTTCACTTTACCTTTTGGAGAGACAACGGTCTATGGGTGAGCTGGATTGGAGCTCAGGCTCATACGACTGGTTGCCAAAATTTTGCTATTGTATGGTGGGCGGGAGAAGGAAGAGAGGTTGGCACTTTCACAATGTGTGTATTCGCGCAGTGAATGCACCCAATTACCATCTCTCTTTTATGGACCCGTCTGTAATTGACTTGGAGCTCCACTACCTCAATGATCTCTTTCAGTATGTGTCTCATTCAAACACACAACCAAACCAATGATATACCATCTGATTGATATATATATATATATATATCAATATATATATATATATATATATATATATATATATATATATATATATATTGATATGTTGGAAACCGTCAACTGCACATTATTGTTGACTGTCTCCAAACTTACATACACATAAGGTCTATCACTAATATTGAATAACGAATACAACTATATTTATTACACACACACCCACATTATATATATATATATATATATATTAGTTTGTCAGGTTGTATATAAAAAGAAATCAAATAAAGTGCTCGATCATATAAGAGAACTAATATAATTTATTTAGATACTGTATATTACATATTTCAGCAATGTACCGCGGTTTCATCCAAAAGGGCAGATTTAGACATCTTTAGTAAATCTCTATGCCCAGTGGAATCATCAGCAAGCTGAAACGATAGTAGTCATGCCCGATATCAGGCGTGACTACAATCGTTTCAGCTGTCCAATGATTCCACTGGGCACGGAGATTTACTAAAGATGTCTAAATCTGCCCTTTTGGATGAAACCGCGGTACAGAGGGCAATCCTTGGGCCGTTATTATTTCTTGATTTTTATAAACGATCTCCCTGATGCAATTGTGTCTGAGATGGGTATATTTGCTGATGACACCATTCTCTATTCTAGACATATGGGAAAAACGAACGCATTCATATCCAAGGCAATGGCTGAATCCTTAGAAAGTGACCCCCAGTCTGTAGTGGAATGGGGACATAAATGGATGGTAATATTTCATGCTACTAACACAAAGCTACTTTACTTCAACAATTATAAGAAACCTTTTGAACCACTGATTGCCATTACTCATAGCACTTTACCTGGGAGTTCATTATTCAAACTCCTCGGCCTTATATTCACAGGTAACATGAATTGGAACAAATACATAGAAGACATTGCCAAGTCTGCTGCAAAGAAGGTGCACTCCCTCTATCGAGCTAGAAAACTTCTCACACCTGCCAGTATTCTATATCTCTACAAAGTCACCATTCGCTCATGGATGGAGTATTGTCACATCTGGGCTGGTGCACCAACCACTCACCTCTCCCTCTTGGACAGGATCCAAAAAAGAGCCTCTAATCTAATAGGTCCCACATTATCTAACAAGCTCCAGCCCTTGTCACATCGCCGCAATGTTGCATCCCTGTCCTTGTTTAGTGGAATGTGCTCCAACAAATTTGATGCACTCTATGTAAATACCCCCGATCAACCCGTGAGTCAGCAAGATCCCACTCCTTCACTGTTGAGGTCCCCAGAAGCCAGAGGACTTTTTACTCCAATAGCTTCTTTTCTTTTTTAATTCTCTTTTTGTTTCCCTGACCATACTAACATGCATAAGTTTAAATGTAATGTGAACAAACATCTTGCTGCACAACTCCCCAATTAGGATGCCCCTAATTCACAGTAGCAATTTATGTCTTGTGGCATTGTGCCTTGTAAAATTTAAAAAAATAAAATAAAATAATAATAATTATCTAAGGGGCTAGGAACATAAAAACTCCCCAAAGAAAAAAAATGAGGAGTTATTTTTCTCTTTGTACATTTTCTATGTTCCCAGCCCTTTAGATAATTATACTTCATTTAATAATTGTATTACCTGTGCAAAAACATGTTTCCACCAAGAAGCAGTGATATATATATATATATATATATATATATATATATATATATATATATTATTATTAGTAGTAGTAGTATTTTATGTATTGATTTTCAGTATTTACTTCAACAGTGCTCAATATGTGAGTAGAGCTAGGTAGTAAGTTATGAGAATATATTTATGACAATTAAGCTACACAGAGGCTTCCGCATTTCATCCCTGTAAGCCTGACGATTCCCTACGGGGATGAAACACGGAAGCCTCTGTTTAGCTTAATTGCCATAAATATATTTTCATAACTTACTATATGTATATAGCATTTTCATTTGTATTTTAATCTAAAAGGTTACTATCATAAGCCGAGAACTAAAATTGTTTTCACACTCAGGTAGTTTCAAATTTTTTCGAAGAATGATCGTCACTGATGATTTTTAAGTTGATACCAATATTTATATTCTCACAGTTTTTGTGCTCATATCGAATAACATTTGAAGTAAATGTTAAATGCATTTCAGTTCATACAATATTGTTACGTGTTCGTCTTTTCATAATGCCAAATAAATGTCAATGTATGAAACTATACAATCAAGTTGTATGGAATATTTTAAATAACCCTGAGCATCAAAAGACCCCATCACCCCCTCTCCACATTAAACCGACTTTGTATCTCATTCTACCTGAAAGCAGTTCGTGAGTGTAAATATCAATAGTCCCTTTCGAACTGTCCATAAACTGTATAGCCTGTCTCTTTATATCGTTAGCCAATATCTATATTATAATGGAGATTGTGTGTGTGTCTTTGTAACGAAAACTCTGAATATTAAAATAGACATAATAAATAATATTTAACCACATAAATATAATTATTACAATATTTGTTTTTCATTTATAGTTTTTGTTAGAAATATTAAAATAAAAAACGAATTTGGTTTCAGATTTGCTCTAGAAATTTTAAAATGCTGTATTGCAAGAAAATAAGAAAAAAATGATCAAGATTTATTTAAAAACTAAGCAGTACTATATATTATTACTATATATATATATATATATATATATATATATATATATGTCTTGGAAGTTTCTCAACCATTAAAACTATATTAAAAAAAAAAAAAAAAAAAAACTTATAGTCCCAAGTTTTTCAGTGGAAAATCACTCATGTAAGTCAATTTATTTTTTACAGTTATTATATTAGTTTGTTTCTAACACTATTTTAAGGGATCATTAGTTGTTTACCATGAAAAACTGTTTCGGGAATTTATATATATATATAGGGAGAGAGACAGTTATATAATTGTTTCTTTTGTTTGTTTTACTAGTAAGTCATAGCTTATCAAGCCCCAAAGGCCACTCACGGATAAGGGTTAATGAGATTGTCAGTGGGCGATCTTCAACAGCACTTAAAAGTTCAGAAACCTACAAAATACTCCAATTTTAATTTTTAAATTTTTTTTTAACTAAGTTCACCCCAAACAAGACAAGTTGCCACTGTAGACGTAAGGGGCTACTGAGAATTAGGGTGAAAGTTTAGGTGATCATCCTAAATTGGGAGCTGTGCAGCTAGATGTTTGTTGACATTAGTTTTAAGTTTCTGCATGTCGGTACAGTCGAGGAAACAGGGAAGGAGTTCCAAAGGCCGGCAACACAAGGAAAGAAGCTATTGGAGTAGAAAGCGCTCCGCCATCTGGGGACCTCCAGAGTGAATGGATGGAATTTAGCTGAATGTCGAGTTGTTCGAGTGTGTTTACGTTTAGGGGCACTAGAACAGCAAGTTCATTGGAGCACATTCCATTGAAGTACTTGTAAAACAAGCACAAGAATGCAACATTGCGGCTGTGGGGCTGGATCTTGGTTGATAGTGACGGACCTATTAAGTTAGCGACTCTATTTTGGATCTTGTCTAAGAGGGGGAGACTAGTGGATGGTGCATCAGCCCAGATGTGACAACAATACTCTATGCACGGGCGTATGGTGGCTTTGTAGAGATATAGGATAATGTCAGGTGTGAGAAGTTTTCTAGCACGGTAGAGGGAGCCCACCTTCTTTGCGGCAGCCTTGGTAATATCTTCTATGTATTCATTTCAATTCATGTTACCTGTGAATGTTAGGCCCGGGAGTTTGAACGGTGTTCTCTCAGGTAGGGTGTTATTTGCGATGGCAATCAGTTGTTGAAGAGGTTTCTTGTAGTTGTTTAAGGAAAGAGGATTTGTCTTACCAGCATTAAATATTACCATCCATTTATGACCCCATTCCACTACAGAGTAGAGGTCACTTTAAAAGGATTCAGCCATTGCCTCAGGTATGTGCACGCACGTTTTACCCACATGGGCGTAATTTTGTGTTTATTGCATTTTTGTTAGTATATTCAATATTAGTAGACACTGGAGAATGAATGTGGAGCCCTGTGTACTCCTGCCGAATTTCAGATAACCATTTTTATTAGTTTTTAATTTCTAATCATCATCATCATCATGTTCGGTTTAATGTCCATTTTACGTTGGCATGTGTACAACAGCTTTTAAAATTTGATTTCTAAATCAACCTATCTGGCCAGGTCTTTATTTATCCCCTTTTCTCTCAAGTCGATCCTTATCACTTCCTCTCATCTTTTCTTTCGTCTTCCCCTGCCAACTGACCCTGCTACTTCAAATGTTCTACATCTTCTAACCCAGGAACCCTCATCCATTCTTTAAACATGGCCGTACCATCGAAGACGAATCTCCTAATACTGTCCATATTTAATCTCTCTGAGTTCATCATATCAGCCTGTCTTTAAGACTTGCATTACACATCAATCGTATCACACTCGTATCATTTCTCTACATGCAACGTATATCCTCAACCCTCACTGGCCAGGTTGCACTTCCATGCATCATCATATTGTACACATGCCAAATAGACTCTTTCCTTACTTGACACGTTTAGCTGGTTTGTTATGGCAAAAATCCCTGAGCGTACTCCATCAACTCCTATTTCTAGCTATCACACTAGCACCTGCTCCACCGTGTGCTCAAATGGTATCAATAAGATAACATTTCTGAACAACTTCAATAACTTTGCCATCCACATATATTTTCTCCATATTTCAGTTTGCGTTCGTTTTTGTTGTCTTTCACATCTTGCACACAAACTGATTTTCCTCTCTCAATCTACTCATAATTCCACTCCACTTTTTGTGTAGTCAATGCTTACAAGTCCCACAGAAAATTGAGTTGCACCCAACTGCCGTAATACACTAAAAGAAAGTAAAACATTATCTTTGTTGTTCATAGATTCTCTGTAACAGAGAATAATAAAATAAAGACTGAATTGCAAACGGGACGCTGAATTGTCTTTTTTGGTCTTTTCACTACTAAAAGTCCAAACACGCACGAGAACGACGCAACGTTTACAATCAAACTTTTCGTCCAGAATTTGATTCCTTTTTTCTTTTCTTTTTCTTCTTTCTTTTTCTCTTTGCACTCGACGTAGTCACAACGTCAACCTTTCTCGCTCTCTGCCCAGAGCAAAGTGTCTAAGCTTTTTATCACGACGAGAATTAGCCCATGCAAAACATGGCTAATTTGCATATGTGAAATCTCATCGCGTGACAAAAAGCACACGTTTCTATTTGGTGACTCGAACACTCTGGGTTCAATCCCAGATGGACAATGCACGGTGCAACCCTCACTCTTTTTCCTTCTGGACCTGCATGATGGCTGCTACATTCTCCACAATGCAATTGTAAAATAAATAAAACAAATACAAAAGTAGTTCTCTGAGAAACAAATAGACACTTGACTGATTGATTATTACTTGAATTTTATATTTCACTCACTACAATAATAAGTTAATATGAAATGTGTGTGCCTGGTGTTTAGGTTTATTTGTCTGTTTTTATAGAATATCAGTCCCTTTTCTGGGTTTAATTAACCCTGTTTTGAATATAAGCACCATATTGATTGCAAACAATTGTTTTTGAGAAGATGGATTAAAAGCTTTCATTTTTATATAAAAATGAAATGTTTGTACATCCATAACTTTCTTCTTTGAGCAGCTACACAGTTGAAATTTTGTTTAGAGATACATCTCTATAACGCCCACCAGGTGATGTAGATGAAGACGTTGGCAGTGATTAGCGAACAGAGCATGCAGTTACTCTGCCAACTTCAGGAAATTCAAACTTCACCTAGTATAAGAACACCTACTATAAGAATAATGAAGTGTTTGAATGTTAAGAATACTGGAGTACAAAATGTTTTTAACTTTTCCAATAATGTTTGTTCAACATTTGGTATAAATTAGGAGAATAGAAAGTGAACCTTGGATTAATTTTCGGCAGCCTCGTAACTCTCGCATCCCTTATTTTTTTTTTAGTCCTCACATTTCATGAACAATGTTTCTGACAAAGGGGGAAGAATTGCTGTTTAGTGGGTCAGAATCCATCCATCTAACACTTATCGTTGGCTAGTTTTTGACCTTGAAGTAATTTTTTTTTTTTTTTTTTTGGAACTCCTTACATCAAGTGGCTTCATGACTTGTTTGGAGCGATTTCCATAAAAAAAAAACTATTAAAAAAAAATGGAAAGATGAACTATAAAGTTCATCTTTCCATTTTTTTTTGACAAGATAACTTGAATTTGGGTTTGTTTATTCCATAGTTTGTATTGATGTATCTTCAGTACATAGATTTTTGTTTATGCTTTCCTAACTAAAAATAACTCTTTACCTGATGAATTATGTAACTCTGTAGATTTTGTGTTCAAACTAAGAACTTCAATTCTATCCCCACCCCCAGCAATAAATAGTTGTAAAACTGCAATTTTCAGGCACCTTCAGTTGTATAAACACACACACACACACACACACATATATATATATATATATATATATATATACACACTTACACATGTAGGCATGTCTGTACACCAAAAGCATGATTAACAATACTCTATCCACACCCAATGTAATCAAGACTAAACGCTAGCATATTAAAGGTTAGCGAATAATCTTTCCATTTAGATATGCTCTTTACAAAAGAAAATCACCTTGTTGCAAATTTACTATAACCTCTTTCTTCCCAATATAGAAAACCTATGATTCTTACTTTTTTTTTTTTCCTTTGTTTTTATTAATTCATTTTTGTTTTTAAATTTGATATATCAGCTCACTTATCCGATGTTGTTTGGGTGTCAAATATGTTGAACATGTATATAAGAGAGAGAGAGAATTTAAATGAATAGTGATAAATAAATAATTCAAAGGATTTATAACATTATTTCTTACAATTCCAAGAGTTCAAAGTCAACAATGGTCTGTCGTGTGATCCTTTCAGAGACAGTTAGGAACCACACACACACACACACACATATATGTATATCGAGGCAGCATTTTTTCTTTAAGACACGTATTATTAAAAATAACCGACAATTTTTGTCTGGTTATTTTAGTATTGATCCCTTCAATTTTCCGGATTAAAATCTTAATCTCGGAAGAAAATTGGCTGATGAAACTGCCGTAATGTACATGTTGGTCCAAAGTACTTTCTGACCCGTCTGGGTCCATCGTCAGTGGAATAATGACAAACAGGTAAAGACCTGGAGTGAGAGTTATAATTAATTATGGCGGGAAAATTAAAATATGAAACTATATTTATTAGGTATTATAAGCATTTAAGTATATTAGTACTAGTGTTAAAATTAATCTTGTTAATAGCAGGTTTTTTTTGTTTTAATGAGTAAAGCTTCTAGTATGTGGAGTTTTTGTGTATTAGTATTATGTTCTAAGATTTTAGTATTGTCTACGAGAAGTTTTCGGATTTGCGAGCGGGGACAGGAATGTTCATTAATAAGGTGTCTAGCTATAGCACTATTATCGGATAGATGCATGGTCAACCTCCTGGACAGAGTCGTGGTGGTCGAGCCAATATATACGTGTTTTCCTTGGTTGTCAGAGACACAGTCTCCCAATGGACATTTAAACTCATATACTAGGCCCGTCCTATCCAAGACTCTAATCGAGGGGGATGAATTATTTGTAATAATAAGATTAGTGGTTTTAGTTTTATTATAGTAAATAATTAGTTTAACTTTTTTATTTGGGTCGGTGGGAAGTACGTTTTTATTAATAATATTTTTTTAAACCTGTTCATCTGTTTTATAGTTATGGTGAAATTGGTTAAGGTAATATAGTTTGATAGTCTTGTTGAGTGGAGAAATGGATTCATTGTTGTTATTATTATTACTGTTACTAGCATTATTTTTAAATAGTTGAATTTGTTGGTCTATAATATAATTAGGGAAACCATTATTTACAAGGGTTTGTTTTATATTTTTAAGTTCAGTTTGAAAGAGAGTAGGGGAGGAAGAGATTAATTTAGCTCGCGTCAGTAGGTTTTTAATAATAGCTATTTTATATTTAAAGGGGCATTCACTAACGAAGTTAAGAGTACATGGGTTTTTGTTAGTAGGTTTTTTATATGTAGATGTTACAAAATCATTATGATTTGTGTCTATTAAGACGTCTAAGAAAAGGAGTTTTTTATCAATGTTTAGTTCATGAGTGAAATCCAAAACGGAATTATTTTTGAAAGTGTCTTGTAATGTATTAATCTCGTTTATATTATTTACCTGTTTGTCATTATTCCACTGACGATGGACCCAGACAGGTCAGAAAGTACTTTGGACCAACATGTACATTACGGCAGTTTCATCAGCCAATTTTCTTCCGAGATTAAGATTTTAATCCGGAAAATTGAAGGGATCAATACTAAAATAACCAGACACAAATTGTCGGTTATTTTTAATATAAATATATATATATATATATATATATATATAAAGCAAAAACTACCCGTTATCCAGACGCTATTAATCTAGCTTCAAGTCTTTTTTATGTATAACTTGCATTGCATATCTTTACTATAAATCTCTTGTAATTTTAAAACTAAGTCTTCAATTAAATTACTTCCCTTGAAAATTAATGAACATATTTTAAGAAAGGTTTTTTTTTTTGTAATTTATCTTTAACATTTTTTTTTATTAAATCACTTTAATTACTGTTAATAGCAACAAAACTATTGCATATATATAGGAAAATAGGAACATTAAAATTACAAATGAATAGCCCCAAACATTAATTTATTATAAACTGCTTAGAAAATAGTTATGCAAATTAGGCATACAAATAGGTTGTATTATTTATTTAAATAACAGTGAGCCATTTTGATGATAAAATAGGTGTGATAAATGAAAAGAGAACTTTTGCATTTATTAATTTAGATATAAAAATTAAGGGAAGTTTGGCTATTATAGAACTCTGTGTTAAGAGTTAGAAAATTCAAATTAGTTTCAATTTTAATACTTGTTAAATAACATCAGCAACTATATTTCGAGTAACTCAATAAATGACACGAAGTTAATCAGGGATTTTGAATTGACCTGAATCTCTATAATAACTTTGCTTGAGACTTAGCACGACTGTAACACTGCCAATACAAACCCGCGAAATCAAAGGGGTGTACTTCATCCAAACTAGTAGTATTAATATTAATACAGCTTCCGTTGTATATGTAAGCAAGAAGATGTTAAGTAACTGATCTTTTTTCAAATTAATTACAAAGCAAATTTAAAGAAGTTATTAACCAAATATTTCTGTGAAAAATGTATAAAAAATAAAAAAGTTTTTAACTGTTATCGAAAGTTCTTAAATTTGATTAGATTTGTAAATTAAAAAAAAAAAAATGTAATTTCCATGAAGAAAATAACCATGGAATTTCTATGGGCGTCTTGTTGTTGTACATTAAGTTGTAAATATCCTTAATTCAAAAATGGTTATCTGAGATGCAGATGAAGTGTATCATTAGTTATGTCTCCAGACTGGAGTCATTGAGGTTTTTGGTTCTTCCAGCCGACCCAATCAGAGATGATCAAACCCTGAGGATATAATGGTTTTACAAATTTGTCAATTCAATTATGGTTTTCAATTTGAAAATTCTGGTGCTAAAGTGCACCAAGATTTTTAGCCTATATATATATATATATATATATATATATATATATATATATATATATATATATTCTTTGTATTCTTTCCCCTGGCCAATCAATTTTGACATTTTGAAGAAGAAAAAAAAGAAAATTGCTGATTATTAGGGAGATATGTGCATGTGTCTGGCAGTTCCGAGTGGAATTTCATCCCATCCCTCAACTATTAGGAATTTTGTGGTAGCACAGAAAAAGTTGAAAAGCGTCCATTTACTTAGATGAAATCTTCTGTGACTACCATCCTCCCGCCGATTTGTTGATGATTTTCTTGTAACCAAAGTGTCTGGTAGGGTGGGGGTGGGTTAAATTCTGTAGAGATGAGAGAGAATTTTTGTTGGAAAAGTTAGGTCAGTTGGGTTAGAACAAAATATCTGGTGGTGTTAAAAAAAAAAAGGTATGGAATGACAATGGTAATTCTCTTCATCATATTCCAATTATTCTCTGTTTGCCAGCTTGTATCTTTTGTCTCCATCCTTCCATTTACCTCATCCTTTTCCCCTCGTTCTGTTAACTTGTTGGACATTGAAGAGTAAAACGAATTAGAAAAGGCCACTCACATATTAACAACTTTTTTTCTTTTCTGTTAATTGGAAAAAAATTACCATGAAATGCCAGCAAATTTTATTTTGAAGGTTATTAATTTTGTTGCTTTAATTATAAAAACTTGAACATTAAGTGTTTGTCATTTAAAAAAAAAAAATTTTTTTTTACCTTATATACGTCAGTGAAGATGTTTTCAGTTATCTCAAAGATATGTTGCTTGGACAAATATTTTTATAAACGTGCGGTGATGTCATGCAAGGTAACATATTGCCAGATATCAACAATTTTCTGGATTTGAATAAGATAATTCAAACTTTTTAAGAAGTATAAAAGTGGTTATCCATTCCCGAACACCGTTTTGGGTTTCCAAAAAATATCACTAAACATAACATGCTGAAGAAACAACAATGACACAGAAGATTGTATAGAATCTACTATTTATTAACAGGAATATTAATTAAACATCTGTAAAGAGCAAGGGAGAATAAATGAGATATTGATGTGGAAAAGCAATAATATTCTGACTTGGAACATTTTTTTTTTTCTTTGGAGATAAATGGATTCAAAAGGTGCTTATCCTTTGAGATGATTGCATATCACTGAGAAAACGATATTCCTGCTGTCAGGAAAAATGAAATGTCCAATTACTTGATTTGAAGGTTATTACCAGCAGATTTCTAAGTTCGAAGAGCAACATCTCTATTTTTAAAAACTTTGTTTATGGAAATCGCTTGTAGTTCTTGGAAAGAAGCTACTGGAATAGGAAGCTGTATTACAATGAGGTATCAAAACAGCAAATTGATGGAGAACACTAGACCAACGAGTCAAACGAGCTGGACCAAACAAAGCAGAGAATAGATCAGACAATTCTGGAGAACACATGCAATAATAATAATTATAGACAAGACTGAGATTAGCAATGTGCAACATCACGTCTGTGAGAGAGTGTGTCGAGAAGAATGGTGAGGCCAATTAAATTACAGATACGTTTCTGCACCTTATCAAAAACCCTCAAATGGGACAGAGATTCACCAGCCCAAATATGATTACAGTACTCCATACATGGTCTGATAATCGATTTGTAGAGATAGAGAATAGCATCAAGTGTGAGAAAGTATTTGGAACGATAGAAAGAACCGACTTTACGAAAAGCAGAAAGAGCAATGGATCTAACATATGAATTCCACAAAAGATTTGATGAGAAAGAAAGATAGAAGTTTCAGAGTCGATTTCGTCTCAAGAGCAGAGCCATCCAGAAGAATTTATATGTATGCACGGAACTTCAAATCGATATGGTTTTTTTAAAAGTGAGAGGACGATGTCTTCTCTCAGGAAAAAATCGGTTCAGAAATCTATTAATATTACATTTAACGAAGTTGTTCTAAAAGCTGACTTCAATTCCGGGTTTGGATGTATATTGAGTGCATTTGAAATGGTGACATTGAAGTAGGTGGAAAATATTCTTTGAAAGGAATTCTTTGCAACAAAGCATGTGGTTAACATTTTGGCGGCAACATGAAGGAACTGGTCTTGTTTGGTTGAGATTTTATTGATGGAAAAACGGTAGACTCTCATGATGAATGGGCGACAACTGTAAACATATGACTGTTAATTGTATTACTTATGTTTTCTTATGTTTTCTTGTGTTTTCTTGTGTTGATCTGACTTTGAGGAAAAACTGACTAATGATTATGATTCAAGTGGTACTGCTTCCTTTTGAAATTCAGGCAATGTGTCCCTTGGAAGGAAAAAAATCAGAAGTTTGTAGCTTCACATCGGAGTACGAAGACGATTTTAGATTTCACACGTCCATGATAAATCGCGAGGAGATAAAGGGATTTGGGATTGTGAAGCCAATTAATGTTTTGATTTGCTGAATTATAATCCAGAAGGGATTTTGATATGTTAGAAAAGATTTTAGCTTTTAATAAAATAAAGCAATATTTTTGGAGTGACGAATAGTTAATTAAAACTGACAAAAAAAATCTTATATGTAAAGTCCTATACACATGACATACGTGACGAGAAAAATTGATAATATAAAATGGATTTTATATCGTTAAATATAGATTTCTATAAAAAGATCTTTAGGATCAACTATACGATGCAGATCCAAATTGCTGTTTAGAAGCTTAATATTTCCTATATAATAGAGCTTAATTATTTATGTTGAACGATTTATACAATCATATATAATATGCAATCAAATTTATTTGGCAAAAAATAGCAAAGTGCAGCAAACTATATAAAGAGAAAGGTAGAAGATAATTATATTCACATATATTCTGAATGTTTGTCAAAGGCCGCTTTGAAGTTGGATATGGTAGTCATCGCCACAGCCTCGTCTGCCATGTCGGAGCAGAAACATGGACAGAGAATGATGCTTTTCTTCTATTGAGATGAAAACGGCGGTAGCTAATCTTTTGCAGGTGCAACTTGGCACTGGGGTGAAAAACTCCTTGGAAATGTAAAATTCCTATTGATGTTAAAATATTATATCAGGGCATATGGCGTACGATGCATAGTATCGGTACGTATGGCGTACGATGCATAGCATCGGTACGTATGGCGTACGATATATAGTATCATTTAAATTCAATTTTGTAATGAAAGACTAAAAATTAAAACTTTCATACGTTTCTGGAAGTTTAATGGTGTTCATAATTATTTTTGTGAATAAAATTAATTTCAAATAATTGGGGATATTTTAAAGAGTTTCGTTCATAGAGTAAATGTGTTATCATGGTGATATCGTGTTGGATAAATGGTGAAAGAATAAAACCAACTGTGTGTACAAAAATGGGGCAAAATAACCCTAGTTAAGAGTAGGATACACAGATGACGACCACCGAGTCACCCACTTCCACACTCATTAGGACCATATGCCGTAGTTAAAAAAAAAAAGTGAAAAAAACCCTTTTTTTTCACTTTTTCAAAATGTATCTATTCTGTCCGCAGTCAGAGGATAAATCCTCGTAGATTGAGGCAATTTTTATTTTTGTCCCAATCTAGTGCTACTTTTAGAAAAAGCTGGATATCCTCCGCATTAGAAACCGGGCTTGTGTCTAAGTTTGCCTATGTGTTGAGGCAAGTAAATAGGGACATTTTCCCCACTTCAATACTTCATCTCCCCCCACCCAAGCGAACATACCGTTACAGTCTTCAGCCTTTCCTGTATGTTGTCTCGTATTTTTATTTAGTGTATGTGAAATGCATTACTAGACACGACGGATCATGGTGTAAATGGTGATCATGTTTCAGTTGTGTCATTTATGCCGATCTTAAAGATAAGCCGTGTTTACGTTTTAACTTCTTCTAAGAATGTTTTGTTTGTGTCCTTATTTCATGCGTAATCGATATTTAATTTGATGAAAGTTTTCTGTTTCGCTTTTTTTATACCAATTTTAGTTTCACAACTGGCTCTTCTTTCTCAGTTGATTCCATTGAAATGATGCAATTTCTATTTAAACTTTAAAAGCTTTAACATCCTGCAACTTGAGAAGATTTCACAAATACCAAACCAAACTACTTTTTCTTCTATCATGATATTTGAGGACCAATGACAAATCAGCTTTAACTTCCACTTAGCATCCAGCCAGATGATAAGTGTCCTTACATAACCTTTCCAGAACTTTGGACAACATCAACATTTCTTATGTAATCGACGCCACAAATGGTGTTTTCAGTTTGGTGGTCGTACTTTAATCTACTGGTTTTATTTTAATACATAACCAGCTGCACATTCTGAGGTGAACCATTGCGGAGAGTGGGGTGTGCTGAAGAATTTTTGCGTGGGGACATAAGCATCAATGCCTGCTTTGCCCCATTCGGTTAGTTCATTTGTACACTGATCAGCAGGGAGTGAGAAGGTCTCACCCCATGGGACGTCACTGATGTGATCCCTGAGGGATTCAAAATCAGCCTACTCATAGTTTCGTCGTTTTGAGCAACGGCTCTTCAGCTTTTGGACAAGTTTTTAAGGTGATAAGTATCATTACCACAACGTGATCAGTATCCGAGCGGGCTATGGGCATTCACCACACAAGCCTCGGGTAGTGAGGTCAACAACAGGTCAAGAAGTGAGGCTTGCTGGTCCGCATGATCAGGAAGGCAGGTCGGAAAAGTGACAGCCTGTGAGAGGTCGTGAGCTGAGGAGAAATTAAACGTAGAGTTCCCAGCTGCATCAGTAACGCTGGAGAATCCCAACCAGTCACGGTGGTGAGCATTAAAATCCTCAAATACATGTATTTGGGCATTTGAGTTGAGTGAGAGTACTCTATCTAAGCTTTCAGAGACAGTCAAACAGGGTACAGTCCTGGGGCGAAGGAGAACAGTATAAGAAATATAAGTAACTAACGCTGTGTTGTAAGGTTAATCTAAAGCACATGTAGGGTTGATTATCTGATTCTAACCTATGTTCTCTAGTCAAAGGGAGGGTGTTCTGAACATAAACTCCTAGCCGTGCATATGTTTGTCAGAGTCCTTACGATAGAGTGGAAGGTAATCAGTCATGTCAAAGTGGTGAGAAGAGATTGAGGATTAAAGGTTCGTTTCACGTTAGCGCTAGGATTTTCACTTTAGCGCTAGGATATCCGGGGAGTTTGTCAGGAGAAAAGTTTCTACGTCGTTAATGTTGGTTCTAAGTCCCCAGATATTTGTAAATGCGAGCCTCAAGGGCGGAGGCGAAGATGTTTTTGTTGGGTGTCTGGTTTAGGTTTGTTTTTTTTATTTTGTAAATTCATGTTTGTTTTGAGATAGTGGGGAGGGCAAAGTGAGTGCTTGTTTGACGCCAATAAACTCACACAAGCAGTCCATTAGTTGTGACTTTGTCCATGGGGTTTGTGGCCTCGGAGAAAGCCCACCGAGGATAACTGTAGGGTCCCTTTCTATGCACGACATGGCGCGTACAGTTACCCACGATATTATGCAACTGTTAATGGAGCAGCCGTTCTTAGCGCTACCTAAGAGTTTGGGATCCTAACTACCAGTTGGAAACAGCAGCCAGACAAGCTGTCTAACCTGTACCCTCAACTTGTCAGAACAAGAGCGACCCAGACTAGTCATGTAGGACTTAGTGAGGAAAAAACTTTACCCAAGTTGCCCAGATAGAGAGAAAAAGAGACGGCGTTCATTGCCCTAGTCAGGAAACAAGGTCAAGCACTAGGTGTCTTTATAGGCATCCCAGTGCTTGTACCTCTATGCCTGGCTAATAGACAGAGAAGGAGTACGAAAGCTGGGTGATAGGCAGAGCCCATCTACTCCTTAAGTAATAATAGGTTTGCAAACCGGATACTTTGTTTGAGATTCCAGCTCTAGGAAGGTTGTCAGTCAAGACTAAGGCGGCCTCCCTCCCTAACGGTTTGCTGCCAAGACATAAGTGGTTAGTAGCAAGGTTTTATTATCAGAGTTTTTCTTCTCTTAGATGGATAACCTGACAAGGTCTACAGGTCCAACACTCCGAGAAAGGATAGCCTGCGCCCTAGTCGGGTATTTCCAAGCCCCCGCAGGTAATAATAATAAAATAAAAATTTCCATCCACATATGCACACACACACACACACATATATATGTGTGTGTAGATAAGTTCACTGTACTCTTATCAGAGGGAACAGAAATTTGAAGATATGCTTCCCTCCCACAAGTTAGTACAGATAAGAGATAGACAGCCAGTAGGGTAACAACTGAGAAAAACTAGTAAACTATTTATACAATGAAGGCTACAGAGAAAATAGGGTGAATTGAAACTCAAACTTAAATTAAAAAAGCACTAGATAAATACAAGTAAATTTGGTAACATGATTGGAATTAGTAAAATTTAAGACAGAGACTGTTCAGAAATAAAAAATTAAGAACGTAGCTTTTTTTTTTAAATTTCACCCATAAGCCTTAGTTGAAATTCTGGTCTCCATTCGCGGTCGGTGGCAGATGTAAATATGTCTTAACTCGTGGCTCTTTAACTATGTCATGCTAGTGCATTTGGTTGGGACTACACCTTCGTTTTTTAACTACATTTGATAGTGGATTCCCCCCCACACACGCACACTTTTTTTTCTCTTTCAACCTTGAACGCGTTGACCCATCTAAAACCTCACAGAATATTAGCAAGAAAAAAGACAAATAAAGAAAGCAAAAACCTGGGAAAAAATTGTTCAACTAAGTAGTGATCGCAATGTTAATACATGGATTATTTAATCCAGAGACAGTTAAGAAATAAAAAAAAATTAACAACTTAGCTTTTATATATATATATATATATATATATATATATATATATATATATATATAAAATGGAATAAAAGCGAATATACCAACACATTAAAACCAAAGTAACGAATATGCTTAGAATGTAAAATATTTGCCTTTGATATGCAAAAAAAACTTCAGAACTCAGTTATTTTTTATATATACAAGGAATAATGGTCCGATAGGGTCAATTGATTCTAATAAATTAGATATGACGTGATGCCAAAGCTATACTTATTTTGGTAAGGTGATGTTTTAAGCTCTATTCATAAGAAAGTCCAAATAGGTCAGTCGGTAGAACCTCAGACGGAAGAACTCAAGTTTTTGGTTTTAATTTCCGGTCATGGAGTCCGTTTATTTGTCGGAATTCATTATTTACTATTAATGCAATATTCTCCATTTCTAAAAGTAGTTAAGATTGCTGATATTTTAAAATTAGATAAATTCGGCAATCTATGATGTTTAAAAAAAATTGTGATTGATGGACGGATGAAGTCTTTATTTATATAAGATTATGTAAGTGTATGTATTTTTTTTTATTGCAATAAATAATTAAGGATTTTGAATTGTTTGGACTTGAAATTGCTTAGCATAAAGATTTGTATCCGTTTGTCAGTTTACAACGTTTTTAGAATGTTTTAGACATTTTTTTGGTGGTGGTGGGAGGGTTGTGCACTGTGCAGTTACAATAAATAATTTCGGCTTGTGTTTCTATGTATGTGTGTCTATAATAAATGAATACTCAGAGAGACATGTTAAGGCATCCGGATTTGGGGAAAAGATTATATTTAGAGGCACTTTAACTAGATGTGAAGTGTTTACTGTGTATATTTCTGACATGATCACTCTGTTGCCAGATTGTCTAAGGAGGAGAAGAAAAATGGACACCATTTTTTTGTGACCTTAACAAACGTAACTTGAACCATAGGCTCATTTCGTTTTCCATTCCATCACTGGGACAAATGACCTTGTCAACGGGCAGACAATTTCAACCAATGATACTAAAGTTCAAATGCTGATGGTGTCAGAAGTGTGTGGGGGGGGGGGAGTAGGAAATAATTGTGTGCTCGCGGCGCGCGCGTGTGTTGTAGAGAAGGGGTCATATGAAATAAGACATTTTGAAATTCTTGCCAACAAGCATTGACTTAATAGATACGATTGAATGTCTTGAAACTTCTAAAATGCTGTAAATGTAAAAATGTAT
>OY744522.1:22743619-22821119 GCA_963556195.1 Sepiola atlantica
TTTTATTTGAATCTTCTTCAATGGTCCTTTGCTCCTGCTGGGACTGTTTTTTTTCTCTTCACATTATGAGTCTTGATGTCTCCTTTCTTGACATATGCTCCTTATTTTCCACATTCTCTAAAGAAAACTTTGGTAGGAAAATAAACTCTGTCCAAGTTTTGTTCATATTTATTTAAGAATCTTGTTTGTATTTTTGCGTGTTTGTGAATCATTCTTAGGAATAGAAACATACAAAATGTCTTTTATTCTGTTTATCCAATTACGATTAAAACCGTTTTATATGATCTAAAACGCTTTCATCGTTGTTTATTCTCGATGATCTTATTTTGTTCCAGAAACATTCCTCTTATTTAAATATTTAGTATCTTTTAATTACTTTTCTGGAAAACAAATTAACGGAATGCAAATTACTAAGAAATTTAACGAGGTTAATACATCAATATCTTACCAGAGGTGGGAAATCAGTTAAAAAATAAAATGAAGACTTTAACTCAGATTTTTGCAAAAGATGCCATTTCTGACATTCTTCCTCAACTGGAGTCACTAAAATAAACCGATCCCCATTAATGAATCTGTGACAATAAAGAGGAACACTCACCATCAGGAAAAAGAATGAGGTGCTTCGCATGTCGTGTATGCAGATTAAAAAGGGCTTCTCTTCATAGGTGCAGGTGTTTATGGTGGTTTGATTTGCATATGTGGATATCAGGTGATATAAATGAAGAGGACAGCTGGGAAGGGGAGAAGCGATTTGGATTGGAGAGAGAAAGTGGGTTGCACAAAATTCGGTTGGAAATTGAATTCTAGTCAAAACTTTTGGAGAAAAAGGCAGAAAGTGGGTTGCACGAAATTCGGTTCGGTTGAATTACAGTCAAAACTTTTTTTAAATTTTTTAATTCTTTTATTTTTCTGGCACAGTTAGTTAACAGAATCCAACAATATAAATTATAGCAAATATGTTCATATAGGTTGTCTTAAAAATCCCATCAGATTGTTTGATTGTATCGCTCGGATATTTCATTTTGTTTTTTTTTCTATCGTTTTGTGGTTTGGAATTAAAAATATTTTTTTTTAGTCGTGTTTCACGTTTGCTTTTTTATTTATTAATAAAAAAGAATTCCTTTTTTTTTTAATGATTTCACATCTAGTCCTACGTAGATATGCCAAGAGAGTATATATTTTTCTTTTTGATCTATTTTTTTCACCCGTGTTAATCGCTTGATTTCATTGAATTATAGAAAAGTGTTGTTTTTTATTAGTCGTGTAATAAATTTCTAAGCAAAATTATATGAAAATAAGATTTCATTTTTCTCAACATTTTTACCTCTCTATTTCTATTTCTATCTCTCTCTCTCTCAAAAATATATTCTATCTAACCTATATATTCTGTATAAACCCACAGGAGAGAAAAGTATTCAAACAACAGCTTTGCTGGCACCCGAGAAACCAGGGCAGACAATATTCATATTCCCATCGACATATGATAATCTAAGTTGGCATATGAAAGATGACGTTCTTTTTTAAAAATCAGTTCCCACAAAATATGTTTCTAAATTAATAAATACGAAAGTTGCGCAATTTCTCGCAGTGATGAGGTCAAAACGCTCTATTTCAAGTTAATTCAACTTTACACAACAGCAACATTTGAACTTATATACAACTTATATATATATATATAAACGACATCTCACTCGCCGGCTCACACCAACTGAAGCTGGTTTCCCAATTACATCGGAATTTCAAACACACTGATGAGGCTAATATTATTAGCGAAATATATGTATAACTATAAACTATAAAAAAAAAAATGACAGTTTATAGAAAAAAAAAGAAAAAATCGGTTTCGATTTTGTCTTTTCTTTTAAATAAAATAAATATTGCATCTATTACAAGCTTTGATGGTAGTTCATTTACCACATTTCTTTTTTACTAAATATATATATATATATATATATATATATATAGCTTTATATTACAGCTTTATGTATATGTTATCTAAGTTGTAGGATTAGCTAATTTGCATATTGCTTTGCGAAAGGACATTTTATTAACGATTCTTCATTATTTTTTTCATTCAGTGAGTGTTTTGATTTTAATATAACAAATAGTTCTTTTTAGAATGATGTGTGGACAAAATATCTATCATTTGTGTTCAAATGTTCTTTTCCGGACCTTTCGAGGAATTGACTTAATTTGCAAACAGTTGTGATTCATTTTTAAATTGAAAGTTAAAACAGTCCCCACACACATCATTGCCTAAGAAAATTGATCTCTTTCATTACAGCCATATTTAAAAGAAAAATATTTTTGTATCAAAATATGCAAAATATAAATGTTTATTTATAAATAAATGCAGAAGTTTTAGTTTTGTGTTTACAACAAAGTTATCAATTAAATGTTTATTAAACTTTGTAAAGACATTTAATTTATTATAAAGGCGATGTTATATGATATAAAAATTTCTCTTTCACATAATTCAGAGCATTGATCCTAAAATGGTACCATTTTTTAAAAAGACTTAGTAAAACCTTATAACAGTTTATGACGTTTTAGTGTTTTAATCACACTTGCCTTAAATTTTGAACTGACTCACTGTTTTTCATGACTAAAGACGGGCAGGGTTTTTTTTTCCACATGACTCAAATCAGAATACAAAAGAAATGTGTTGATGAAGGCTTTTTTGCAAAGTACAATTGCATGGTTGCCACCTCTTCGAATTGGCACAGGTTGGGCTGCCTATCAAATAATTCTTGGCTCAATAGCAGCAATTCTGTTACAAGACATTAATTACATTTATTCATTATTACTTCTGTGTCCTGCTTATCTTAAGAGTTATTGACTCTTCTCATATTAATAATGAAAAACGACTTCAAACACAACTTTCTCGCCTTTATGTCTACACGCTTATTTATGCTAAATCGTCCTTCAGACTCAACAACTCATTGGCTTTTACATTAGCTTGGATTACTTTTGGAAAAGCAAATAAAAAGCCACCGTTTCCACTGCCCATTATGGCTGCAGATTTTCTCATTATATTCCATAGAAGAGAGATTAATTAATTCCATTGTTAATTACAACGGGACTATATCAGAGAGTGCCTGTTTAATCATGTGTGTTGATTTTAATTAGAAAGCCAGTTAAGTAAACCTGTAGCTACTTGCCCCCCTTCGCTTACCTACTTACCTTACCTACTTACCTCCCTTGCCTATCAGGTAGCAAAAAACGTAATTTCCTTTCAGCTTCATTTATTGTTAAATCAAGTTGTTGCTGTTGTAATTATTTAAGAATATGTGCAACTTATGGAAAATTGGTCTGCATTGGAGAAAAGGGAGGCTGTTTTTTTTTTTTTTCTTTTTTAATGAACCTGAATATTTGATGGTTCAGAGAAAGCGAGAGCTGCAGACCTTAACAAAGGACTTTGTTATTGCATCTGCCATTTGGATTAAGTGACTCATGAATTGTGTTTTCTAAAGCCCAAACAGATTCCAAGAACAAAGCAGAATAAATCCGAATATGAAAGTTGGTTTAGTCTGGACATTTGTCTGAATCAGAAAACATAAAAATCCAGGACCCCCCCCCCCCCTCTTCCTCTTCCTCCGAGTCTTGAAATTATGTTTTCAATGTATTATAATTATTCAAATATATTTAGATATAAAAAGTGTGACTGATTTTTGCCATTTATCAGTATTTTAGAGTTTGGTATGACCATTTAGGTGTAAAATGCTTTCCAATTAAAGGTTTTGAAAGAAAGTAAGAAAAAAAGTACTGAGTTAGTATTTCAAACTTGTACAACATTTAAAATAGTAATACATATATCTGAAAATATATTTCGGGTACAGGAACTTATATTCTGTACCAAAACATATGTCAGTTATTGATTGGTCATGGTGAAGTTTTTTTTTTTTGTTGTTTTTTTTAAGGCTGTATCATGAAACGGTCACCATTAGTTTTCAGATGGAACTTTTTAATTTATTGTCTGTCAACCATTTTTCTGTTTTGTTTTTGTTTGACTTAAATGCAATAAATCAAACATTGAAAGAAATTGCATTTGCCAAGAAAGTGAACTACTTTTTCTAAAATTCTTTCAGTAATCTCTTGGTTTCTGTGAGAGCTTTCGTTCAATGATTTGAGGTCTGAATCTAATATCAAAGAATTAAGCGTTGACTGTTATGGAATCGTATTCAATTAATTCATGCATATGTAATAGTAAGAAATTTGGTTAAAGGCATTATTGTATATTTGTTGTGTATTACTAATGATTCTTTTCATCTCCAATTTCTAGTAGAAGTCAAAGAAGAAAAAATGTGCGTTTTGATTACACTTTTTCGTTCTGTGCTTCATTCGTTTAAGACTATATATATGAGATATATCCATATTTCTGTTTACTTCTGACGGTTTTCTGTTGCGACTAACCTTAACTAGTGTTTGTCGCAGACCCCCCGCAGAAAATTCTTCCCGTCAGCATGGTTTGTGACCCAATTCCGACGACTCCTTCAGGAGATTGAATCGGTTGACATGGCGTGTTGAAATTCATTTTTGGTTTAAAAAAATTTTTTCTTAAGCAATTTCACAATTTCTGACAGCTGATTGGCTAATCACTTTGGCGTCTTTCGCCTGCTTACGTAATCTGCCAGAAAGCTGCCGACACAATGTTGCCGGAGATTAGGTCGTATTCTGGTCCAGTACCAACTTTACCCTCATGTTTATTTGGATATGTCTGGTTGCTAGTAATAGTTTTATACCAAATGGTTTTTGTTTTAAAAAAACAAAAACACTGGTTTCCAGTATACAAGTGAAAAGAAAAAAAAAAATTTTTTTGTTAAACTGCCAATCTCTAGTGAAGATACAGCCATCTTAGCATTCATTATGACAATCTTTTGATTAAAATATACATGCATATTGTTAAAAGTAACATGCATTTTAATTTATTTTGTCTCTGCTGTCTGCATGTAACAATTTATTAGGTGAGTAAACAAATTTCAAGGGGAAATTGAATCAAAAGACTTGTACTTTCTCTTGTCCCTCCTGAAAATGTTAAAACCTTTTTATCTTGTCATAACCATAATGCTTTAACAGTTAGACTTTCTTTTTTTCTTTTTAATATAATCTTTATATTTATTTAATCCGTATCAAATTTTCTTTTCTTTTTTAGCTGCAGAATATGGCCTTTTTCTTGCTGACGATGACCCCAAAAAAGGCACATGGTTAGAGCCTAGCAAACCACTAGAATATTTCCTCTTGAGAAATGGGGTAAGAGCGTGATCATTTTTGTTTCTAAAAAAAACTTGTTACTCCTCCTCCTCCTCCTCCTCCTCCTCCTCCTCCTCCACAAACTGAAGAAAAGTTTGTTTCTTGATATTTAGAACAAGTTAGTTTGAATCTTCATACTTATTTACCTCAATCTAATCTAATCTGTCTTGCATATTTGCTTTCGGTCTTATCTCAGATCCACAAGAAGCTAGCAAGAATATCCGTCTGAGGAAGGGTTCAAATGATGAGACAATTAATAAAGCTTAAGTTAAAGTTTAATGGGTGAAATAGATCAGACCCTTAAAATATTTTAAAACAATCAAAAACGTTACTTTAATATAACGTGTGAAAATCGAGATTGCACAACTGAAGTTAGACTTTAGTAATTATTTCTTCTGTTGGGAGGATTTTCATTTACAAATTTGCTTGTGTTTTTAGAATACATATTATTTACTGTTTGTTACTCGTGTTTTAAATCTCATCCCCCCCCCCCCACACACACACACACACAAAAAAAAATTCAAGATGTCGGTTCTCAAAATGCAAACAAAAACATATCGCTATGGCAAAAACTGAAAATAGAGCTGACACAGGTAAAGTTGTGGGCCTGAAAAGTGTTGAATTTTTGGAATTACGTCCTCCATTAGTAGGTTTTCAAATGATGAGAATTTCTACAAATTTCTAGAATGTATTTTATTTAGTAGATTACAACTGTTGCTTAAATTTCATTCAAATCAGAGGAGTGTGAGGAGGTGTCATGCTCCCTTAGAGAAAAAGATAAATATGACCTCTTTATGGAGGATCATTTCTAACAAATTTAAAGCTTTTACCTGTTATAACTATAAGTAGTGGACAGATACATACTTTAAGGTGTTTGTTAAATATAATCTATTATGTAAAGATGGTTGTTTGTGTATGTCCAACAAAAAGTAAAAAAAACTATAAAACAAAAGCCCACATAGTTGGTATGTTCTTGATTGGCGTTGTCTTGGACGAATAATATGTGAAATTTAGAAAAAAAATTATTCATTCGTTGACCCTAAACCAGCGCAGATTTTATCAGGGGGATCGTTTTTTGTTTTTTATTGCCATTTTTATGTATTAAAGGGAAGTAACTTTGATATTTTTATCAAGGTGTTACTTCCCTTATGCCGACTCATTCTCCAAGGAATTTATGTAAATGAGAGTTTCTGTGTATGTCCAGAGAAAGGAATGAAGGGGGGGGATGAAAAAAGACGGATAGAGAGAGGTAAAGTTTTAATAGAAATAGGTTACATTTTTGCACTGGGTAGCCCTGTTAGTGTGTGTGTGTGTATATATATATATATATATATATATATATATATATATATATATAATGAAGAGTTCGAACGCAATAAATTCAATTCGTTTAAATTGAGACCGTAAAAAATAAAAACAAATATATTGAATCTAGACCTTGAATGAAAGCTGATTTTAATTCAAATCAAAAATAAATTATTTCGGTATCATATTATGTAGTACATAGTGTTGGGGTGTCGTCAAGTGTTAAAATGCAACACTTTTTGTAGGGACGGTTTCGTGATTTTGACAATGTAGTTTATCGCGTTTTGCATTTGAACTATATATATATATATATATATAAATACAAATCACTCAAAATCAGATCCTCGACTAACAAAAGGCCTGATATCCTATATAATAGAGCTATATCCATGATAAATGTTAAAATGTACTTAGATTTAACACTTTACTGCAGATTCATGGTATCACTGATCATCTGAAAAAAAATGTTTGATTGATACAATTTGTTGACGACACTTAGAATGATCTGTGAAATTGCAGTGAAGTGTTAAAGTACATTTTATTATGGAAATATATTTCATCCTGATGCCATAAATTAGTGCATTCACATGTCTGCCTGTTTCGCTTGACAGTTTTGAAGTTTCTGTTTTTCTTTCTTAAATATAATTTGTATAGAACTGGTTAAATAGCTTTTACATGTTGTTCATGGGAGGGGGGTTGGGATGTCCCTCTTTTGATAATATTGGATGCTTTTGTTCTCATGCTATTGATATTTCCAAAGTAGATAAAAAAGAAAGGGGGGGGGGGCAAATCAATTTTTATTTCTTTATTTTTTATTCGTCCAATCGTTGTGCACCTCAAATAATTGTCTGCAACATTGAATTCATGAAATGCTGTGATCATAAATTAAATTCACAAATTGGTATATTGTTGTGCGAAACAATGGACACTTTGATAATTTGTTCCTCTTTTCTTTTCCCTCTCCCCTATTACCGACTGGCTTGGTGACTTCTGTCAGTCAATGTTTGATTTATGTATCAGATTTAAATGATGGAAATTAAATCTGATATTATTTTATGAAGTAAAATGATTTCATTTATGACGACTCTGTATTATTATTGTTACTCTGGATGAATGAGCCTAAACAAATGCGATATTACATTTATTGGGGAGAGAGAGGGGGATCTATACTATATTTATGGTGTCTCTGTCTCTCTGCTGATAATGCAATTAAAAACAAAGCCCTATGCCAAGATCAAACAATTTTTATCCAGTAAAATTTCATGAAGAATTCAATGCTGGTATTCATTTTATATTAGTTGGGGGGGGGGGGGTACAGTAATATTGTGGTGCCTGTTCTCGTGCCGGATATCCATAGACAAAAAGAGTTTTTACTTTATTTTATTTATATTATTTATTTAAAAAAAAGTGAAAATGATATGGGGTTCAGGGCTAGGTGCAGGTGAACATAGGAGATTATAATTCATTCTTGGGCACCACCGTGGGGGAGGGGGGGGGGCTAGTCTATCAATCAACATGTTATGATCGATTAATTTTATTTAATTTTCGTTGCATAAAGTACAGAATACGCCAATTGTTTTTTTTTTATCCTGAAGGAGGCTCTTACATACTCTAAACACACAAATATCCTCCTTCAGCATCGTGAAAACCGTTTGTCTATTCAATATTTTATTCAAAGAAAGTTAAGTCCAGCTCTTGACCTTCTTGTGACAAAGATGTTTGTAACGAACGGTGTGAAAGGCCAGTTACTTGTGCTTTAAAACCAGTTTGCTTCAGGTTGAGAGTGCTTGTTAGTTTTGGGTGACTATCTGACAAGGAGAAGGATCACTTTGATCTTAGAACTGGTGTAGATGGGGCAACCCCTGTAGGAGAAGGAACATGTAAAACTTGCAGCAAAAGTGATTACCAGTCATCTTACTTTAGAATGTCAGCTAAGTTAAAATCATGGAGACTCGTCAGATTGATACTAATGTCGTATAAGCATCTGTCACGATGATCTACTCCTGTCATTCAAACATACTGACGATCACGCTTTGAAATGCGAGATAAATACACCTTTTATCTTTTTGTAATGTAAACGCAAGTACTTTGATTCTAAAGAGTTCCAATCTCCTAAGGGTGAGAACCTTGCAACGCGGCTCATTTTTTTAATCTTCATTATCTTTCGAAAATACTCAACTTCATCAGAACTTAATAATTTAATAATTTTTAATAAAAAATGTTTTATTTCAATGAAAGTGTTATAGTTTGCTTGAAGCATTGTTTTCTTTAGACATTGTTTGGTGAATGTAGTGTTCAAATGTATATTCTAAAAATAAAATTACTTAGATATAACTGAGATCTTAATACTTATTAGTATATTTGCCAATATTTCAAGTAAAAATCTTTATCCAGGAGAATTGTAAACATAGTTTTTTTTTTTTGTGGTCCTTTTATATAAAACATCATTCAGTAAGTCCAGAGCCTGACATATAGATGGCGCCACTAATAAAAAAAAAAGTCTATATAATTTTTATAAAGTACTAACCTTCAAATGGCACGTGTCAAAATGTGAGCCTAATCGGATTATTAGTTTACAAATTACGGTTATTTAAGTGAAGCTACTGTTGCAAATTTTCAAAACAATGAAAAGATCTGAATTTTGTGTGTTGATAAAGCATTGCTTTCTGATGAGGAGGAATACTGTTCAAGCAAAGCAATGGCTTGATAAGTGTTATTTGGGCTCGGCTCGATTGGAAACAACCGTGAATAGATGGTATGCTGACTTGAAATGTTTTGGTCGGCAAAATATGGCAATTGTCCCGGAAAACATAAAATGAAGTCCACAAACTCATTGTTGCCAATCATAAATTGAAGTTGCTTGAGATAGCAGAGTAGTTGAAGATATCATAAGGTGAAGATGTGTTCACTATCTTGCATGAATATTTGTCAATGAGAAAGCTGTGTTCGAAATGAGTGCTGCGTTTATTCAAAGTTGATCAAAAACACCTCGTCGACAATTCAGAGCATTGTTTACAACTGTTTCCACACAACAAAAATGAGTTTTTGTGCCAATATGAAACAATGGATGAAACATAGATCCACCACTTCACTATGGAGTCAAATTGGCAGTCAGCTGAGTGGACAGCAGCCGGTGAAAACCATTCAAAGCAACCTAAGACAAAGATCAGCAGGCAAGTTTTTAGCCTCTTTATTTTGTTCATCGATTACCTTGACAAAGGAAGAACCGTCAATAGTGAATATTACATAGCATTATTTGTGCATTCGAAGGAAGAAATCACCCCAAAACGTCCACAAAAGAAATAAAGTGCTCTTTATATCATGCCACAGGTCAATCGTAATGATGACAAAACTACATGAATTGTACTTCAAATTGCTTCGGCACCCACCTTATTCTCTAGATCTGTCCCGCAGTGACTGTTGATTGTTTGCAAACCTCAAAAGAATGCCTCAGGAAAGCAGGTTGTGTTTCAATGAAAAGGTGGTATTGAAAACTGAGGCATATTTTGAGACCAAACACAAATCGTGCGACAAAAAGGCATCGAATTGTTTAAGAAACATTGGAATCAGTGTATACTGTTGATGAATGAAGTCAGATTTTGCTTGTTTTTTGGGTTTTTTTCCTTATCGCAGATTAATTCCCAATAAATAATACAGGGCATTTGAAATATCTCTCTCGCCCTTGATCTCTCTATCTCTCGCCCTTGATCTCTCTATCTCTCGCCCTTGATCTCTCTATCTCTCGCCCTTGATCTCTCTCTCTCTCGCCCTTGATCTCTCTCTCTCTCGCCCTTGATCTCTCTCTCTCTCTCGCCCTTGATCTCTCTCTCTCTCGCCCTTGATCTCTCTCTCTCTCGCTCTTGATCTCTCTCTCTCTCGCCCTTGATCTCTCTCTCTCTCTCGCCCTTGATCTCTCTCTCTCTCTCGCCCTTGATCTCTCTCTCTCTCTCGCCCTTGATCTCTCTCTCTCTCTCGCCCTTGATCTCTCTCTCTCTCTCGCCCTTGATCTCTCTCTCTCTCTCTCGCCCTTGATCTCTCTCTCTCTCTCGCCCTTGATCTCTCTCTCTCTCTCGCCCTTGATCTCTCTCTCTCTCGCCCTTGATCTCTCTCTCTCTCGCCCTTGATCTCTCTCTCTCTCGCCCTTGATCTCTCTCTCTCTCGCCCTTGATCTCTCTCTCTCTCTCGCCCTTGATCTCTCTCTCTCTCTCGCCCTTGATCTCTCTCTCTCTCTCGCCCTTGATCTCTCTCTCTCTCTCGCCCTTGATCTCTCTCTCTCTCTCGCCCTTGATCTCACTCTCTCTCTCTCGCCCTTGATCTCACTCTCTCTCTCTCGCCCTTGATCTCACTCTCTCTCTCTCGCCCTTGATCTCACTCTCTCTCTCTCGCCCTTGATCTCACTCTCTCTCTCTCGCCCTTGATCTCACTCTCTCTCTCTCGCCCTTGATCTCACTCTCTCTCTCTCGCCCTTGATCTCACTCTCTCTCTCTCGCCCTTGATCTCACTCTCTCTCTCTCGCCCTTGATCTCACTCTCTCTCTCTCGCCCTTGATCTCACTCTCTCTCTCTCGCCCTTGATCTCTCTCTCTCTCGCCCTTGATCTCTCTCTCTCTCGCCCTTGATCTCTCTCTCTCTCGCCCTTGATCTCTCTCTCTCTCGCCCTTGATCTCTCTCTCTCTCTCTCTCTCTCTCGCCCTTGATCTCTCTCTCTCTCTCTCTCTCTCGCCCTTGATCTCTCTCTCTCTCTCTCGCCCTTGATCTCTCTCTCTCTCTCGCCCTTGATCTCTCTCTCTCTCTCTCGCCCTTGATCTCTCTCTCTCTCGCCCTTGATCTCTCTCTCTCTCGCCCTTGATCTCTCTCTCTCTCTCGCCCTTGATCTCTCTCTCTCTCTCGCCCTTGATCTCTCTCTCTCTCTCGCCCTTGATCTCTCTCTCTCTCTCGCCCTTGATCTCTCTCTCTCTCTCGCCCTTGATCTCTCTCTCTCTCTCGCCCTTGATCTCTCTCTCTCTCTCGCCCTTGATCTCTCTCTCTCTCGCGCCCTTGATCTCTCTCTCTCTCTCGCCCTTGATCTCTCTCGATCTCTCGCCCTTGATCTCTCTCGATCTCTCTCGCCCCTCTCTCTCGATCTCTCTCGCCCCTCTCTCTCGATCTCTCTCGCCCCTCTCTCTCGATCTCTCTCGCCCCTCTCTCTCGATCTCTCTCGCCCCTCTCTCTCGATCTCTCTCGCCCCTCTCTCTCGATCTCTCTCGCCCCTCTCTCTCGATCTCTCTCGCCCCTCTCTCTCGATCTCTCTCGCCCCTCTCTCTCGATCTCTCTCGCCCCTCTCTCTCGCCCCTCTCTCTCGATCTCTCTCGCCCCTCTCTCTCGATCTCTCTCGCCCCTCTCTCTCGATCTCTCTCGCCCCTCTCTCTCGATCTCTCTCGCCCCTCTCTCTCGATCTCTCTCGCCCCTCTCTCTCGATCTCTCTCGCCCCTCTCTCTCGATCTCTCTCGCCCCTCTCTCTCGATCTCTCTCGCCCCTCTCTCTCGATCTCTCTCGCCCCTCTCTCTCGATCTCTCTCGCCCCTCTCTCTCTCTCTCTCTCTCTCTCTCTCTCTCTCTCACTCCTTTTTATCTCTATCTTTCATTTTCCTTTTTTTATTTTTCAATTCTTCTTCTTTTAAGTCGAAGAGACTTAACAGTTATTGACTCTTTAAGTTTCGTACCCATACTAACTGGAATTGATCTTCGTATTCCCATACTCTATAACACCGCATGAAATAATGTTTAAATCTAATTTTAAACTATTTTTTAAAACATCACAGGTGAAAGAAAATAACTCTTACCAGTCTTTCTAACATTACATCCTTGTCATAATCATTATTTCAGTAGCTGTTTATATCACCATGTGTGTAACTAAATACATAGGTTGTATTACTACAAAACTCGGCATCCATTTTTTTCATAACTTTTAGTGAGTATCCCTTTTTTATTACTATATAATTAGTGAACAACCCTGCATACAGAACATTATTTGTTAGTGCAAATGACAACATTATTTTAAAGAACAAAGTCTTTTCTCCAGTCATACAGTCAAGTTGTATAACAATCTGTCCAAAAGTAAAGAGATTAACATTTTAAATGGAAAAAAAACAAAAAAACATTATCAGCAATTTTTTTTGATAATTCCTTCCAGGACGAAGTAAATTTTTAACGGGATGTAAAGAGTTAAGTTGAATAAATTTCTGGCCAGGAAGTAGGAAGCCATTTTTGCCAAAAGGCAATTGAGATGAATGTATCAAACCTAAAAGCACTTACACTCGTGCGTTCAAACCTGGCAACAATGGAGAGAAGCTCTCTTCATTTCCTTTCCACAGAAAATCTAAAATTTTGAAAGAGTTCCAGCTTTGAAAAATAAGAGCTGCATTCAAGTTAATCTAATTATTAACCAGCTTACCTTATACATCCCTTGGCGTGCAGATTCGAAGTACCAAGTTTACATTCAAATTATGCTATTGTTAATAAAATCAATTTCTATTAAATGCATATAAGATAATATATATATATAGAGAGGAGTAGTGCCAGCTTACAGCTGCACTTGCTCATTGATTGTTTTTAAAGATAGATTTAAACCATTGTTAAACAGTTAAATAGAATTTCTTGATAAATGAAAATTTATGTAACAAATTGACCATAACTTTCAGCAAATAGATTTTTTTTTAAATGGTAAAATGCATTTTCAAAAGTAATTGAAGATAGTTCAGCCATAGTTTTTATATTTTATTGCTTCACTTCCATTTAAGTATCTGGGTTCTTTTTTAACTTAATTACAGATATGGTTCAATTATACATTTAAGTTAACTTTTCGATGCAAACTGATCTCGCACCACAAATGAACTGGTAATTTCTTCGACAAATAATTTTTTATAATAAGTAAATTATGTTGCTTAGTTGATATTAATCCGAAAAACGTTTTTATTTCCTAAAAATTTTTAGTAGCCTGGGCTGGCACTGTGTAAATATCAATTTAAAAAAAAAAACTACTGAAAAACGTCTTGCTATATTTAAAATGTAATTCCTTTTCTTTTTTTTTTTTTTTAAATTATAAATGATATTTGGGTATGACTTTTAATATCCGACAAGATAACATTAATTATTTTGGTATCATATGTAAAAAGTAATTTGAGTGTCGAGTGGTGAAATGTAACACTTTTTATAGTGCTAGCGTCATAATTTTTTAAATGCCGTTTATCGCGTTTTGCATTCAAACTCTTAATATATATATATATATATATATATATATATATATATATATATAGTAATCCAGGTAGGGTAAAAATCCACAGGGTAGAAATCCTCAGCTCTTGAGAGCTGTAGGTCGATAACATCGACATGCCAGTGTAGCAGACATTGTACATGTTTGAATAAAAGCATTCACTATATATGTATATATATATATATATATATATATATATATATAAAATTAACATATATAAATAGTTTTAGGAATTTGAAACTTTATTTTGCAATTTACATGTTTCTCTTTTCCAAAATATTAACATAAAAAAAAATGATATTGTTTAGATGATGTTGTTTCAGCTTAGCACAATTTTTCATAAAATATTTTTTACTTATTTACTTTAACAAAACTAATAGGAAGATAGACACTCACATGTGCCTTATTTGACATGGACACAGACTTTGTATTATAAAATATTTTTTACTTATTTACTTTAACAAAACTAATAGGAAGATAGACACTCACATGTGCCTTATTTGACATGGACACAGACTTTGTATTATAAAATATTTTTTACTTATTTACTTTAACAAAACTAATAGGAAGATAGACACTCACATGTGCCTTATTTGACATGGACACAGACTTTGTATTATAAAATATTTTTTACTTATTTACTTTAACAAAACTAATAGGAAGATAGACACTCACATGTGCCTTATTTGACATGGACACAGACTTTGTATTATAAAATATTTTTTACTTATTTACTTTAACAAAACTAATAGGAAGATAGACACTCACATGTGCCTTATTTGACATGGACACAGACTTTGTATTATAAAATATTTTTTACTTATTTACTTTAACAAAACTAATAGGAAGATAGACACTCACATGTGCCTTATTTGACATGGACACAGACTTTGTATTATAAAACTGATTTTGATTTGATACAGTCTCCGAATTTTAGGGTTGCCTCGCATCTCTTTTTCCGAAATCTTTAAATGGAGTGTCACTTTTGTGAGAAATAGCTTCTCTTTTACATTTTATGATCTTCAGAGTTGACCTAGGTCAAATTTATATAACCAATGACACTCACTGGATAATAGCCTTTTCTGATTCAACATTTGGTTGAAACTCATTCAGTACTTTTCGTAACATATAAATGGATAAACACTTATTTTTTGTTTTACAAAAAGATTTTGAAAAAGTAAATTAATAGTTTAAAGCAAAAAGTTTTAAAAAATATATTTAAATTAAAAAAAAAATTAAAAGTTAAAATTAACTTTTGAACAGATCGCTAAATAAAAGATTCTAAAAAGTTAAAATTCAGAAAATTTTCAACTTTCAAATTTATGAATCCGACATTGATCAAATGTTTATATTCTTATAGCCTTTCTTGTCATATATAAGCAACTCACCATCAAAATAAAATCCAAGAAAAACATTTTAATAATAATCTTGCTGATAATTTAACAGGGGCAATTCTGAATACCATTGCTCGGACAGAAATGAGATGAAGAAGCAAAGAATGTAGATGAGACTATGTAAACAAATAATGGCTAAGTATGTGGGTGAAGAGAAACTGACCATGGAAAGTAAAATTGTATGAAGACCCAGATCAATGAAAATTGCAAAACAATGTCAGAAAAGAAAAATAAAGATGATAGGCTTATTATATTTGGGGGTAGAGAAATTATTCACTTCAAAGCAGAAGAAAATATGAATACTGAAGAATGCATCTGCAACATTTCACCCCTACCCCCCCCCCCCACATATACGTATATAAAACCTAAAACAATCCACCTTTCTAAAGAATTTAAGCAAACGCCTCATCATTTTCCACTTTTCCAACTAGGCATTAAAAAAAATCTAACGAGCCATAATCTACCAAGATTCAAAGAACAATCACCCTTTATTTCTTTCTCTTTCTCTTGTATATATATATATATATATATATATATATATATATATATATATATATATATATATTTCCATTCATTGTAGTTGATGGCCCAGATTTTCTCTTTCACCAACTATCAAGAAACTAATTTTGCCAGTTAACAAAATGAATCTGGGTAGGAGATGCAACCTGGGGTTTCATGAGTTGTTAATATTTCATTCTTTTCAAAATCTCATTTTTTTTCTTTTTTTTGAAATATCTGGAAAGGAGGGGAATAAAGATAAATAGGAATGGATATTTTGAAATATTTCCAGATCGTTTGGCAAGCAGCAGTTCTTAGAGAATCATAAGGAATGCATGGGTTGCTTGGCCGAAAAGAGTATTAACTTTAATCCCCCCCTTCACACATACACACACACACACACATAATTCTCTCATGTTGGAATTCTTTAAAGACAATGAAATGAGAGGTAATTTTTAGATGTGTCCTTGCATTTGTATGAGAGACTTTGTCCGTTTGACAGGATTCTATTAGTTTTTTGTTTTTCATTGCTAAAAGCACGGATAGAATGGACGCATTTTTTAAAAATTTAGTTTCTTGATCTTCATTGTTTACTTTCTAATGATTCCTGAAGGAATTGAAAGTACTTGGACAGCCATGAATTTCAAAAAAAACATTCATTTATTCTTTCAATAACGGCAATAGAAATTATCAGATCAAAATAACTAAAAAGGCGTATGAAACAATAATTTTGTTATTTAATCATACACACACACATATATATATATATATATAAGAGACAGAAAGATTGTGTTATACATTATAAAATAAGTATATTTAAGGATGAATCTCTAAGTCAGTAAACTGGCATATAGTTAGTCAATTTTTGTTTGAAAATAAATGTGTGTGTGTGGACTTACACTGACATGCCAATGTTCCAACCTATTGGTTTCCTCAGTATCCTAACATCGATATGTTAAAGATTAAGTTGAAAGAAAAATAAATTTTACCCAAAATTCTTAACTGTTGTACCAATTCCATTCTTTGTAAATCCAATTAATTTAAAACATCTGTTTTTATGCTTGACTGGTGTGAATGAAAATTAGGTGCAAATTAAATTTACATATTTTGAAAACATTAAAGAACTTAAAGAAACATTTTGTTTCGTATTTGTTTATACATTTTTTATTTGTGTTTTGTTATTGTTTTCTTTTGGCAAAGTACAACCCAACGTGTGACTTGAATAGTTTGAATGGCTGGGAGTTGTCAGCCAGTTTTGGGTGTGTATATGTGTGTGGGGGGTATTAATAAATTCCTATTCTTTGAAAGGTCAAAAGTTGTTTTTGAAACTCAAACATAACATTTCACCTATTTTAATTGATTATCCCCCCCCCCCCCCATCCAACTTCGCTTTTCGATTTTTTTTTTTTTTTTTTTTTTTTTCGATTGCTTTTGTTAAGCATTGAAATTGTTCAAGATCCTTCATAAATAATATCATTATTGTTATATTCGATTCGTGATCTTCTAATGCTGGATTAAGGTAGATTTGTAAGCTTCTTGCTAATCATCACATCAGCTGTCTGGCCAACGAGTTACTTTCATCTATCATTGATACGCACTTAATCTGCCTCATTGATAAATTCTTTTTGTTTTCAAGCGGAGGTCAATCAACGGCTGATTTGACCCACTTTACATTGTCTGTACCTGTCATCGTTTACATTAATAAATGAGCTACATCTATCCAACTGCATGTCGACGTTCAAGGAAATGGATCAGTTCAGGATGACCCACGTGTGTCAGTGAATTCAGTTTTTTTAAAGTTTTTTCAGTCTTGATCATAATTTAAATTATAAAAAAATTAGTTTCTCATGTCCCGTGGTGGTAACTACTTCTTAAAATGCTTCCAGAAAGGCTGCAAACAGTCTCGGTCCAAAGCATCAGCGTCAACAACATCATCATCATCATCAATGTCGCTTGCACAACGCAACCAGCAGCAATATCATGCCATGCGTCTTCAGGTGAACCAATATAACATTTTATCGTGGGGGTAAATCAAACGTAGATTGTTTTTTTCAAGGTTTTATGTTGAATTATTATTTTTTTTTTTAAATTTAGAAAAAAAAAGAAGCTAATAATTTATTTTTATTAAAGACAATTATTAGAATTTACTAATTAAAAAAGGTCAAGCTAAGATTATTTTTAAAAAAAAAAAGCCTATAATTTGTGTCTCCCATACTTTATATTATATTGAATTATTTTTATTAACTTCTTGGTCAAAATCATCGCCACCAATATTATTTTTAGAACATTATGAACCCAACCAATAGCAATACTATGCCATACATCTTCATGTGAACTAATAACATTTTAAGACGTGTTTCTCAGATTTTGCTTATAGAATAATAAGGTTTTAATTTTTTATTTTTTTTCAAATTATTTTCTTTATTAACAATGTTTGGCTCAGATTTTCCGTACAAATATAATCTGAACTGGTTTATGTATTTTTGTTATACATTTTACACTAGGAGATGATATGCTAGTTATATTAATAAAAAAAATGTTAATATCCCATTTAATCATTTATTTTAGTAACGTTTTAATCTTAATGCTCAGGTTATTATAAATTTAATTTGTATATCATGACATTAATTGTGAAGGGTTTTTTAATTTTGTCTCTCCATTTTGTTTGTGCATGCCTATATTGTTCTTTACCCAAAATATCTTCTTAGAATTAAGCTCATTATGTTTCTGTTGATTTAAATCTGACTGTTTTGTGTGTTCATTTTTTCCTAATCATCTCTCACTTTTGCATAGTCACATATAATCGTTTGGTATTATATAAAATCTGTTTTTTAGTAACGTCGAATGGTTTAATGTTGCTGGACAAATTTGTCTTTTATTTGTATGTTTTGTATTGAACTGGGAGAATTCTCGTTTGTTTATAAGATAGGCTTACTTTAAAAAAAATTCTGATGTGTTTGCTGTTAAGTGAATGTAAATATGCCTGTTGATAAATAATGTTGTTTACATTTTTTAACACACACACCCTAGGGTTAGGGGGTGCAAATGTATGTCATCAATATCCTGTCTTGACTTTTGACAAACTATTGTTTATGTTCCCAAGTCATTGTTAAATGTTATTTTGATAACTTAAATATGAAGTACTCATTAGCTTTTATCACAATTATTTCTTGGTTAAATCAATATATTTCAATAATTTCAGGATTTAAATGTAAATTTAACGTCGGTGTAAAGCCTTACATTAATTTGCACCAGTTGTAACAATTACTCAAATCTTGTATGTTTCAATTACTTAACATCTAAAATATCACACACTCACTCCACACATTTTACTTTGTGTCATGTTTTTATATTTTTAAATGTTTCTAAAAATAAATTTAAAATAAGAAAAATCTTATTTATTTTTGTTTCTATACATAAAATATTTTAACCAGCAGAGCATATGGTCATTTTTTGCTTATATATATAAACAAGTAAGAGGTTGTATAATTACATTTCCTGAAAAAGAAAAGGTGGAAAAGAGTATAATGTATCAAAATTTTAATTGTTTTTGTATAATAACCATTAATTCATGTACAGCTGAGTTAAAATCATTCACTTTCCCGAATAAAGAATTTAATGTTGATGCGTACAACATTTACAAATGGCTCATAAAAATGGATTTATTTTTTAGTAAGACCGCAATTGTTTTTTAATGGTTGAGTGATTTTTTTTTTGGTTCACAACCCCTAAGTCAAATAGCAAGGTTTAAATAGCTGGATTTCTTATCCCTTTTTTTCTTTAGTGATTTGACGCTTGCATCTTGAACGTTGAACATGTCTCTCGATGTTCGACGTCCCTTTAGTCTTTCAGATTTTTTAAAACCTGGACTTGCAATAAAGACTGAATTACTCCTTTCAATGGTTAAACACATTTTGATTAAATATAATCATACAGCCTCTTAAATAATTTTCTTGATAGTGTATTCTGCTGACTCATGAGATTTTGACTCTTAAATGTGTAAGTGAAATGTAAATTCAATTGGTTTTTTGGGGGTTTTTTTTTTGTATTATTTAGATTTCTATTTTCATCTTGGTTGTTATATTTACAACATTTCTGCTAATCTAACCTCTGACCTTTATCTTCATCTTTTCGAACCTGGGAGCCTTTCTTGAACTCGGGAACCTGAATGGAATTTTGAAGAATCCGTGCATATGTAGGATGACGATAGCCTTTTAAGTAGACTTAGTAGAGAATTAAATAGAATATGGGAATCAATAATTATAAATAGATTAGAACACTTGTAAGAACACTTGCAATATGAGTAAAGGTAAAAAAAAAAAAGAATTCTATAGTAAGAAGTCGTAACACTACATATCTAGACAAGACTCTCAAAATTCATATTAAAATTGTTCACATGGACCCATGGTGCAATGTTTAAAAGTGTTGTTTAACAATCAGTTCTGAGTGACAGTTTGTCTTCTCGAAGTTGAGAGTTCAATCTTTTCTACGATTGATAATCACTAACAATAACATTAACATTTCTACCTGGTCATGGCTGATGGAACGGGAACAATCTACTCTCATGGATTAAATAAAAGGTTCAGTACGTAAACGAGTCCAGGTTCTAGAGTTTGACAAAGATTCTCTACTAGAAGGTTCCCAAGTTAGAAAAAATGTACTTGGAGGGAGGGGATACATTGACCGAAACAGTTGTGAATATAAAACCAAGATGAGAATAGTAGTCCTAATAATACGAATTATCAATCCTCATCTGAAATTTTATTCATTTATTTATTCATTTTTCCCAATTGTACAACCAAAATCAAACAGAAAATCATAAAAATGATGTCCCTTTCTTTTCTTTTGCTTTTCAGGATCTTGTGGAGTACAAAAAGAAGCATCGTATCCTAAAGGTTAGAACACTGGATGATACCATTAAAACACTCCAAGTCGACGACAGCTGCCCGATTGGGATGCTTATGGTTACCATTTGCACCAGACTCGGTGAGCTAAACCCCCTTTTTTTTCTTTCTTAAAACAAAAGATGCATTATGCAAAAATATCTTTTGAAATTAAACTTTTGAACAACACGAAAGTAAGAAAGCAAAACTTGTTAGAATTATTCTTTGCTATCGACTATCGGTTATTTTTAACTTTATTTAACTTCATTCGCTTTACTCCTTTATCCGTAACTTTCTCCAAACTCTTTTATTTGAAAGTTCTACATTCGAAATGAGTGAACGTCAAATTGACCTTCTGGCACAAAATGCTCATTCTTTTTCTTTTTATTTCTGCCTGTTGCTTCTGCTTTTTCATTTCTCCTAGATTCATTCAACTGTATACGTTTCTACTTTATTGTTGAATCTTCAGTAAGTTTTCTTCTGCAGGCTAGCTCCCCTCCTCCTTTATCTAAGGGTTAATTTCTTTATTTCTTTAACTTTATTACATGTAAGAATTGAAAAAAAAAATGTCAATTGTTTTGGAATACAAAAAGGTTTGTTTTTTTTATAGCCAATTATCTATCACTACTCTGCCGAAGTAGCAATCATATAAAAACCTAAAAAAATACTGTTTCTCATTCATCTCCTCAAATAGTGTGAAATGCCTAAAGATTGTAGAAAACCCACTCTTGAGAAACATGGTTTTCAAAAAAATGAAAGTTAGGAATAGTCTTTGAGTGTCCAGAATATTTTTTCCTTTCTTTCCCCTGGATTTACTTTCATTATTAAGTCAGTCCAACAAAGTTATAATGTTCTTTCAACAACTTGTGTCTGAGGGAATTGCCTTAAACTTTTGTACTAAACTCTTGAATAGCCAAGAACTTTCACAATGGGAACGGGTTTTTATTGTTATTGTGTGTAGGAGTGGGGGATAATGAATGCTGATCAAGTCAACACTGAAAAAATAAAAAAAAATAACTATGCTGCATTTGTTTATACATGAATTCGATTGGCTGCGGGAATAAATTGCAATTGCTCCTTTTTTTGGATAGTTTGATGTTGTATATTTTTCAAGACACTTATTATCTGATACATACATTTTCATATTTTACTTATTATTTAAATCCGGAGCCAATTTCTGAACACAATATTCACTTACTGTTCTCATTAAATGCTGAACTTCTTAAAAATAATACTTAGAAAAATTATTTTATTTACAAAAAAAATAGAATCTTAAAAAATAGTACCTTCCTTCCGATGTTTGTGTATAGAAACTATTATTTATCCCCCCTCCTACAAATACAAATATCTTCTTGCACCAATGTACATATGTTCATTCTTAGTTATGAAATAATATGAATGTCATTATTTATAAATTTAATAAATGAAGAAAACGATAACTAATACTTATAGTTCCAAATTTGATTACAAATATTTACATGGGGTTCAGGGGTGGGCGAAAGAGTTCCTTGGGTTCCTCAATTTTCCTAGGCAATGCCATGACAGTTCTTGCTAATATATATGTAGAGAGGGAGAGTTATCCACCAACAGACTGTTTTGTTGTATCACAGTCTTCAACGTGGTTAGACATGCAAGTCCTTCAAGTTGAAATTGAAACTCAACTGATTTTTGACAGTCGGAGATTATAACCACTGAACTTTAAGTCACAAGGAAGGGAAATCTTACTTGATTCGTTTACTTTGCATTATTATTGTTAATGGTAACTGCTAGTTTCATTCATATATATATATATATATAGCCAGCTGGTCAAATACTCCTACTCTCCAAAAATTTCACACCTAACCACAACAAAATCTCCCCTCTCCTCCTTGCCCATTTCACCCTTTCGACTACTTCTTTCACACTCTTACCCACCCACCCCTCCCACTTTCAAATCACCCTCATTTCTCCAAATCTTTTCTAAATCTATGACACTACCTACACACCAAAAACACAGAGCCTCCCCCCTCCCCTCCTCTTTCCCCACCCCTCCACTTTTTCACTCACAACCATCCACATTAATTTCATTCCCTGCCACACTGACTTCTCTCAGCCCGGACCTCGGTCCTGTGCTCCCAGTAGTGGCTACTACTTCTTCTCATTAACCCATCATGTCAACCCAATATTTTCATGTACTTGTATGACATTTTTCTTTAAATTATCCTGAGGAAGTCTTACAAATAAAGATGAAGCGTTGATGAATACATAAAAAAAAACATATTTTGGTATTTCCTTTTTCATTTCCCATATATATATATATATATATATATATATATATATATATATATATTGGAGCCCTCTGATGGAAGTAATGATGATTTTTTAAAATAGAGAGAAAAAATAGAAAAAAAGCAAGATTCTCACCCAAAAAGAATTGAATCCTCTAAAGTTATCATAATCGTAAAAAATTAATGAATACAAAAAAATTTGTCTAAAAGCGATATGCATTTCTTTTATCTCAGCAGCAGTCAACTTGTTTAGGGGAAAAGAGTAGTAGACTGTCATTGTTGGTAGTGATGAAGGTTCAGGGTTCGAACCTTGGAATTGATTGCTGCATCTAACCACACTGATGAGTCTTGAAAAGATGAAATGCGTGTCTCTTAACAACTATATATACCAATTTTAAGCTGAACATTTTCTTGGTTGAAAATATAATCAATTTTATTTATATACAGAGTTTATATGTCCATGATAAATTAACATAAAAGTTTAGATTCAAATCAGAGATTATATTTTAATTATATGAGAAGAGAATTACAGGATATTCAGAAAAAATTATATTATTGTAAAACTTCTCACACCCAAGGACTAAATTTTGGTCCACTAAAAAGGAAGGATATTGAAATGTAGGCGACTCCACCCATGGAGGAAACGCATTCATAACATCCAGATCTGGCACAATAGAATTGTTTTAATTTTTCTATGTAATTTGGAATAAACTGAGGATATGGTCGAAAAACAGTATAGGCTTTAAAGTACGGTTTAGGAATGACTTCAGTTTTAAATTGCATCTCGTGGGAACTTAGATACGCAAATTGAACCTTACTGTGAATAATGTAATTTGCATCAACACGCACACGCCTTCTTTGTGTGCATGGATGGGGAGAGTGGGGAATTGGTAAATGATGGAAATAACACAAAGGATTTTTATAAAGAACTCGATTGAGATCAACATTCCATATATTACAAGTTGTGTGTGTTTATTATATTTTATACTGACATTTATTTCATCTAAATTCTATTACTTAACAGTTTGAAAGTTGTGACAAGAAAATACAGAAATAAGAGGGAGGAAGTTCATGGAAAAATCTCCAACTCCGGAAGTTTTTAGGGTTTTTTTTAACTTGATTCCCAACTAGTTAAGATAAGTAGACAATCATCGAAAACCTTTGTTTTATGATGGATGCATTGCACTGGTCTTATAAAATGCAATTTAAAATACAAAAGGATTTAATTGTATAAAGAAAAATAACATTTTAATTTTAATTTTTCTTGATATTAGGTCACATAAAAAATAGGAATGCTCATGTATCTTGTTAAAATGTAAACTAATGTAATATATATATATATATATATATGTACAGACACACACACTGAGTGTTCGGGATATATTTAACAATTTTTGGCAAACAAAGTAAAAAAACGTTATATCTTGGAGAATAAAGTATTGTCAAATTTCAGAGTGCATCTTTTAGAGGATCTTTATCTGAATACAGTTCACTTGAAGAAGCCATCTTGAGCCTCAACCATGCTCCAGACTGAACCTGGAGCATGAGCCCTTTCATGATGTCATATGAGAAACACCTGAACTCAAGTTTGATCCTGGCAATCGGCTCCTTCTTGGTGTTGCAGGCGGTATGGTTGGTGCCATTTTCAACTGCTCCACACACATAATAGGTTTGCAATTAGCGAGTTGGCTGGGAGCCAGATGTTGAAACTGGTGAAGTTGTGAAAGTTCAAACAGTCACTTCTGGGTTTTCCTGGAGGTGTGGTATGGAGCAGTGTCCTGCTGCCACACATATGGCCTTTCCTTTAGCCAACCTTTCCAGCCATCACTAGACAACAGTGGACACACAACTCAATATAGTCATCTGAATTGAGTCTCCCTTTTCAAAGATGTGGTGGCTTGCTAGAAACACACCCAAAGATTATCACAGTTTAAGGTAATTTAGTATTCATGATGTGTGCCACTTTGTGTGGACTGTAGACCAGGGGCGGGAAACCTTTTCAGAGTGATGGCCAGATGAGACTTTTGGAAGGAGATCGCGGGCCGGAGTGAAAAACAAATTCTCAGAATTACTATATTTTGTTTACATGAATAAATTGTACAAAAATGGCATTGAACACTCTACAAATCTGATATTTTTTCTCAAAAGACTTCTGTATGTGATGTTATAAAAGGTGCCGACAAAGAGTCATTTTGGAATCATAAAAAATGATGACGGGGGAAGTAGCAAGTTGATCCAGCATTCGTTTTGACACACCTCACATAAGTTCTATGTGTCATGCCCTTTCCTCGTCTCTCGTTTCCAATTTGCCTCTCTCTTTCTCTTTTTCTATTTTTATCTCAGGTCAAGGATTTGAAATTAATAGTTAAAGAAAAATGAAATATACATGCATCATCGCTCGCTGATATTTATACATTTTTATGCCACTGTAAATCTTAATTGAAACCTACTTTTACGTCTACGTCACAAAATGATATGAGTTTTATTGGGAGGTCCGCGGGGCGGATTGCAATAATAAAGCATAGCAGGGTGGCGGGCCAGTCGCTAAGTCTTCGCGGGCCACATCCTGCCAGCGAGCCGGAGATTGCCCGCCCCTGCTGTAGGCTAACCACCTGTTGTTTTACGCATTGTGCAACTGGTCCACGGAAGGACCAGAGCATACCTGGCTCGACTCTGAGGAGTTTCTTGGCTTTCATAAGGCGGTACTTTTGACCCTTTGTGTTGAGTAGTTGACCCATGTGACCCTTGTATGAGTGCTAGTGAAGATCCTCGTTCAGTGCTTTCTTTATAGTCGTCATTCCAATGCCCATCTCTCTCTCGCCAAAGTCCACACTGCCCTGTCTGTGTCTTGCTGCACTTTTTTGCAACTTCTCGAATTTCATTGTACAGACACAGAAGACCTGCTATGATCCTTCCTGCTAGCCACTGCTTTCACATCTCCATCTCAGTTCTCCAACTCACATCTTATGCCTTTCAAGGAGCACTGAGCTGCAGCGAAGATTTCTGAATTTTTTAATCCAGCACAAATTATGATGCAGATCACTCCCGTCCATTATTCCAATGCTTGACAGTCATCCTTGGTCTCCAGCTCTCAAACCCACCAATAGTACACATAAACGACTATTAAATAGTTCAAATGGTTCGGAACTGTAACTGTAATAGCATTCACCCGGGAGGTGCTCATTCGAAGTGAACTTATTTGAAGCAGCAGCCACATCAAGGTAATCCACCTACGGCGATTGACAGCTAAGTCCTCGGCATACTTCAGCCATTCGCAAATATATGCTCCCTCCTATTGCATATTTTTGCGAACCTGAGAGAATGGTATCATGGTGAACGTATGTAGATTACACTGACCTTCAAAGAAAGAGGTAATGCCTGAGAGGATGGTATCATGAAGAATGAACATAAACTATACTGCCCCCCCCCCCATGAAAAAGGGGTAATGTATGGGAGGAATGTAGCATGACAAATGAAAATATACTACACTACCCCCCCCCCCAGGAGGAGGTAAAGTCTGGGAGGATTCAATACCCCCCCCCCCAAAAAAAAACAAAAGAGTAGTGGTAATGCCTGGGAGGATAGTATCGTAATGATCGAATATATACTACACTACCTACCAAAGGAGGAGGTATCATGACAACAGAAACAATATTACACTACCCCTCTGAAATGGAGGAGGTAATACCTGGGAGAATACCCCTTCATAAAAGGAAAAGGTAATGCCTGCGATTATGGAATGATCGCAACAGAAAAGATACTACACTACTCCCTCCCCCCCAAAAAGGAGAAGATGATCTCATAACAGAACAGATACTACATTACCCCCTCCCCCAAAGGAGAATGTAATACTTGGGAGGATTTCCCCCATCCCCTTAAAAAAGGAGGTAATTACTGGGAAGTCAGAACCGATACTACACTACCCAATTCCAATAAAAAAAATAATACAATAATAGATTTAATCATTTTTTTTTTTTTTTTTTTTTTTTTTTTTTTTAATGTGTGGTCATAAAAACAGTTTTTATGGTTCTTTGGCCTTTTGGCTAGGATCAAATTATAGAATCTATTCTCAGCATCCTGGCAACATCAGACGTTTTACTATCGCTGAAACTATTGTGTGTATATATAAGAAAATATGACAATGCAAATTACAAATGTATATTACAAAATATTAATTTATTAGAAACTGTTCAAAAAGTAAGTATACAAATTAGGAATACCGTGAACTGTTTTGTGTGTGTTTGCAGATTACTATACATACAGTATTTTAAAATGTTATGTTGTATCACAGAATTAAATACACGTAGACCGTTTTGATGTTAATATAGTTAGGATAGATGGAAAATAATTTAGCATTTATTGATTATATAAATGTGTGTGTGTATAAAATCAATTTTATTATTTTAATAAATGATGTAAGTAACTGTTATTGTTAATTAGTGTCCATATTTCAATAATAAAAATAGACCTTTAAACTTACAGGTCGAAACTGAAGTGGCCATGGTGGGGGCTAAGGGGGGCTTCTTCGAGTGAGCTGTATTTGGCAAAAGATCCTCTAAGAGACACACTTTAAATCTTGAGAATACATCAATTATTAGTCATGATATGGCGTTTTTTCTTTCCTTTTCAAAAAGTGTCAAATTTATCGCGAACACCCTGTAAATGATGTTCTTTGTTATTGTTCTCGCTATTTATTGTTAACAAATGATCCTATTAATTTTTTAAATATTGATAAATTGGGAATTTGTAAAAACTGTAATTATTTAGAAAATGAAATAGACAACATAAGTAAAAGGGAATATTAACTTTGTAGTCAAATCAAGGCGATTCATAATACTAATGTTATGGATCACCTTGAGTCAAATACTAATAAGTATTCAAAAAAGATAACTATTATTTTGAAATTGATGATGTGTCAAGAACTTGCTTTCGTCTCCCTCGCCCACTCTTTATCTCTCATGTCCTCTCTTTCTCCCTCCCTCTCTTTCTCTCCCCCCCCTTCTATTTTCTCCTCCCCTCTTTCCTCCCTTCTTTCCTCCTAACCCTCTTTCCCGCTCCCTCCCCCTCTTCACACCTCCCCCTCTTCACACCTCCCCCTCTTCACACCTCCCCCTCTTCACACCTCCCCCTCTTCACACCTCCCCCTCTTCACACCTCCCCCTCTTCACACCTCCCCCTCTTCACACCTCCCCCTCTTCACACCTCCCCCTCTTCACACCTCCCCCTCTTCACACCTACCCCTCTTCACACCTCCCCCTCTTCACACCTCCCCCTCTTCACACCTCCCCCTCTTCACACCTCCCCCTCTTCACACCTCCCCCTCTTCACACCTCCCCCTCTTCACACCTCCCCCTCTTCACACCTCCCCCTCTTCACACCTCCCCCATCTTCACACTTCCCCCATCTTCACACTTCCCCCATCTTCACACCTCCCCATCTTCACCCTCTCTCCCTTCCTCCCTTTCTCTCTCTCCCTTTCTCTCTCTCCCTTTCTCTCTCTCCCTTTCTCTCTCTCCCTTTCTCTCTCTCCCTTTCTCTCTCTCCCTCTCCCCCCCTTCCTTCTCTCCCTCTCTCCCTCTCTTCCTTTCTCCCTTTCTCTCCCTCTCTCTCTTTTTCTCTTCCTCTCCCTCTCCCCTTTTATTTCTTCTGTCACTTGTCACATTGGAAGGAAGCCAATGAATCACTCGTTTCCTATTTCAACTTTTTCGAAATGTCATTATCACTTGAGTTCTGCTAGTTCATAAACAATCAAGTATGTCCTTTTGCTTCTATCCTATCTGTTTCCTGTCACTTTCCCTCTCTTCAAACTTACCGTCTTTTTGGTCATCTTGACCTGTTAACCCAAGTTCCTTTCGATCAGAACTGGTTCACTTTTAATACGAACTAAATGAAAGTATTTTAACTACTCTTCTTTACCTTAGAGGTTTCACTGATTGGATGTTTCAAGTGTTGATATTGCTATTAATCATCCAATCAGATCTTCTCTTTTAGTTGGTGATGAGTGGTGGGGGGAATCACTTAGTTATTATTACTCCTAAGTTCATTTTCACCCTGAGTGGAAGTACCTGTCCGGTTCTCATCAATATGTTTAATAGAATCTATCAAATGCAGACTATTTATAAAATAAACGCCTATAAAACAAATTAATCTACAAATCATTTGTGTACAAAGCAAAATCTATTTAATATTTGAAGATATTAAGAACTTGAAACATAAAATACACTTACTAAAATGACTTGGTTCATAATTAAATAACCCAGAAAGCTTATGACCTGGTGCTGCATCTCGTGATATCGTACATTTGCAGGAAATAAATATTCGTACACATTTAAAATAAGATTTTTTTTAAATATTTCAGAGCATTAACTGAACAAAATTGTTATATATTTACTATATAAGATTGCATACTAATAATATAGACAAATAAACTAAAATTATATTTAATTGTACAAAGTTGATATCGTTTATTCATTTTAATGGGTGAAAAATTATATTTAATTGTACAAAAGTTGATACCATTTATTCATTTTAATGTGTGAAAAATTATATTTAATTGAACAAAAGTTGATACCATTTATTCATTTTAATGTGTGAAAAATTATATTTAATTGTACAAAGTTGATATCGTTTATTCATTTTAATGTGTGAAAAATTATATTTAATTGTACAAAAGTTGATACCATTTATTCATTTTAATGTGTGAAAAATTATATTTAATTGAACAAAAGTTGATACCATTTATTCATTTTAATGGGTGAAAAATTATATTTAATTGAACAAAAGTTGATACCATTTATTCATTTTAATGTGTGAAAAATTATATTTAATTGTACAAAAGTTGATACCATTTATTCATTTTAATGTGTGAAAAATTATATTTAATTGAACAAAAGTTGATACCATTTATTCATTTTAATGGGTGAAAAATTATATTTAATTGAACAAAAGTTGATACCATTTATTCATTTTAATGTGTGAAAAATTATATTTAATTGTACAAAAGTTGATACCATTTATTCATTTTAATGGGTGAAAAATTATATTTAATTGAACAAAAGTTGATACCATTTATTCATTTTAATGTGTGAAAAATTATATTTAATTGTACAAAAGTTGATACCATTTATTCATTTTAATGTGTGAAAAATTATATTTAATTGAACAAAAGTTGATACCATTTATTCATTTTAATGGGTGAAAAATTATATTTAATTGAACAAAAGTTAGTACCATTTATTCATTTTAATGGGTGAAAAATTATACTTAATTGAACAAAAGTTGATACCATTTATTCATTTTAATGTGTGAAAAATTATATTTAATTGAACAAAAGTTGATACCATTTATTCATTTTAATGTGTGAAAAATTATATTTAATTGTACAAAAGTTGATACCATTTATTCATTTTAATGTGTGAAAAATTATATTTAATTGAACAAAAGTTGATACCATTTATTCATTTTAATGGGTGAAAAATTATATTTAATTGAACAAAAGTTGATACCATTTATTCATTTTAATGGGTGAAAAATTATATTTAATTGTACAAAAGTTGATACCATTTATTCATTTTAATGTGTGAAAAATTATATTTAATTGAACAAAAGTTGATACCATTTATTCATTTTAATGGGTGAAAAATTATATTTAATTGTACAAAAGTTGATACCATTTATTCATTTTAATGGGTGAAAAATTAAAATCGTACAATATAAACATACAATTATAAACTCTAGATTGCAGCATTATTTCTAAGTATCACATTCTAGAATGTTCCAATAATGTTATCAGTACTTATAGTTCACCTCAAAATCAAAACCGGAACATTCTGCAATTGCTTGTTACACAAGAGGTTTCCAACTATGGCAGGAAGCAAAGAATTGACCATTTCACAGAAAGAACTGGTTAAGCTTTGGAAAGATGGAGAGAGTTACAGGAAAATCTCTAGTAACGTGAATATTCCTTTCACTATTAGTTCATTCATTACGGGGTTCAAAAGACATACGACAGCCGAAAACCAAAGAAGAGGTGTTCTAAGTAAGATTTCTCAAAGATTATTGAGAAAATTAGGATGCCAGATTCCACAGAATCCATTGATTACTCGTGAGAACTGAACGATGATTTGTGTTAATCAGGAATTAGTGTAACCAAGCAAACAATAAGTAATGAAATTCACGGGAACGTTCTAAAGTCCCGAAGACCGAGGAAAACTCCACTTTTATTGAAATCACAGAGATGCAAGGTTGTAATTCATTATAGAACGTACGGATGAGAAATATTTGTATTGGGAAAGAGTTTTATAGACAGACGAAACTAAAATTGAGTTGTTTAGTCACAATTATCGGAATCATGTGTGAAGAAAAGATGGTGAGACTTACTTATCAAAGAACACTGTACCGACTGTCAAATTTGCTGGTGGTAGTATCATGATTTGAGGCTGTTTTTCTGTGAAGGGTGTTGATAAAATATATATGATAGAGAAAATGAATGCCGGAAAATATTTTTTAAATCCTAGAAAAAAATTTAGTGCCTTTTGTCTTGAGCTAGCTCCTGATTGGATTTTTCGACAAGATAATCATCCTAAGCAGACATCAAAATCTATGAAGAAGTGGCTTGCCGAAAATAAGGCTAATATCTTGCAATGGTCAAGTCAGTCCCCGGATTTGAATCCAATCGAGAACTTGTAGCGATATTCGAAAATTCAAACCGGAACAAAAGCACCAACAAATATTGATAATCTGAAGACAACATGTTGGGCAGAATAGATAAAACTACCGACTAATGTTTGAAAATCATTAAGAACTACAGGTAGAGATTGGTTGCTATTGATGTAAATAAAAGCTATTCAACAAAATATTAAATGAAGATGTTACGTTATTTTTGTATTGTACGATTAGTAAATTTTATATCAACTTATGTACAATTAAATATAATTTAAGTTTATTTGCATATATCAGTAGTGTGCAATCTTTTACAGTAAATGTATAACAAAAAGTTTTTCAGTTAATGCTCTGAAATATAAAAAAATGTTATTTTTAATGTATACGAATATCCCCCCCCCCGGTCCGTCCATGTGTGTGTGTGTGTGTGTGTGTGTGTATATATATATATATATATATATATATATATATATATATATATATATATATACACACACACACACTTTTACATCAGTAGTTGAGACAAACACCATAAAATAAATATTTGAAGATATTAAGAACAGGATATCTCATTTATAGGTTGAACAGAATCTATCGTTTACGAACTATATGCCTATAAAACATTAATCTATAAAATCGTTTACTAATATGACTAAATTTGTCATTAAATACTCCTCCCTCCCCAAAAAGGGGATTCATATGCTGTAAAACCTAACAATTGGTTCATACGAGCTCACCCAAATCACTTAGAAAAAGTATGTTTGCACCATTGTTCCTGCGTTTTTGTAAAAAAATTTCCTTTAAACAATGCATTCTTCGATGAATTAAAGGTTAAAATTTATCAATTTATAATGAAAATATGTTATTCTTACATGAAAGTTTTTTTGTTTGTTTTTATGTTAGCTTTCAAATCAGTTTAATTTCTATTCAATTGGAATTCCAGACTACCAAAGCTTTTATCTTGTGCCATAAACTGGTATACATCATTTTTCAAGTATTAAAACTGTATTTTTTTTTGTCGACTCACAATATTTAAAAAAAATAAATAAAAATAAAATTAAATCACATCATTGGTATTACTTTGCTAGTTTCTTTTTTTAAAAGATATCCTTTTGAAATGAAATATTTTTGAAAATCAACACGTGGGGCAATTTAAATGAAAAAAAAATTTCATTTTTTTTTCTTTTTGCAAGCTTTCGTTATAAAACAACTTTGTTAGGCGCCATGTTTTGATTTTCAAAAATATTTCACTGAAATACATTTTCATGGGTGCTTCAAAGATGTTGTCAATTTCTTTATATCCTTTTTAGTTTTAATCTTTACTTCATGCTGAACTTGAAATCTACAATCAAAATCCTTGACAGTTCTGTTATTCAAACTCTGGAATCTTTTTTTTTTTTTTTCATTTCATTATTGTTTAAAAGAAGCAACAAAAACTGATCTGATAAAGACATTGACCGTTTCAATCGCTTTCTTTGTTTCATTTTAAAATGGCTGTTTGAATCTCTGACAAAGTAAACACTATGTATTATCAGAATGTGTTGGATTAAAAGCCATTGTCAATTAATTTAGTGGCAGTGGGTTTATAGTTTGAGATGATTATTAATCTCGACTAAGCTGATTAAAAAGCAAAATGTAAATTAAATGTTTTAATTTTGTAATGAAGAAAAAGGGAGAAAAAGATGTTTGCTTTTATTTTTTACTGCAGAAAAAGCTGCAGCATATAAAATTTCTTTATAGAAGTTTAATTATGAAGTAATTGGGTGAATCCCCTGTAAAAGTTGTAAGCTTAATTGGTCCCCCAATTTTATAAATCGGGGCACTTATGTTTTGAGGCATGTCCGTCCGTCCGAATTTTTCTCCGCAACCATCCATTGAATTTCTCTGAAATTTTGCATGAAGTTGTAACTTTGGTCAGGTTAGAAAGTGACATTCTCCGATTTTTGAAAAGAAATCTGGTTAGCTCCCCAGGGGGTCAAAAGGCCCCGAAATGGCAAAAAATGACATTTTTTGCCCCATAACTTTTCATCCATCCATTCAATTTCTCTGAAACTTGGCCAAAATGTGGAGGCAATTGTTCCTAATAGAAAATAAGTATTGCTGACTTTGGAAAAAATCTGGTTCGTGCCTCCAGGGGGTCAAAAGCCCCCAAAATGGCAAAAAAATGACCCTTTTCTCCTATAACGCTTGATCAATCCATTCAATTTTTCTGAAACTTGGCCAAAATGTAGAGGCAATTGTTGACTCAGAAAAATTCTGGTTCGCGCTCCCAGGGGGTCAAAGGGGGGTCAAAAATGGTCCAAATTGCCCAAATTTATTGCATTTTACACTCGTCACATAGAGAGGGGGACCACGCACACGCGGCTTGTTATAGTGTATGAAGTGAAATATCTTGTCTTATGTTAGTTGGTTAATATATTAGTTAAATTTATTTAATAAATTTATCTTACTTTTAAAAATTTGTTAATATTTGACTTCTCAGGTGTAAATGTCATTGCTCATCCTATTTCATATTTGACCTGCCCATCTCTCTCTTTAGTTCAGGTGAACTCAATTCTGTAAAATGAAAATTCTTTTGAAAACAATATTTCAATCTATTCTTGTTGCACAATTGTAAAATAAAATGAAAGGGCCATGTTAAGTTCGATTGAGTCTTGAAGTTAATTGAATGTTAAGCTTCAATACAGCAGCATCTATTAGCTTTTCACAGGTAGAAATGTACGGCAAATCCCATGATTTATGGGATGGAATAGTGTTGCCTTGATCTTGCAATGTGGTGTCAAGTCTAGACTTGAATCTTTATTTGGTACCTTGTAGAAAGTATGGGTTTACAGTTCAATATTGTCCTAACAACAAAACTGAAAACTAAAATTGTTGAAAACATGAGCCCAGTCAGTAGGCCAAACCCCCTGCTTGACCTAGGAATTCTTCTTCCATTTTTCTACTTGTAATAATTTATATTATAGCATTTTTTGAATTTATATTATTAATTTTTAAAATTTATATTATATATTATAGCATTTTTTGATTTTTGAAATGGGAGTTTTTTCAAGGTTTTGGGAATTCAACTTTTCTTTTTAGTTTTTTTACTTTTTAGTTTGAGATTCTAACAGAAATTTAAAGAAATTAATAAAAATGCAAAAAAAAACAAAAAACAACAAAAGAATATAAAAACTCATTGCATTATATAATGGTGGTCATCCTTTACTTATTAAAGATGACCATGACCACTTAATGGCACAAAGAGGTTGCTATTTTTTGTTTAGGGTAATTTTCATAATGTGTCACTTTTTTCTTTGTGTGTGTGTGTCAGTGAATTTCAACTGACTTAGACTCCTGAAATGTTAAAACATCTGACTTTTATTCATAATATAACAATGAATTTTCTCTGACTCTATAACCCGGGTTGAACAAAGCTCAAGAGATATCTAGAGTTTGTACACTGTCCTCTGGGGAATAAACAAGAATTAATTATCTCCTCTTTATCCATAATGTCGAAAGAAATGATGGCTGCTATCTCTATTGTAAATTGACAGATTTTTATAATTTCATTTGGTTTTTTGGTTTTTTTATCAAAATGAAATTCTTTGGAAATTGGTCAAATATTCTAGCAGATGAAAAACTAATTGTGTTGGCCTAAAATAAAACGCTTCCGACCATTTCTGGCTGATTAATACAACAAAGGGGAAGAACAAAAACAACAAAACACTCAACAAAACAAATAAAAAAAAAAAAACTCTAAGAACAATTGATTGAGAAAAATATGAAATCAAGGAAAATCCAATCCAATCTATTAGAAAAAAAAGAATACAAGAAAGGAAATAAAAATTCCATATAACTAAAGATCCATATTCCACGAAGATAGTGAGGATGCTGCCTGCCCGGATGTATGCAACTTTCTTGTATTGCTTCAAAGAATACAAACAAAAATCCATAAATATAAAATAAATCAAAGCTAAATTTAACCTTTGATTTCTTAATATCTTCTAATCAATTTCCTGAGGACTATATAAAATAGATTTATTTTCATTGATCCTAATTGATTGTTATATAATGCAACCAAAAAGATTGGTTATCAAATTGTATGTTGATTGTTTGCTTCACTAAAACTCTGAAGATATCTTTTCTTGATTAGTCTCTTGTTCACTTAAACATGGCAGCAAAACAAGTTTAACTTTCTCAATAAGAACCTAACAACATTGGTTTCTGATAGATAAATATCATTAAGTGACGTGTTAAATAGTCATAGGCGGGATCCAATATTTTATTAAAGTATTTCAAATTGAATAAGATATTCTAGTACAACCCGTTTGAAATGAGGCCATGTAAAAAAAATGGCGTTTTTATTTATTTATTTATTTATTAAGTTCATTATATGGTTAAAAGAGTTGAACAAAAAAAATCTTTATATTTGTATTATTAATGTAATTAATTTCATGTAATAATGAAAATCTGATATAATAAAATAAATTCTCAATCTTAAATTTCAAACTCGAATAAAACATTTTATTTTATCGATACAGCAGCAAATTACATATTACATTGTATTGTAAACCTTATTCATTTTTTTTTTTATTTGTTGTCATTTTTGTTATGATTTGTAATTAAGAGTCAGCTGGTGTTCTTGATTTTGATTTCTTTTTTAGAACTTTTCAACTGTTGTCCTTTCGCTTGCTCTTCCTTCAGGAATTTGTTGTACCTTGTAACATTCTCTCAAAGAGTTCAGTTTGAAATACTTATGTCAGAGTGTAACACACACCTCTAGGAAGCTCAAAGATACAGCTAAGAAAAATGAAGGTCTCAGTTTGACTGTAAACAGAAAGGGGTGGGTGGTCTGAAAAGAAAAAAAAGAAGCAATCCTGACTAAAAGACACCATTCAAAAATTGTCGACACCAGAGTGCTCACCTCTGATTTTAATGTGAATAATATTGAGTAATATATATATATATATATATATATATATATATATATATATATATATATATATATAATATTGAGTATTATATATATATATATATATATATATATATATATATAATATTGAGTATTATATATATATATATATATATATATATATATATATAATATTGAGTATTATATATATATATATATATATATATATATAATATTGAGTATTATATATATATATATATATATATATATATATATATATATAATATTGAGTATTATATATATATATATATATATATATATAATATTGAGTATTATATATATATATGAGAGATTTTTTTTCTGTCAAAATTTAAAAAAAACAAACTTATTCATTACATTAACAAGTAACTGTTCAGCTACATGTGGGTTGCAGTGTGTACATCGTTGTAGACTGGAGAATCTGCTAGTACTATAGAGTCAGTTTTTACTTTTGGGATAGAATCTCTCTTTCCTCAGCTGTGGGTAACTTGTTGGAGTAGATTGCACTCTCTATTCTTGCTAAGAAACTAGTTTAAGAGAAGGTAAATTATTCTAGTATGACAGCTGTAGGCAGTTATCTGTGACATACGTTTGTCTCTGGAAAATGGACTTGGATATGTATTGTTAGACAAGCTATGTCAGACCATAAAGCAATTACAGATATCACACACTTGATAGATCAATGAAGTCATCTTTGAACATGCAGGTGAACTACTATTTTTTAAGAACCTCTCGCTAAAAAGATATTTGTATTTTATATTTGTTTATTCGATAGTAATCAGGTTAAAAATAGCATTGGATTCAGAAATAATGATAAAAAATGAATTTACAGTGACATTTTTGGAGTCTATCAGATGAAATGTTTAAAAGAATTTGATGTGTATATTCGTATTATATATATGTTCTGTGATATTGTATGTAATATATACAAAACTAGAAGAATACCCGTCCCAGGACGGGTAAAATGAATTCCCTCTGAACAGAACACATGCCAGCATGTAAAACGGACATTAAACTGAATATAAGTTTTGCACCACTTTTATGTCCCCTTACGAAGATTAAAATCAAGATATAATACTAAACCTTATGTTTAGAATCCTTATTCCAATTTTGATCAAAATCCATTACATGATTTGTATTCTAGAAAATGTCTAAAATTTAAGGCGTAAGCTTCAAGGCTCTTTAGAGAAACTGAAATCCAGAAAATCTTGTTTAATTATTGTCCAATGACTGATTCAAATTCAATGCAAATCTGAAATATTTGAATTTTCGAATGGGGAGTTATGCTCATATTATGCCCCCTAAATACCCTTTAAAATACTCCAAAGAAACTGAAATTTGGGAAATATATTGATGTCTCATACTTATTGTTAAAATTTATCAGAAATCTGAATTTTCACAAAGGGCTTCCATCCCCTTTTACCTCCTTTTCATAAAACTTCACTAACCTAAATATAGCCAACAGTTGTACCCTTTTTGCCTTGCAATGATTGGTTAATTATTTTAGGAGCGAATCCTGTAAAAACAAATATATAAACATATACACTTATCTAACTTATATATATAGTCTCGGAAGTTTCCTAACCATTAAAACTATATAAAGAAAAAAAAGAAAAGAAGAAAAAAACATTTTAGTCCCAAGTCGTTCGGGGGAAAATCACTTTTATAAGTCAATTTACTTTTAGCAGTTACTATATTAGTTTGCTTCCAAGAATTTACGCTAGTCTTAACATTATTTAAGGGATCATCAGTTGTTTACCATGAAAAACTGTTTATATATATAGTAAGTTATATATATATATATATATATATATAGTAAGTTATATATTTATGGCAATGAAGCTACACAGAGGCTTCCGCATTTCATCCCACTATGGAATCGTCAGGCTAAAAGGCATATATGTGAAGTATTTTTTATTGTCAATTAAATGTTGATATTTAGATTTTTGATTAAAATGAGAAATTCCAAAAGAGGCATAGTAAATAAATAAATTAAAAAAAGTAAAAATTAAAAAAAAAATCAGTCTTTTAAACTTCAGTTCTTCAAATGATTCTTTTTTGTTTTCTGGGTGAATGAAACCTTTGAGAAAGCATTTTTTGTAATTGAAAGGATAATTGTTTAAATATACTAAATAATGAAGATGCTGCATCTTGGTGCTAACCCTCTTCAAAAGCAATGATATTGGTCATCAGTGCCAGTAAAATATGACCAAAGTGATATCAGGTTTTAGTCTAAAATGTTGTCCATTCTATTATTGCCAAATTCATAAAGGTCTTTGCCAAAACATTATACACTCATTTGAAGCCAAAAGAGTGTTCTGTGAAAATTAATAGGTCATAGTTCAAAGGGTTAAGTAATGTAAACTGACTAGATATTTGGATGGGTGACAAATTGTTAATATCTACTATCATAGCTTTTGTTTGCAAATCATTTTTGAGGTAAACCAGCTGCAAACTTGAAAGGAAAAAAAAAATTATCTTTTGAGAATAGTTTCCTTGAAATTATATCCTTGCATTTCTATTAAAAAAACTTCTTTTGAGAATAGTTTCCTTGAAATTATATCCTTGCATTTCTATTAAAAAAACTTTTGAGAATAGTTTCCTTGAAATTATATCCTTGCATTTCTATTAAAAAAACTTTTGAGAATAGTTTCCTTGAAATTATATCCTTGCATTTCTATTAAAAAAACTTTTGAGAATAGTTTCCTTGAAATTATTATATCCATGCATTTCTATTAAAAAAAACTTCTTTTGAGAATAGTTTCCTTAAAATTATATCCTTGCATTTCTATTAAAAAAACTTTTGAGAATAGTTTCCTTGAAATTATATCCTTGCATTTCTATTAAAAAAAACTTCTTTTGAGAATAGTTTCCTTGAAATTATATTCTTGCATTTCTATTAAAAAAACTTTTGAGAATAGTTTCCTTGAAATTATATCCTTGCATTTCTATTAAAAAAACTTCTTTTGAGAATAGTTTCCTTGAAATTATTATATCCTTGCATTTCTATTAAAAAAACTTCCTTTGAGAATAGTTTCCTTGAAGTTATTATATCCTTGCATTTCTATTAAAGGATTCGTCTGTTGGTCTGTCACACTTATGTTTGAAAAAGTATTTCAATCATTAAACGTGCTGTTTGAATGGACAAATCTTTAAAATATACGTTTTTGTTTGAAAATGAAGAGTTTTCAACAATGAGTACTTCCACTAAATGAGGAATTGATTTCATCGATTGGCAGACTCGAACATTGGAAATAGCTGGGAGCATAGGATGAACCTTCTTAATGGTAATCATTGCATTTAGATTTTGCTAGTGTAAGTTTTTAATAAACATTTTTTTTCAAGTATTGTTAGTTTTCATCTGTTTAGTTACAAATATGAAAACTGACAGAAGTTATGAAATTTATCAACATTTTCTATTAATTTAAAATTTGTAAAAAAAAAAATTAAAGATTTTCAAAATATACATAGTATTTCAAATGCACATTTTGTTCTAATGTTTGAAGTGGGAAATAACATTCTAACAGGTGATGAATAGGGGGTCACAAGGCAAAACCTGAACTATTGCTCTGAGGTTTTAATGGACCTGGGATTATGCCAGTTTTCTTATGTGATGGGGATTAGTCTCTGCTAAAAAAAAAAAATTAAAAAAAAAATTAAATGAGTATATCATGTAGGGCATAGGTTTCTATTCTGTTTTAACCATTTCAGTTTTCTTGTCCCAGCAAATAGTTTAGCTATTCAACCTTCTCATATAGCATCTGGCATTTTCACAAACTCTTCATCAAAATTATATTTGGTCCAATCAGCTAATAATCACCGAAGCAATCAGCTAACCTAAATTCCTGACAAAAGTATTTACATTTACCACATTAACTTATCAATTCTGCTGTTTGGTTGATTGGCCAGGGTAGGGGGGCGATCAAAGGAAAGCTTCATAATTATAGTCTGAAAAATGGAGTATCTAGTTTCTGATTCAAGTAGGGGGAAAACAACTCTTACCGAACAGCGCTGTTGGTCTGTAATTTTTTTGTCTGCTGAAAAATCATTGTGAAATGAATTTAAAACATGAGATCATCGTCTTCATCATTCATAAATAAAAGCAGTCTTATTTCAGAATTTCAGATTCCATCTGTGAGTATGTTTTCATTTTAACCATTTAAAGAACATCGCCTTCTCTTTTCAATCATATATTGTGATTAAAATATGAACACCTTACAATATAAGAACCATTTAAGTAGTAATCATCATCTAATTATAACATGTTTATTTAGCTATCAGAGAAAAGTTGACAAGTTAAATTTCAATTGACACAAAGTTAAACATATTTTCTTGCCAAAAATGTTTTTTTTTCTTTTTTTAATTTAATTTTCTACATTTCTTGCCTAATTTACAGAAATTGACAAAAGACTAAACCTTGGCCAGGAACTAATGTATTTATCTAAGATATCACATTTGAAACTAAATTATTGCAGGAAACTTTGTTTAAACGAGGTCAAGTATTTAGTTTATATATCTCTCTCCCTGTAATATGAGAGTATTTGCTTTGGCACTTATGTATATAAGAATTGGAAGGATACATTGAAGATTGGCACAGCCTGAGCAGATGTAAAACACTTAAATTTGTGAAGTGTTCCATATTTTTTACTCACTCAATCAAAAGAAACCCAGCAATAAAGTACCATGTACAAAACCTCACCATGCTCTTCCAAAATGTACCCACCTCAAAACTAATAGGAAACTAAACAAAAACATTTCCAATTCTTATAAGAAAACCTTAAACAATTAGTCATCACAATTGACCCCCCCCCCCCCCAAAGTTTGTTAGTTAGAGTTTTCCTTCTCATAGACTAGTGGCCTTAAGACATTTTGAAAGTCCAGTCTACCCTACTATTTAACCCCTAGCTGATGGGAGGGCATATGAGTTATACCTTTCTCAAGGTCTGTCACACTTTGATTCGAAATAACATTTTTATCACTAAGTATGCGGTTTGAGTGTGCATATCTTAAGAATATCTGTGAAAGTGATGCACTAACAACTCAAACACAAAATGCAATCAGTCTGCATCAATAACCACAACAGCACAACCACCACTTCCTTATGTGCAATCTGAAACAACTAAACATATAATAACCATATCCTGAAAATGTCTTTAATGACGATTCCACAAAACACACAGCATGAAATGAGCCACAAGTTTGATGTGCTTGAATGCAAAACTCCGATCCAAATCTTGTAATATGAGGAATTATTGAGACTAAGATAACTTGTAACATGAAAATGGGGTTTGATCAGTGCCATTTAATAATGGATTAATTTTCTCTAGATTGATCTCTCTCTCTTTCTCTTTCTTTTCTCTCTCTCTCTTTTCTCTCTCTCTCTTTTCTCTCTCTCTCTTTTCTCTCTCTCTCTTTTCTCTCTCTCTCTTTTCTCTCTCTCTCTCTCTCTCTCTCTCTCTCTCTCTTCAAAGAACTGAAAAACAAGGCAAAAAAGGAAAATCAGTAGGATGGAGGAAATTTCTCATGCTTTATAGGCTTGTATCGCCCAATGAAATTGTTCAATTACTTCAGGAAATGAAAGTCAGGCAGGAAATTAATTGCAAATGGAAGAACTTTGTCAGGGTTGAAATCTTTCGGCTGCCTGCCCAATATCTTCGGAATTGGCCAGTTTATTTGTTGTATTTGTTTGAATATTAGGGGTTAAAAGCAGATTTCTGAACGAAATAAACCACCATAATTAGAATGATGGTAATAATGTGGCAAGCCAACTTCGAGGATAATAGAAATGTTTATGCTGAAATTGTAAGATTTGTCGGCCATCTTTATTGATGGCCGACAAATCTTACAATTTCAAAAATTTGCTAGAGATTTTTCCGATTTGTTGGTATACTTTATTTTTTTTAATTAAAAACACAACTAAATGTCATATATTGCTCTTTCTACTATAAAATGAAATCCGCTGTTGCTTGTGGATCAGTTTCACCCGATTACATAATTGTGAAATATTATACATAGTTTAACAGATCACTCAATACGTTCCGGGCCTAACTAATAAAACAACTTCCTTTTTGCAAAATTTGACTTTATTCCTAGTTTTATACATTTATTCCAACGCTTCTAACAATTCGATGCCTTTTATATAGAAAGATTTGTCTTTGGCCTCAAAATATGCCTCAGTTTCCCATATCACTTCTTCATTGGAGCCAAATTTCTTTCCCTGGAGAATTCTTTTGAGATCTGCAAACAGCCAGTAGTTGTGGGAGAGTAGATCTGGAGAATAGGGTGGGTGCACAAGCAATTCAAAGTGCAATTCATGTAGTTTTATTATCGTTGCAATCCACTTGTGACGGTGCATTATCTTAATGAAAGAGCACTTTTTTATTGCTTCATTTGTGGCCATTTTGGGGCGATTTCTTACTGCCCGTGTGTTTGTGTGTTCCCTATGGAAAGAAAGGTGAGAGAATCTACATATAATCTAAAAGTGTATTCTTATGTAAAATTTACCAGGGAAGACAATGGATGTGTTCCCAAATCACTGAGTGCACTCCTAAGGAAGTTATGAAGACGTAATCCCCATAAAACTTCAAATATAACCTATTTTTATGAAATTTAAATCATATGTATAAAGTTTTCTGGGGAAGACAATGGAAGTGGTTCCAAATCACTACGTTACCCTCTGTGTCAAGTATCTACATGCCCCCTTCCCCACACCTCTAAGTGATCCATGGGGACAGAACCTCTTTAAAACTTCAACTACGTACATCCAATTTTAACAAAATTTAATCCATATGTATAAGACACGAAATCAGAGTTTTCCAACATTTAATCCTCTTCCAACTGTATTTGGAGGCGGAATGGGAAAGAGGGCAGGCAGTAAAAATGAAGGAAGTAATTTGCTGTTATGAGCATAGTGAAAAAAAAGAACATAGTAGTGACCCTCATTCAATCCCGAGCAACGTTGGGTTTTCCTGCTAATGATAGAATATATTCACTATTGATGGTTCTTCCTTTCTCAAGGTAATTGATGAACAAAATACCTTGCATATCCCAAAATACAGAGGCGAAAATTTTTGCGGCGTTGGACGGCTTTCACCTGCTGCTGTCCACTCAGCTGACTCTGGAGTGAAGTAGTGGATCCATGTTTCATCCATTGTCACATATTGATGAAAACCTTTTTCTGACGCTGAACCAGTTACAAACAACACTCTGAATCATCAACGTATTGTTTTTGGTCGACTGTGAGCAACATGACATCCACTTTGAACACATCTTTCTCTCTGCCAAATGTTGTGCAAAATGGTGGATACACCTTCGCATTTTGATATCTTCAACATCTCTGCTATCTCATGTAACTTGAATTTATGAATAAAACGAGTTTGTAGACTTTTTTTCATTGCTTTGAGTTTTAAGTGTTTCTGTGAAATTCCAGGTTCGATGGATGATCAAACTAATGTATAATGTACTTTGAAATAAAGAAATATGTTTTTACATACGTAATTGAGCTCTGGTCATTTCTCCTATACTAAAAACACAACACATTAGTGTGTGCATGTGTATTAGATGGATTTATCTCCCACATTCCAGCCAGGGGTGAGTAGTAAACTATACTCGTTTTTTTAATTTTTTTTTTTTTTTTTGTTTAAATCGATACCTGCAATAATTATTTCTTACTAGTTGTACATGCTTGGCGTTGCCTGGGAGTCTTTTTACTTTGATTTTTGTTTAATTATTACAGCATCATTTGGTCATTAAATTATTAAATTTTATAAAACTTATTATTTTTTTAAATTTAATGTTTTAATTTATTTATAAAATTATTCGATGTAAATAGCTTCCAAAGCATTCAAATTTTTTAATGCATAATGATTTGCTAAGAATTTTAAAACCAGTGTTAGCGACTCCTCGAAATTCCTTTTCATATTTCAAAAGGCCATATTTTTTTCAACTATTAACATGGGCTTGTTTGCGATATTGTAGCACTTAAAAATTCTATAGTACTTTTGGTGCCTTTAAACTGATTTTTTACTTAAATTAACATTTAAAGGCGAAAATCAAATATATGGTTCCTTTGTGCTCTAAACTAAAGAAAAACATTAATTTTACAATAATCCTTCTCAAAATGCACCCCCGTGTTCAGGAATGTGATATTAAAAGTTACATTTATTTAGATCTTTTAAAATATACGAATTGTAAAGAAATTTTGAAAAAAAAAACGGTTTTGCAATGAAATTGATTGAATGTTTTACAAAATGTTGAAATTTAAATCGCATAAATAATTTCTATTTGTTTTGTGTTTTGTTCTTTTAACTCTTAAATTTATGAGTAAAGACAAGAAACTAAAAGGCAAGTGAATGCTGATCGATTTTTATGAAAATATTTTTTTAATTAGGATTTTGAAACTTAAATTTATCTTTTTTTTAATTAACTATTTTAAATAATTAATTAATCGATTTTTATTTGTAAAATTGTACAAATCTAGTACGATAATTTTATATGGTGAGATAGACAAATGTGTTATTTCTCAAAGTAAACAAAGGTTCTTCACGTTTTTTTAGTGTTAGATATAGAGGGGTGCTGAGATATGCAAAAACCTATGATTGGGTAAGAAAGATCACATGTCAGGAGGGAACGCATGTTCTAAGTAGTTTCGTTGGTGTTCGGCAGTCGAGGTGTACGAAGAAGCATCTAATAATACTTCATTCCCTCTTGCATTCGCTTATTACCAACTGTACTTTCCTTTCTCCTCTGGGCCATACTGTCTGTCTTCTTCTTGGAGAACTGTGAAAATTGTTTGTCTGTGGAAAAGCTTTCTGGATCCATTCTAAGAAGGAACAATGATTGAGAAGTTTCAATTGGTAATTTTATTTCTATTTTTGCTTGATGATTTTCTGATGGTTACAATTGACTGATTACTTGAATAATTGGTGATTCTTAATGCGGTTTCGGTTATTCAGGGGATAATTGTTAGACCAAAAAGGTTCATATGGCTATAGTGAATAAACGCACATTTTTAGTTAATAATCATTTTGTATTTAAAGACATCATTCAGTTCAATGCTTCACTTTAATTACTGTTGTGTCGAGAGTTATTTTTACATGAGTGTCAATAAACCCCAGTCACTGGAAGTTGTCAAGCAGTAAAGTTTTTCTTAACTCAAGTATATCAAAGTGCTTTTATTGTCATTAATGGGAAAAAAAAACTAAGAAAATATCCTGGGTATAGACTCGACTATTGAGGATGTGCAAACTTTAAAATACATTGCACTGAAGAATTAATGGTTATCAGTGCCAACTTTTGCGTTGGCATGCTGAGTCTATTTATCTTCCTCCCACAAGGTAAGATGTGACACAAGGTCGGGAAAGTGGGATTGAAAAACCAGCGATCGAGAATTTGAGCACTCTGCCCATTTAAAAATTGCCTCGGCAGCCTCGTCGGCATTCCCCGGTAGGGGCGCCTCAGGCGATTAGCAATAAACTAACCCCTTCTCAAAGGGTGAGAAGGCAAAGCCTGGGAGGGTGCACCTCCTAGAACTGCACAGGATGGACAACCGATAGACCGGCGTAAATCCAGACCCGGACAATACCGGTTTATTGGGCGGAGTAAATCCCTGTCAGGTATGTTGTGTTCACATAGACACTTTTCACCCTGGGGAAAGAACACAAAATTGCAAACTCAATTTTGGAGTTTTGCGGAGTAATATCCTAGTTGTCATTATTTCCATTTAGACCCAGAATCTATCGTTGAGACTATTTATTTACAAAAAAATATATTAAAAAAAACATATGTGCAGTTTCGACATAAAATAACTTAAAAAGGGTTGACATGCCATAAAATCAAAGAAACCAACAACTTAGGGAAATGTGTGAACCGACAAATTTTTGTTTAGAGATAAATTTGTAAATAAGAATCTTTTGTAGATAGTTATACAAATTCTTCAAATCTAATACGTGTTTCATGAACTGTCAATGAATAAATGTACTTTTAAAATATCTGTTTACCTTCACAATCGTTCAGGCCACTGAATATATACACTAATGTACAATGGATCAACGTTGACTCAATGGATCGTCTAGTATATTTGCTAAGCTTAACTGCTTATCAAAATGGTTATCCATCCCTTTCAAAGGATTTGGCTCATTTGCTCTTCTCTTATGAACATAAAATGTTACTCTTTCTGTTGGTTTCATCCACATTCATATTAATTCTATTATTTTGATATTTCTATACATCATTACGTTTTTGTTTTCTTGTGTATTTTGTCATATTGAATTCCATTAGAAATGTATGATCTTTTTTCCCTCATGTACAACATGAACTTATTCATGCTTGCACACGCACGCAGACCAAGTGGAGTATCTCTACACAGTTGCGGATTAAAAATCAATCGAATCTCAATCAGAAAAAACACGATTATCGTAACATTTGATATTTCTCGTATGTTCTTTTGTTTCTTTCCCATTTAAAAAAAAAACAAAAAAAATGTTTGTATTTGTATCTTAACAGAAGGGCATTTTATTTTTGAAAAGAAAATGGGGTATGGGGGCAATCAAAAAAAAAAATGAACTCGTTGTGATATTTGTTTAGATGTGATCATTTCTTTTTAACACTTTGTTTCCTTTGTTTATTGATTCTTTAATTGACTCAGAGGGATCAAAATGTTCGGATTTGCAATCGCAGCAATTGCGAATCCCACTTCTTTGCACTATTGATATTGCTGATATTTTCATTCTATCTTTTACGATCTTAATTTTCATTATTAGTTTTTCTTTTACAAAATCCATTGATTATTATCCATAATTATTTAGTCCCGGGGGGGGGGGGGTATGTGGTAAGGGAGTGAAACTGACTTCAAACTGCTTGCGATAATTGCAGATACTGTCTTAGAAAAGTGAAATCCTAAAAGAGTTAAGTTTGTTTTTTTTTTTGTTTTTTTGGGAGAGGGGGAGGTATAAACCAAATCTATTTTTTATGGGTTTTTTTTTGCCGCTGACTCCGACTTTAAGTTTTATTGGGAATTGACATCAGTTTGTTTGTTTTTAAAAACTCCAGAATTTTGTTCCCAGTCCAGAGAGTGCCCTTTGATGAAGAGCTGGTTTCTCAACATTTATAACCGACTGTGTGTGTCTAAGTTTGTTCTCATAGGAAGGCAAGCAAAAATGTACCCCAGACACAGAAATCAGTTTAACCCTAACCCTAACCCTAACCCAGAAACAGAAATCAGTTTTATTTCGAGCAGTTTTCACACCTTTATTACTGTGGCTATGTATAAATATTTTCGAATTACCAGCTGTCATATGCATAAAGTTTATTTTATCCGACAAGGCAAATACTTATCCCCAAATTGGCCTAATTTGTGATAAAATGCATTCTATTTTTCTCTTTATACCAACATTTACGAATTATAAAAACTTTTATTTTCCTCATTTTTTTCCTTCCATTTACTGTCAGCTTTACAAAATGATTAGTTTAATTTCTTCAATTCATTTTCTAAGCTTCTTCTTTTAAAGATAAAATACGTTTGATAGTCGCAAGATGAGGCATTGTATATGATGTTACTCTTGCGTTTTTGTTTAGATGAATTTCAAAATTGTTCATATAAATATTTAAGTGGTAAATTCATCACCTGCTTTAGGTCCTATAAAAATAGAACTATTATCTTGGACTTTTGGATCTTTTTTTCTTCTCGTTATCATGATACAAAAAATGCAAATGCCTTTTATTGTTTGCTATTCATGTGCTATTACTGCTGTTCTGCTCCGTCTTATTTTATTTCTTTTACATTTTCGTCGGAATGGTGAACTCTAATCATTATTAGGTGACGTATGATGAACTAATTGTTAACATTTCTTTCCACATGCCTGACTGCTCAAAAGATTATTTTAGCCTTAATTTGTTGAAGTCTGTTTATTTCTTAGAAAAACTCAGCTGCTCAGATTTTCTTTTTTTTTTGTCTTCTTTCAGTGCAAATGGAAAGATAATGGATCGAAAATAATTTTAGACCTTGTAGAAAAGTGTTTCTACTAATCTCTACTTCCTATACTTTTCTATAATAGCTCTTCATTATATTGTTATATTGTGCCATTAAATTCATTTAAAAGGGGAAATTACCACAATCTTACAAAATTGTTAATTTTGCATCAGCGTTTTTTTTTTTGTGTGTGTGTGTGTGGGGGGTTAAGTTTTATAACTACTTCATATTTAACTTATGGAAAAAGAGGTGTTTTTTTTTTTTATTAGACACTGATATCTAAATGTCACCCTTAAATAAGATGTAGACCCTAAAATATCCTTGTTGCAATTTTAAAGCATATTATAAGTTTCACACAGTTGTTGAGAAATGAATGATGACTCCTATCTACACTTGCTCCCAGCCCTGAACCCTATAATGTTCTGTTATTTTCAAATTTTCCTTTTCCTCTTTATTTGTCATCCTTTTACTCTTCTTACGCTGTTACTACTACTTCTACTAATACATCACCTCAATAAGTTTCAGGCCTGACATGGCATCACTAATCAAAAAAATCCATATGATTTTTTTTTAAGTATTAATCTTCCAATCGCACGTGTCAAAATCGGATTATGAGTTTACAAATTATTCAAGTGAAGCTACTGTTGCAATTTTTCAAAACAATGGAACAATCTTAATTTCATGTGTTTGTAAAGCATTACTTTCTGATGGAAAAAGTACTGTTCAAGCAAAGTAATGGCTTGGTAAGTGTTATTCACACTCTGCTACATCGGAAACAATGGTTAAGAGGCCAATCGTAAATTGAAGTTGCATAAGAGAGAAGATATCAAAAGGCAGTGTCTTCACCATTTTGCATGAACATTTGTCAATGAAAAAGCTGTGTTCAAAATGGGTGTCGCGTTTATTCAGTCAATCAAAAACAACAATGCATTAACGATTTAGAGAGTTGTTCACAACTGTTTCACCATTATAAAAATAGATGCAACATGTATTCACCACTTCACTCCGGGGTCTAATCGGCAGTCAGCTGAGTTGACAGCAGCAGGTGAAAGCTGTCTGAATCGACTAAAGATACAAACATCAGCAGGCAAGGTTTTGGCCTCCGTATTTTGAAATGCAAAAGGTATTTTGTTCATCGACTACCTTGAGAATGAAGAACCGTCAATAGTGAATATTGTATAGCATCATTGGTGCATTTCAAGGAAGAAATCTTAAAATAAAAAAACTGCCACAAATGAAGAAGGAAAAAAAGTGCTCTTTCAACAAGACAATACACCTTGTCACAAGTCGATCGCAACAATAGGCAAAGTACAGGAAATGCCCTTTGAAGTGCTCCAGCAACCACCTTATTTTTCAGCTCTGACCCCCACCGACTACTGGCTGTTTGCAGACCTCAAAAGAATGCTCCAAGTAAAGAGATTGGATACTAGGTGTAATTTCAAATCGAAGACAACTCGTTCTTAAAAAAAAAAAAAAAAAAGGCGTTGAATTGTTAGGGAAGCGTTGGAATCCTTAGGAAACTATGTTCACGAATAAAGTCAGATTCTGCTTTAAAATGGTTTCAATAGTAAGGCCCGAGACTTATTGAGTGATGTGCTACTCCCTCTATTTATCTCCTCCTACTACTTATCTCATTCTAAAACATTCAATGTGCAAGGAAGCAGGTTCATCAAGATGTTGGTATCATAGATGAAATAAACGTCAGTATTGAATTAACAGTGCAAATACCCTTTCTTATATAAATATGAACATATTGTAGTCGGTGTGCCTGCCATAAAACTATTTGATCCTAATAGTTTAGGAAAAGCTTCCATTTTTTTTCTAATGTTAATCTATTTGTTCTTCATTTAAAACTCACTAATAGCAAGTCATTAGCCATCACTCAAATCGGACTAATATAAAAAAATGTGACGTAAAATTACCTCGAAATTGAACCATTATTTTAATTTTTTATTTTTTCAACTAGATATCAGTTAAAATATGAAATGTTATTTATCTCTGGATTATTTCAATGACACCCTCTTTTTCTCTACATAATTACCATTTAAAATGTTGTATTTTTAAATTGGAAAGCGTTATTTCAACATTTTTGTCATGAAATGACCTTATTCTGTACAGAACCTGTATTTTATAAAGTCTCTTCATATGTAAACTTTTTATAACATTAAGCTTATACAAGCCTTTAAAGATTGCTAAACAAAGAAAAATAAGAATTCTTCCTTTTATTACATATTTGTTTCTTCAACATTTAACACTGTGTATAAAACCTAATCTGGGAACCTATGTTTTGAGGCATTTCCGTCCGTCCGTATTTTTCTCCGCAACCATCCATTGAATTTCTCTGAAATTTTGCATGAAGTTGTAACTTTGGTCAGGTTAGAAAGTGACATTCTCCGATTTTTGAAAAAAAATCTGGTTAGCCCCCCAGGGGGTCAAAATACCCCGAAATGGCAAAAAACGACATTTTTTGTCCCATAACTTTTCATCCATCCATTCAATTTCTCTGAAACTTGGCCAAAATGTGGAGACAATTGTTCCTAATAGAAAATAAGTATTGCTGACCTTGAAAGAAAATCTAGTTCGCGCCCCCAGGGGGTCAAAAGCCCCCAAAATGGCAAAAAATGACCCTTTTCTCCCATAACGTTTGATCCATCCATTCAATTTTTCTGAAACTTGGCCAAAATGTAGAGGCAATTGTTCTGGATATAAAATAAGCATCCTTTACCTCAGAAAAATTCTGGTTCGCGCCCCCAGGTGGTCAAAGGGGGGGTCAAAAATGGTCCAAATTGCCCAAATTTATTGCATTTTACACTTGCCACATCAAGTCACATACAGAGAGGGACCACGCACGCGCGGCTTGTTATCTTCTAATTCTGTACAGAACCTGTATTTTATAAAGTCTCTTTATATGTAAACTTTGTATAGCATTAATCTATACAAGCCTTTAAAGACTGCTAAAAAAAGAAAAATAAGAATTCTTCCTGTTATTACATATTAGTTTCTCCAACATTTAACACTGTGTATAAAACCTAATCTGGCTTCTTAAAGTCCCCCAACATATTGTGAAGCCCTAAGCTGTAGATTGTTTTGCTTATACCTAAATCCTGTATTGATTTTATGTCCCTTTTGTATACCAACTTTGAAGTGAGAAATGTTATTCTCTCTCTCGCTCATGATCGTCTATGCATTTATTAATAAAGCTTCTCTAATAAAAATGAATAAAAAAGGTGGCATAAAGAATCATATTGCTTAATAAAAAGTTGTTTTTACATTTTGCTTTCCAACTATTTTTTTTTTTTTTCCTGTAGAATTGCAAAAAAAAAAAAAAAAAATCCGTTTTGTTGTGTTCATAAAGGCAAGAAAAATGACGTCCTTGTTTGTAATAAAACCAATGTATAAAAGTCTCTTTCTTTTTTCCATTGAGTGAGAATTCAGGAAACTTCGGTCTCTGCTACATAACGATGAAACTGTTTATTACACTGCTACAATAGCAAATGTTTTTCATCTCATGCAATATAAATATATAACAATGTTTTAGAAATGTATTTGTATCATTGTTTCATTCAAATTTTCCTCCAATGTCTCTTGTGTCACTACTGTTTTGTTTCTCCTCCTTTTGACTAGATTCATACTTAAATGGGAATCTGTTAGTTCTGTCTCTTTTTGTTTTGTGTGATTTGATAAAATTTCTTTCGTTATCTCTACATAATATAATCTCACAACTCTTAGTTTTAAATCTTATGGAAAATCGGTGTGTCTGTAACTGAAACGATCACATTTCTAAGAATGTCATTCTCAAATATTTTTTTCTGAAACATTTGAGAAGCCGTGTTCTATTTTAAACATTGAAATCATCGATTGCTTAAAATGATGGATTTTCAATAAGATAATCTTTTTTTTTTTTTTTTAAATATTTTACAAAGATGTCCACGGAAACATACGTAAATGTGACATAAAAAGATACATAGAAAATAGGTTTTCTTTAAATTGCATGGTAATTTCTGCATTATAAATATTGATATTGCTATTACTCAACCTACATACAATCTAAAATATATTTCATTCAAATTAGACTCTTTAATTTCAATGTATGTATATATATATATATATATATATACATATATATATATGTATGTGTATATATATATACATATATATATATATATATGTATGTGTATATATATATACATATATATATATATATATGTATGTGTATATATATATACATATATATATATGTATGTGTATATATATATATACATATATATATATGTATGTGTATATATATATATACATATATATATATGTATGTGTATATATATATACATATATATATATGTATGTATATATATATATATATGTTTATATATATATATATAATAATAATGGTAATAATCCAGGTGAAAAATATCCACAGGGTGGTAATCCAGAGAATTTTAACCGGGATTATAAAAAGTGCTCAATATCAAAATAGAGCTTTATATATGATAATTTTATTTACACAGACATGTACAAAATCTGCGACACTGGCATGTCGATGTTATCGATCAACAGTTACTATAAACTGAGATCTCATCAGGCAGAGTTAGAATCCGATCTTAACCTCAGATCATATTTGGAGAGAATGAAATGGAGGGATAGAGAAAGAGAAGAAGAAAAGAAATTTAACATTTCAAAAATTGAGGCCGTTAAAAAATTAAAATTAAAAATCTAAAAATTAATTTTTTAACGGCCTCAATTTTTGAAATGTTAAATTTCTTTTCTTCTTCTTCTCTTTCTCTATCCCTCCATTTCATTCTCTCCAAATATGATCTGAGGTTAAGATCGGATTCTAACTGCCTGATGAGATCTCAGTTTATAGTAACTGTTGATCGATAACATCGACATGCCAGTGTCGCAGATTTTGTACATGTCTGTGTAAATAAAATTATCATATATATATATGCTAGCGCAGATAAAGAAATGATGCCTTGCAAAGTATATAGCATGTTTCTAATTTGCATAATGATTTAAAAAAAAAAAAGCAGATTTTAGTAAAAACAAATTTACCAGTATTATGGATTTCTAATTTTATTATTTTATTTTCATACATCTAAGCAACAGCTTTATGTATTGATTTTATAAAAGAATGTCTAAATTTGGGGGAGAAAAAAAAAATTGAGGAGAGGAGAAAATAACCTTTTTATATGCATTTACAAAGTATTAAATATTTGCGCTCGGGGGACACATGTTAGTTTTTACTGTAAATGAGACTGTGTGGAGAGGAAATACGTTAACTCACTTCTCCCATTATCATGTGATTGCTATTTTCTTCTTCCTGCATCCATATGGAGGCCAAGTAACTGAAGAATGTCAACTCTAACAACCGCATCATCTCTGATTTTAAACGTTTAGTTATTGAGAGAGAATTTAAAGACACTGCAAACCAGTAGATGTCATAAATAATTGTTACAAGGGAATTCATCTTATTAGTATTCAGCAAAATATTCACAATGACACTTCATTACGAAGATTCAAAAGTGTTTTTACAGTGGTTAGCATCTGACCTTTTGATTCGTGTCATTTTTACATGAAGATGAGTCACGTTCAATGTTGTTAGCGAGTAATTTATTTGTAGAATATCATTAAAAAAAAATTACACCACGCATTTTACGTTAACTCTATATTAAAAATTAGGGTGAAAACAATTTTAATTCAGTCTTTGATATATTTTGGTTAGTAAGTAGTTAAAATAATTAAATTGATTTGCAAGAATAGTATATATTTTTTTTTCTATATTGTTTTTTACTAAGGCTGTGAAGTCGGGGCAACTTCGTTTCTTTTCAATACCAATCAGACTTTTTAAAAGCTTTAACAATTTTCAAAGTCTGTTAAAATGTGCTGATCCTTTTTCCTCTTCCCAGACTAGAAAAGAAACAGATTTTAAATCACACGGCCTTGAAAAACATGATGTCCTCTCTAGAATCAAAACTCTTAATATCTATTAGTTTATTTAAATGATTACTAGTGGAAGAAGACTTAAGTTGGAGCCAGTCAGACGTTTTAAAATTTCAGGGGTCTGAGTTAAACATTTGGGCTAGCGACTCCATGATTCTGCTTTTTATACGTTCGCTTCTATTACATTTTTTGTGAAATGTATAACAAAGTAAAGGCTAAAAAGATGTTATTTTTGTCATGACCAACCAACAAAGCTTGTTCATTAATGCAGTAACGTTTGATATATATGATAACAACAACAACGTATACTTAGCTTTGCCACTTTACTGCAGGGAATACTTCATACAGTATGGAGAAGTAAGGTTCAGATAAGATTTTGGCCCATTCTTACGTTGTCAAGTGAAAGTATGCAGTCTCCTGACTCACTTATGTTCTTGTTTCTATTTGTTTATCTTCTGTTTTGATCATGCAATGAGGTTAGATAATATGTATTGAAATCTATCATTTTATTATCCATTGAAAAGATATGTTAGTTTATATATCTTGTTACAGTAAGATTTTCCTCTATTTCAATTTTTGGAATCGTCTAATAAACACAAACTACATAAATCTTTCGTCATTCATTGTCACCATCTATTGGTTTGCGCTTTGAAAAAGAAAAGTTTTCATTTTAAATCGTTTTTTATATTTAGTCCACTCACCAGTTTCTGTTTTGATTGCTAATAGAGGGAGTCGGAGGAGATAAATTATTTTATTTCTACAAGAATCATGTTTTGTAGGGTACATGAATTTTAGCTTCACTTGTAAACTTTTCAGATGCTCAAATATGTAATGATCATTCACATTTTTTTACATCAAGGTTTATAATTTACATTAAAACAAACATTGAATATTTAGCTGAAATTTCCTTCATTATTAGCTTTATAAATATTACATTCACAAAAAAAGAAAAAAAGTTACTCAAGACATTTATACAATCGTTAACGCTTTTCATACGCGTTCATACTTTTTGTTTTGCTTTAAAGCAGAGAAATAATGAGGCTTATGCGAGCCTCATAAAACTTTGTTTAATTTTTGAACCATTCTTTCAAAAACACTTTTTTAGATCGATTTTGTTAAACTTATGGTGTGTTTATAACTTTTTTCCTTTACCTCTGCTGATTAGCGATTTCCGTTTGGTTGCTTGTGACACTACTACTACTACTAATACTACTACTACTAATATTAATACTACTACTACTGTGCTTTTTGTACCCAGCGGAACCGTAATGTTAACACCAATAATTTGATGTTTCCTGCATTTTTTAGGGCAACCAGAAACAGCAAAGAAAACGTTTTACTAACTTGAAATTTGCTACTTAAAGAAATTAAATACCTTGAATAAATAAATAAAAATATTTATATGGGGTTCAGGGATGGGAGCAGTTGTTTTCCTCAATTTTTCCAGGCAACGCTTGTGTGTGTGTGTCTCTCTCTCTCTCTGTCATATATATATATATATATATATATATATATATTTTTTTTTTAATTTTATCTTTTTGTTTTTGCTGGGTATGGGGCATCCTACCGGATGCCAGACATTCACCGGCTATTTCAAACACTCCAGCCTAGAGATCTTTTTAAGATTCTAACCGTCCCTTTAAGTGCAATTGTTTGTATTTCTCTTGCACTCGGTTCACCGGGTATATTCGCCAGATAGCTTTTGAAATTCTTTTTCATTAGTCCTGTTGCTCCTATAATTACTTGGATGATGATCTTCCTAAGATTCCAGTTTCTTTTCATGTCGTACATAAGACCTTGGTATTTAGTTATCTTTTCCCTTTCAGCTCTGTTTAATCCTGCATCATTAGGGACACTGACTTCAACTAGGGTTGCTACTTTGTCCCTTTTGTCCCATATCACGATGTCAGGTTTAACAGCTCCGTTTTCTCTCTCTCTCTGTGTGTGTGTGTGTGTGTGTGTGTGTGATAAAAAATAAAAAAGAGAAGAAACTAAATATGCAGAACAGAGCAAAATAAATGTTGAAGTTGGAAAGTAAAGCAACTCGTACAAAGCATATTTCAGTATATTTTCACTCTCGTGAGGAGGCAGTGTCCTTTTGGAATTGGTTCTAGTCATTGAGAACATATGTAAAAGCAATTAATGCTTGTTGTGTATATTTCAAAACAGATTGCATCAGCATGTGCATAGAATGATTTAGGTTAGGCGGTCTATTCGATGTTGTGGAAGAAGTAGAGATTATTATTATTCTAATCATCTGATTATGGTGAATTAATGCCGGAATCCCGTTCAACACAATCTGGCATTCTTTCTCTATAGACAAACTTTTGATGGAGACATTAAGATGATGTCAAAAATACATTTATAGAGCTTGGTTCTTTACTGACATTATAATTTCATTTATGCAAGATAATTTGAACTATGTGAATTGGCTTGAGGTCTAGACAACTTGGCCAGAGTTTTGTATCTCCGTTTTACGGGGGGGGGGGGGGGGAAACAGCCTGTTGTGGGGTTATTTAATGCCAAATCACAATACTTCTTGTAAACAATTAATTGGACACAATTTGTTATACCCAAAGTTGGGAGGGAGGGGGTGTTCATACATTTCTCAACGGTATTAATGAATCACATATAAGTGAGTCCATATTGTATTTTGGTACCTTCCTTATGCTTATAAACAGTTGGAGAGTCTTAATTAGGAGTCTTCAAGGTCTTGCAGATGTCTGATTCTTTGAGGTGGGGGTGGGGGTGGGGGTGGAAGCAACAAGTTTTATATTTTTTCAGTTGACTTTCAACTTAGGTTGGAGCCGGTCATTTTTGTGGGAGTCAAAGTCAGAGTTTTAAAACCGACTTCAGGGTCAGGAGTTAAATTTCCTTTTCAAACTCCCGACCTCTGCTTAAGTACACCAGTCAACCTAAGGCTGAGTTCTGTCAAAGCTGGCTCCTTATTTTATAAGAACTATCATTTAAAAACACAATTGATCATTTTTAACATTCAGACTGTTCCAAACTTCTTTGAAGTTGTTCATGGTCATTTAAAAGCATATGCTTACCCCATCTATTTTGGGGATGTATTGTTTTATATCCATTGCATGTGTTTGTGCTTTTGAGGAGAGAGAGAGAGAGAGAGAATACATCTCTTATCCATGCTTGAATTCTTCACTTTACTTTTTTTCTTTTTTTTTCCATAACTTCTCAATTTGGGGTTTTCTATTACATTTCTTAAAAGATTTTTTCCAAGCAGCAGTAGTAACTCTCACCCATGATATTGCTATGTAAAAGAAACAGCATTTTAATCAGAATACCTGATGCTGTACACTAGCGGGCAGAGCTACTGTACCCCCCCCCCCCCCTCGGAAGAGATAGATAGTTAAGTTCGTTTCCCCCTTACATAAATTATTTTTAAACTGATTATATATGATCATTTTAACGGTAATAAGATATTTAAAAATAAATAAGCAAACAAACGTGCTAATGCTGGTCCAAACTTAAATCTCATCAAACTTTCACCCACTTGAAAATCGCTATGATGTTATAGTGAAAACTTGTTTTTTTTTGTTTTGTTTTTTCATAAAATGTCTAATTTAATTAGGAGAAATACTGAGAATTTCATTACATTTGAATAAATCTTTGATTCAAAAGAAAAAGTGTTTAAATACACATTAGTTTATTTATAAAAAGTCATCACTTAAACGCATCTTTATCGTAGATTCGGAAGGGGCATAAATAAACCCCTGTCGTCTGCATTGTTAGTAGAGGAGATGAAATTAAATTCGCCGAACAGTTTTGCACCACTTTGATGATTCTGACAAAGAGTATATTCTACTAAATCTTGTTTCAATGTTGATCGAAATCCATTAAATGTTTTGATTCTAGAAAAATATCTAAAATTGGGCACTTAACCCAATGGGTTTTAAGAAAAAATTAAAATTCAGAGAATCTTTAATTAATAATATAATAAATTTCATGCAAATGAGTAATATTTGAATTTTAAGATAGGAGATTGTGCCCATCACAACCTTTTAAAATACTCCAAAGAAACTATAATTTGGGGGAATATTTTTTAAATGATGGTTAAAATTTCATAAAAACCTGAAATATCTGAATTTTCGGACACCATAAACAAATGTGTATTTTTATGTTAAAGCTTTGATCCCCCCCCCCCCCTCTCACACACACACATAGACACTTTAAAAAAAAAATACAAATGTATAATAATTAATTGATAATCATGATAGATGGGCATGCTGATTACTGGCCAGGGATTTTTTATTTTTTTATTTATTTATAAATGTTTTATTATTCAACCCCCTCTTTCCCTCATGAGTAGGGGTCAGGGATAAATGTATAATTGTGCCACACCCCCAAGCCCTGTATTAAATGAGTATATAGTTTTAGTGGTGGGTGTTTGAAACAACAACAAAAAAAGGTCAGTTGAAGTCCGGCTGGAAATGAAAAGGACACACACACACACACACACACACACACACACACACACACACATATATATATATATATATATATATATATATATATATATATATATATATGAGTAAAGTGAAACTAGAATTAAAAAAAGATAAAAAAGAAAAAGAAGGATGCTGGAGTATAGCATGAGAGGATGAAGCAATTATGGGTGGGGGTATTTAGAAAGTAAAAAAAGGAGTAAAAGTGAGGCAATCAAGATGGTGGGGGGTGGAGTGAGTCTCCTTGCTCAATTCATAGGAAGCATAATAAATGTCCTGTTTGAAGTTTAGGACTGCTTCCACAATATTTTTCACACACTTACACCCTCCCCCCAGCCATACTACCATTGACTTATACCACCACAACTACTACAGTTATGGTGAGCGGCGGCCACCACCTTCTGATGTTTTTTATTTTATTTTTTTTTTCCACCTCCTTTTTTTATTATTCATCTTTTTCTTTCTTTTTCTCTCTCCTTGTAGAGTTATTAAATCTTTTTGTTTGTTCGCTTTGGTCTTTCCGTGAAGTTCTCCTCTCCTTGTTGGTCTTCTACAGTCTGACCCAACCCCCAAAAAGCAGACCACAGATTCTGTTTTTGCCAAGAAGAACGGTAATTGTTCTAGTAGTAGTTGTAGTAGTTGCTATTGTGCCGCCAGTGATCTGCATTACTCAGAGCGACTATGACTTTAATGATAACCTGCAGCAAGTAGTATTAAGGACTCTTTACGACTGTAAAGCCACCTCAGGCGCCGTCGGCGACGACGACGGCAGCAGCCCGTGTTTGTCCACTGCAACTTTTTCTCTCCCACCCTCCTCCATCAACACAGTTCCTTTGCTTGGTTATTTTTGGTAGACAGAATTGTTTTAATCTTATCCATGGGCTCTGCTCTCCATACTTACTATCTGGGCTTCTTACGCACTCCAGTAATGTTGGTAAGTTTTTTTTTTTCTTTCTTTTATTCTTTCAAATTTTAAAATATTTTTATTTCTCTATCTCTATCCCCTTCTCTCTCCCCTTCTCTCTCTCCCTCTCTCTCTCTCTCTCTCTCTCTCTCTCTCTCTCTCTCTCTCTCTCTCTCTCTCTCTCTCTGTGTTTAAAAAAAATCTTCAACTTGATTTGGCTTGAAGGAAAACTTTAATGTTTTAACTTAAAAAGTTTTTTTGTTTTAATACTTAATGTTACTTCAAAGAAACAATCCAGGTTCACTTTAAAATGGTTATTCAACTTTTCAATAATTTTTTTTTTTTTTTTCACAAATGAAATAAGAATATATATTTTCAGTTATAAGTACGATTTTTCTTTTGTCAATATTTCTTCATTTTTATCAGTTCTTACAAAGTTAGAATTTAACACTTTGTCTACAGGATGTATGAGATCTCTTTGATCTAACTTCTTCAAAATGTAGAAATTAACAGGATATTATATATTTGAAATTAAAATAAGCTTTTAAACATTGTAAAAATTAGCTTTGTATGAACTCTTCTTTCTGAAATTTGATTTAAATGCTATTTTGAATCTATACATAATCTCTGAAGAGACTGTTAGGCTAAACTCCTGACAATATAGATGTATGCTATACAATACATCTATATAATCATATACTTATTCACGTTTGTACACTAAAAATTAACTGTCGCTAATTAAAAAAAATATATCATGTTGAGCCGAATTTTAAACTTGAAATCCTTAAATATTGTAATCAATGTAGTTAATGTAGTTAAATAGTAAAGTATTAATATTAATAATACATTTTTGTTAACCTGAAGATTTGTAAATAAAAAAGATAGAACTGAGCAAACCATGGTATTTACTGTAAAATCCTTGTTTAAACAACATTGTCAATATTTGATCCATCTTGATATTCATATATGCGAAAATATTGAACCCTTTTTTTTATCTCTGAATCTTTGAAAGCTTCTGAATCAGTAAAAAAAATATTTTCTTGAAACGCTACAAAAGTTTATATTACAGTGCAAAATATATGTCCAAATGTACACTCATTTGAAAGTTTTAGTGTTGCTTTCAAAACTTATCGGTTTGTTGTATTTAAGAATTTTGTCTATCAAAAAAATATTTCAAAGAGAGATTAGTTTGATTTCGGGTTTAAAGTTTATTTGCAGCGATTCTTTCATTCTTTGCAGACTAGTCGTCAAAGTGTTTATTTGAAATTAGAAAAATTTTTTGTGTCTTGTTTGGTTTTGCTTTCTTTTCTTTCACTGCCACTACCCATACCTCTCAATTCTCATTGCATTGTTATTTGAGGAATGGTTTGATGTAAAAGTGACTAATTGCCGGTCCTGCCCAAATTAGATTATGCAATGTAATTGGCCAATTATAGCTTTAGAACAATTCATTAATCACCCATCTAACCAGTGGCCCACATTAATTTGGGTCTCTTCTTGCTACACGATACCAATTCCAATAGCAGAATTATAATTATATATATATATATATATATATACATACACATACATAAAACGGCATTTAGGGTGAAAACCTTTGCGTGCTAGTATGGGAATTTTTTTTATTTAGAAATGTACATACATGTAACAAAAATGGTGGGGGGGGGCACCATTCACTTCTATGATGTTTTGCTAAAGTGTATGCCTAGTCCTTCAGATATGTAAAGATTGAGGAAAAAGTTCTTATCTAAACACTTTACTGCAATTGCATAGACATTCGATCGTCAGAAGTGTATTGACGATATTCTAAGCGTTTTTATACATTTGAATACAAATTAAAACTTATATATATATTTCATATAAATTCGCTCTCCTATGGGTGAGCACTCTGATGTAGGATATGGCGTTTTTTATTTAAACTAATAAGCAAGACTTTTCTAAAAAGAATTCAATCCTCTGAGATTCCAATATTGTAAAAAAAAATTTAAATGAATACATGTGTTTAAAAGCAATATCTCCTACATCTTAGCAAGTTGGCTGTTACGGTAAGTGTGTTGGATTTTAACCATTGGTTGTGACTCGGGTCCAGGGTTCAAACCTCTCTGCATCTAACCACACTGATGTGTCTTCAAAAAAGAGGAAACATGTTTGTTGATAATATTTTATGTACATATGTTTGTGGGTGTTTAGTGTGTTTTTTGGTTATGTTAAATTTCAAGATTTATTGTAAATCTGAATTTCCAGAGGCTCCCATATCCTTTTGTACATATTTATCTTTATGTGAGTTTATTATTAATGTTGCATTCAAGCTGTAGTCCTAATATATTGGTCCCTTTGAAAGTTTGTTCTTTTTCATGACATCTTAGTTTTTGAATGTAGATAGTTTCTAACTTCTAGGATATGCACACTAAGCTTTTTGAATGAGACAAACTTTATGCAAATGTTATTTCAATTCAAAACTTAGAAATGATCTATGAGTTTGAAGTTTTGAAATAAAATAAGACTCTTGAAATGAGATTATTTAAATTAAATGAAGAAAAATAAATGAACACCTTTTCATCAATATCTTTTTTTCTTGCAATAATGAAATTGTTTAAGTGTTTGTTGCTTTAAAGTAATTTGTGGGCAACCCCCTTTTATTGTTTGTTGTTTCAGTCTTATGAACCTGTCCCGGAATGCCTACTCCAGCTATTATTAACAGTTAATACTTAATAAAACTCTGAGATCTAAGGGGTGCATTTCTTTTTTTAGATTATAGTTATAATATATTACCTAGCATGGGAGGCAGAGTGGTCAGTCAGAGCAACTTTATTGCTTTAGGAGTCATCCTGTTAAAATTGCCTAATTCTGACTCTATATATTAAAGAAGTGATACATAATGGAAAATGTCCTCCCCCCAAAAAAGTATAAATATCTTTGTCATTATTAACTTGTGGTAGTTTTTAATTTTTTTTATTTTTTACCTTTCTATTAAAAAAAAATAGATTTACTTAAAAGTTTTTTGAAAAACATGCCATCATTTTTTTAATCAAAATTTGTTTATACATATATATATTATCATTATTAGTGAAATATTTCTGGTGTCGGGGTCGAACGTTTTAGCTACTGAGTCCACTCCGCAGGGGTGGCTATTTCATACCAAAATCAGACTAGCAGAGTCTGGGTCATGCTGGTGTGGCCTGCTTCTCTGTTGAGCTTAGGTATGGTCCTGTGCAGTTCTAAGAGATCCATCTTCTTGCCCTTTGAGAAAAGCGGTTAGTTTATTTCTAATCGCCTGAGGTGCCCCTACCGAGGAATGCCGACGGAACTGCCCAGTCATTTTTTGGTCAACTAGGGTGCTGGCTTTCAAATCCCACTTTCTCGACCTTGTGTCACATCTTCCTGCCATGGGAGGGAAATCAATAACCCCACAGCCTTGATGCACACACGCACACACATTACTTTTTCATCTATATACTTATATTATAATATATTATGTATATACTTTTGTTTCTATATTTAATTCAACAGTACATGAATAGAGCTACATAGTAGTATAAAAATATATTTATGGCAACTAAGCTTCAAAGAAATGTTTGTAGCTTACTTGCTACAAGTATATTTTTATATTTATATATATATATATATATATATATATATACACACACACACATTTTGAAAAAAACTTTTGTGTTGCATAGAAAGAAATGCAATTAGTTATCATTTTTGTATATCTTGGCCTTTTGGCTAAGATCAAAGTGTAGTATCTGTTCCGATGAATACTACACCCTATAGACCTGTATCGTTTGTCTTTCGGGCCTTGTTTCCGCCGGTCTATGGGTTTGTCCTGTGCAGTTCTAGGAGGTCCACCCTCCCAGGCTTTGCCTCCCCTCTTTGAGGAGGAGTAAGTTTATTGCTTACTGCCTGAGGCGCCCCTACCAGGGAATGCCGACGAGGCTGCCCAGACATTTTTGTAGGCCAGAGTGCTCACCTTCTCGGGCACTGGTTTTTCAAATCCCACTTTCCTGACCTTGTGTCACATCTTACCGCTGTGGAAGGAAGATAAATAAATAAAAAAAAAAATTTTTTTAAATTAGATGTTAAGGATTGTAAAAGTAATTACAATAGATCTAAATTTTTAATAAGATTTCAACTTTTCATAAAATAATAGAATGTAGAATTTTTAACTTCATTGCATTTTATGACTCTGCTATTAATTTGAATTCTGTTGATTTAGCTTTGAGCTAAAAGTAAGTTGTTAAAATATCAATGATAGTAAGATTAATGTAATTTGATAGTAATAATAATTGTGCAGAATTTGTCATTTTCGGTTTTAACCATTTTTCATTTCAACTGCCACTTTGTAAATGCTGTGAAATCATTCTGTTTTTAATCTAAGGAAGAAACAAAAAAACTGAAAACTTATGTTTTTTTAAAAATATTCTTTATTACCGTTTTGACTGTTGAAACATGTAAAAAAAAAAATGCTGCTTTTTTATTTTTAGAAATAAATGAAGTTAGAGGTTGTTGCACCACCTTTTTTTTTATTTCTTTGCTCTTTGCAAAGGCAGACTGCCTGATATAATTGTAAAACATCCTAATGCAAAACTAATATCACCATTGGATTCCTCATAAAATTTTACAGGGGAGGGGGGGGGGTGTTTGATTTTGTTATGGGACATTAGATGGAAGGAGGTTGTATTAAACACAAAAGTCTCATAATTTGAAGGCCGTGAGTTCAATCTCTGTACAGGGCAGTACATTTTCCTTTCATCTTCAATCACACCCTAAAATAAATTATAGGTTGAGTTGAGGGCAAATCTTTCAATAATGGGAAATGTGGTAAAAAATATTGTAAATGTTTTGTGAATACTTATATTCTAATATATATTATAATCTAATACATGTTCCATAAGCCACCATGATATACTTTTAAAATATCGATTGACCTTCACAGTCGGTTATGGGCACTAAATGTATACAATAATGTACAATGTACCAACGTTGACTGAACTGGTTAGGCGTTCTCTTGTATATAATACATTTTTAATCAGGATTTCTTTGTTTGTCTAACATCATGGACATTCTTAAGGTAAAGGAGGGTGCTTTAAAAAAAACAAAATTATCCAATCAACACATTGCATTACTGAAGAACTATAACTTTTAAAAATTTTCTCTCTAATAATAAAAGAATATGTAATTTACCATATAATAAAGAATTGCTTCCTTTTATAAATTTTCTTCAGTTTAAGAAATAAGTTTTCTCCCATATTCTCTTGTTTTTAGCATTGAAAGTATTGATTTTGTAAATTGTCCTGCTTAAAGTTGCCTGGCAGATGTTAAAGATAGTTCAAAAGAAAACGCGAAATTCTATGAAAAAGAAATTAAAATGTCTTGTTTGTTCTCCCACTTGATTTTGCTTCCCTATACAAAACTGATTCCAGTATTTGAAGGGATTTGACTTGTGTTTGCGTAAGAAAATTGCAATGGTTACTCTTCGTTAACTTTTTTTAATGAATACCATCAGATTTTACTCGAGTTTAAGTAACACAATATGTGTGTACATATATATGTTCAGGAAATCTTGCTTAACTGATTTAATAACTATGAATAAAATTTCATGCAAATCAGAAATATTTTACTTTTCAAATGGGAGGTTGTGTCCATATTATGCTCACAAAAAAATCCTTTACTCCAAAGAAATTAAAATGTAGAGAATATTAATTGATGTCTCATACCTATGGTTACAATTTTATCAAGATCAGACGTATCAGAATTTTCACAAAAGACTTCCAGACCCCAGTATCCTTCATTGCATAAAACTAAATACAGCCCGTATTACCCAACCTTACGCCTAGTAGCTGTGTTTCAAAATTCATAACGACCGGTGAATTAGTATTGGATTTTACCTCACACAAACATATACACATACCTAACTTTATATATGTAGAGACGTACACACGCACACACATCCCCACGTTTGCAGTAATAAGACATTGATGTTTCAAACATTATTCATCATAAAGTAATCCCATTTCTTTGCCTGAATCTCTTCAAAATGTGTAACTTACCCTCTGTGTTCATTGTTACATTTTTGGCCAAGATCAAAGTGTAGTATCTGTTCCGATGGATACTGCACCCCATAGACTGGTATTGTCTTGGCTTTCGGGGCTTGATTTACGCCGGTCTATGGGTCTGTCCTGTGCAGTTCCTTCTCACCCTTTGAGAAGGGGTTAGTTTATTGCTAATCGCCTGAGGCGCCCCTACCGGGATATGCCGACGGGGCTGCCCAGGCAATTTTTAAAGACACCTAGTACTCTTTCTCTAGAGTGCGCAATTCCCACTTTCCGACCTTGTGTCACATTCTACTTTGTGGGAAGTAGATAAATAAGGTGTTACATTTAGGGGTGCATGATCGGTTTAATGCATGCCGTCACAGTCTATGGAATTGGCTATGCCGAGTTCAAATCCCAGTGAATCTATTTGGAACATTTGTGCTCTATTACTGTTAAGAAAGGCATGCCACATAATTCCCCCTCCCCAGCTATGGGTAAAATAGTAATTTGTGCTCAATAGTTTACAATGAAATGTTTACACTAGGCATTATATTTCGACATTCAATGACCCAAAAAGGGTTGATATGCCATAAAACGGACAAACCAAATTATTAAATAAAATTAGATTTTATTTTGTTTCACTTATTTTTAATTATATCTAAAAATATGCATATACATTTTCGATATTAGAATCCAATTTAAATGAAACTGAATATTAATTTTAAAGTGTTTTTTAAAAAAAAATTTTTTTATTGTTACTGATTTTTAAAAAAACTATCTATAAATTAGGTGATCTTTTTTTTCTTTCTTTAAGTCAATTTATCTATTATTGTTACAAAGCTCTATCAGCAAAGATACTGAGCTCTTTATGTGTATAAAGATCTGCTGTCTTGATTTAGCTTCAGAATTGGTGTGTATATGATGAATAAACATTCCATGCAAATTAAATGATAAATATGCCAAGTTAAGTGGTGTCAGCGATGAAGCCCCTTCACCCCCATCCAGGCATTTGGGTTTTTAAGTTTCAGAATTCCCCCCCCCCCCTCCCCAAGCATTTCCATTTTGTAGATATATAAACTTGTGAATTGGAAATTTTAGAAGTGAAATAAAATCTGTGTGGTATTAAAGAAGATATGGGGAGCATACTGCTGGTGAATTAGCAAAACTATTTCTTGAGTCTGTAAATTTGTGTATAAAAGTGTCATGTTATGCAACTTTCAAGTTAGAATGTATCCAAAAATGACTCCCATGTTGAGCTTTGAATATGTGCTGAAGTGTGAGATATATTTATTCTAGTATCGCTGCAAATTAACGGCCGACATGGTCCTGTGTAAATATTTGATTTATGCAAAGTTTATCTTGCTTTAATGATCAGATCAGTTTAGGAGTTTCATGATGAGCTGGACATTTATGATTTTCATCTAAAATGATGTAAGACTAGCAAGGATGCCTGATGTTGTCTGGGAACGAATGACAACCCTATGTGTAATTTTTCTCCCAGCCTGGAATCCTATATTACCAGTTCAATTATTCAGTAATTTAAAAATTTGATACAAAATAAAATCTTGTCTTTGCTGTTATGGAAGTCTGGCACAACTGCAGCTCCCTGCGATATTTTTTGTAAAACCCCTCTCATAAAATTCTAGTTGAGAAAAGCGGTTTCATTTGATATAGGGCTTTGTTTTTAATTGCATCCTGAGAAAGAGAGACAGACCACAATATAGTATAGCTATATGTGTGTGATTAAATGGTATTTTGTAAATGTGGATGAGTAGTCATATATATATAGTTTTTTTTTTTTCTTTTTTTTTTTTTTTTTTTGTTTTTTTTGACATAGTGATTTACGAAAGTTTCCAGAATTTCTTTTTGTTTCTTTTGTTTTTATAAAAGTTGTTGAAAACCTTTTGCAGGGACATACAGTATGTGTGAGCAAGTTGAGTTCCATGTTATATTTATGACTTTTACATACACATAAACAATTTGACTGTAGTGGAAGATTTTTACTATTAAATGCTATGGACAACGGCATGCCTCTCCATGAATTTGGTATTTGCTAACAGTACTGTATTTTCAATCATTTAACAGATGGAGGAAGAGAGCGATATACATTCTGTGTGTAAGCATATAATCCACAGATTAAATACTCGTATTGATTTTCTGTAATTGAACTAAAATCTACATCCAGATGTATGCTCTCTTTTTGCTAATGAATAAACTCGACTACGCAAGACATTTAGCTAAAAAGCTGTTCTTAAGTGGCAATTTCAATTTCATATTCTGTAAACACTTGGGCTTTCCCTTTTAAATGTTTGAAATTGTATAAATTAGTTGTTTATAGAATATCAGAATTCATGAAACAAATACACCAACAAATATTTAAGCAATTCTGTGTAATGATTAAAACCAGTTATTCCGTATTTCGAAATATTTTACTTCAGTCATCTTAATAGATGGGAGGAGAATACATTTTAAGGAGTGTCATTGCTATGATGAAAACTGTGTGAAAATAGTGCACATGATTTACACTATGAGTTTGAGTATAGAATGTCAAGATTATTGAAATGTGTTCACATTTTGAGAATCTGCACATTTTAATGCCATTTGCTTGTAGTTTTCATTCCATTAAAGTTAGAAGTTAAAAAAAAAAAAGAAAAAGGTCTGGAATTAGATAAATTGTCTTGAAAAAGCTTTGGTAAAATAACATCCACCCAACCTTTCACGGTGGTATTCATACACGAACCAGTTAATAAAGGAAATGCAATTATGTGAGGCGTCACTACACTTGTATTATGTTTCCTTCGTTAGACATTATAAACTCTATTTTTATACCTTATAAGCGATGAGTTGGTACACGAAACCTATTATTATTTACTCACTAGCAATAACAAGTGGTATGCCTTGGAATCTGAGTGACAAGTTTGCACAGATTTCCAGCACTTTCTATCTTTTGATAACAATTGTCAATCATTTTGTGTTATTACAACAGCTTTAGACCTTCTTTAGAATGTGAGTAGCAATAATCGAGGCTGGTGACACTGTGTGTGTGTGTGGGTGTTGGAGATGGGGGTCAGTTTCGGTTCCCTTGGATTCGTGTAATATTCTTTCTATATTTTTTGTTCTACTTCAACTTAGCTGTAGATTGGTGTTTGTTAGTTATATGGGTTGGTTTCGACACTCAATGAGTTTTCTTAATATTTCAGCTATTTTCCTCATTGCTGTGTGTCGTATGGTGTTTGATTCTAATCTAGTCTTTTTTTTCCAGATTTTTCAGTGCTCCTACAAACAATTATTTGTATTAAAATAATTTTCTTCGTGTTCCATATTCCTTTCAGTTCTCTTGCAATTTCTGTGTATTTGCTTAGTTTTTCTGCCTCTTTCATATTCACCCTGTAAACTTCTGAGATGGCGAAATCTACGATTTTTCAAGCTTCCCCCCCCCTTCTTGTTGCCTATTATCGCATCCGATCTCATTGATTGGATACGTTTGTTCCTCCATGCCCCAGAGGATTTTATGATTTCCATTTTCCAATACCGTCTCCGATTTGTGTCTGTATCATTTGTCTACATGTTCAAAGTGCAGATGTTTGCATAGTTCCCAGTGAACTGCTTTCCCCATGCAGTTGTCTGTTTTTGTATTGCTTTAGAGCTACTTTTCTGCATTCACTTTACGGTTTCGTCTCTTTATCCAGAGTCTATATTTACTGTTTTCCTGGGTTCTATCTATTGTAACTTTGATATAGTTTGTTTTGATCGCATTGTTTTGTGTGGCTGTCAGTAGCAGTTCTATTTCTCTGTTAAAGTGTCCTTTTTGTAATCCTACCCATGTGTTTTGTGCGTCTCTTCTTTGATCAGTTTTATAAATTATCCATGTAGCTGCTTCTCTTCCCATTTGCTGTCCTCGCTTCTTTTGTTTCCAGGTTCATTACTCTATATGTTTTCATGTTGCCGGTGTCTCTTGCAGCGATAATCAGCCTTTCTGTACTTTCAATTATATATTTTTCTTTTTGTCGCATCATCCACAGTCTTCTATCCTTTTCAGTTCTCGTCACGCTTTTCCCTTTTTTTTACATAGTCAGTATCATCCGTCATTATGCATGGTCATTTAGTTTCTTCATCATTTGGACCAGTCTATGAAGGGTTCGGAATATCTTACTAGAGATGTATTATTATAATTATTATTGTTGTTGTTAGACTAAGCATACCTACATATTCCAAGTCTTTTACTTTCGTACTCTTAATTGTGTAGAAGAATGTAAAGAATGCCATTATAGTAGATCGCAACTTGCCAGGAGTAACTCAACGACAAACTCTATTAGTTAATTCTTAGCTAGTTAGGAAAAGAGATGCATTCATACCTTTCTAGTCAAAAAATTGAACCTGGCATGCCAAGCCAACATTTGCCCACATTAACCTTTATACCGACTGCACATCATATAATATTCATACAGAAAAGCAAATAGCAAGATTTGCATTTTGGCAAATGGAAAAATTGCTAATAATTTTTCTTGAACTATTTCAATTGAGTATCTGTAAGCATTGATCATTGCCCACTGAGTCGACTTCTGCTGATCCTATAGTTTCATCATTTTCTACTCTTATAAACTAAATGATTTTGACACTAAACGTTAAAGGAAAGCTTGAACACAATTTTTTTTTTTTTTTTTTTAAATTTTATCTCAAATTCGTTTCATTGTTGTTCATATAAAATCCATAAATCAGGAATTACTAACAGAATATTGCTATTACATATATTTCTCATGTTTCATATGATTGAATTCTTAATGCACAAAACAGAATTAGAGTTCAAATCCAGTCTGATTTATATTCTAATACGGTTGTTCATATCAATCCTCTGAATTCCTTCCAGCTATATGAACATGCAAATCATATTCAATACAGAGGTGAAAAGTTTAAGTTGGGAATGTTTGCAGGATTTCTAAGCCAGTTGGGTTTCTTAAAATCTAGTCAGGAGTCACTTATTTTTTTTTGCTAACTCCTCTACTCTGGGGTAGAGAACTGGCTCAGAGTCAGCATTGTTTTTTTTACAGAAATTGGAATTTTTTTAATTTATTATTATGTTTATTTTAAAACTAGCTCTGGACTAAGAATTTTAAACACTTCTCGCCCACCTCTTTTCGAAGGAGTTGTATACAATGAATATTTCGAAAGTAAATAACACAAACGATGGATACGCTATGAAACAGAATTAAAAATAAAAAAACTGTAAAATTCAATTGTTTTATGCCATTGGTTCCTAAGTCTGTTTAAAAATTTGTCTCGATAAATGATAAAACATTTTAGTTTTTTTCTTTATTCATATGATCTAAATTTCTATAAAATATTTGTTTACTCTAATAATAACTAAGTATGGGTCGATGCATAACTTTATATGCTGTAATATTGAATACCATTCAATATATTGTTTAACTTTCTCTAATATTTGAAATGCTGATATCAGTACCTAAGTATCACTTTGAAATTATTGCTGTTCGATTGACAAGAAAAACGTAATATCAGTAGATTGCAGAGTTTTATTGAACTTTTGATAGGTTTCCCCTTTCGTAATGTCTTATATAAAGTCCAACGTTACAAAAATGTGATTTTCTTGTTGGTCAGCCACAAAGAATAAAAGAAAAGGATGAAAAAGGAAGGATTATTGTTTGTCTTTAAACTGTTTTTTCTTTTCGCCTCTTTATCTCCTCCCCTGGCCACTCCTGTAATATCCCGAATCTTATATTGGAATATCAAATTCTTTATTACCCTCATACTGATTACTTCTCCATTATTCTTTTTATTTTTTTCATCATCATTTTTGACTTCCTGCCAACACCATTTTCCTTCGTTATCGGTGCCCACCATTTATAGAAAAAGGCTGCAGGAATAATATCACTTTTTTTTTTTTCTTTTGTTTCTGTTTTTTTTGTCGTTTTGTTCTCTTTCCTTTGTTTCATTGCTTCCTTTTGGCCTTTCTGCTTGTTTCATAGACTTCATTAGGCACTCTGCTTAGAAGATTACCAAAAATTGTTCCATTGTCTATTTACCATTTTGATTAAGCTCTGCCAGAGCAATCTTGCCAATAACTCAGAATCCACCTTTCATCATCCGGTAGATATCTGACCCATCCAAACCTCAAACATATCTGCCATTCACACAGAAATGGTATTACTCAGCTATACATACACACACATTTACTCCCCCCCCTCCCCCTCAATTATGCCACTAATGAATCCATCTTGGAATTGTTTGCCATGTTAACCACTTTGAAATCAACATTAATCTCAAATCCATGATGACCTCTTTTGTCTTGTGTTCCTTTGATTCCATTCCTTTCTACTATTTTCTTCTTCTTTCTACCCATTTTTATTTTTCCTGTATTCTTCTGAGTTTCGCTAAGTGGATAGGGTTTATATTCTCAGTAAAGCATTTACTTGTTGACTGCACATCTTTTGTTTCATTATTTTCTCCAGCCAAAAAGTAAATGCAACAACACTCATTTGCTGTAAGTTATCATTGACGGCTTTAACTTCCAAAGCAAATCCCTTTTATATTCTAAGTACACCAAGAGTTGTGAACAGCTTTCAAGAACTCTTTCGTTTCTACTTTAAGATGCACATTCGGATGAAACAATTCCCAACTGTAAAACAATTCTGAATCAAAATATCCGCAGGGTTTACATGTTTCGGACTCTTTTTCTCATCTTGATTGCTGTCATTTCCGAAACGTTTCTTCTCCGAGACTTTCTGGCCTTCTTCAGGCGCATTTTCTTGTAGTTTTGGGGAATTTCAAACTAAATCCTTTATTTACTCCACTGTGGTAGATTTCTCTAATTCTGTCTTTCATGTCTTTTAGATATCTCGTATCAGTTTATTTTTTCTTCAGTTCCAACAAAAAGGTTTTCGTTCAGGATCTGATTTTTAGGTTTCTGTCATGTACACAACCCTCGGCTGCACAAGCTTTAGGTGGCAAAACTGAGAAGAGTTGGTTTCTAGAAGTGATGATTGTTGGATCTTTTCTCATAAAAGACAATTCAGTTTCAAGAAAGAATGAAATATCATTGCTTAACAACCAGAGCAGATGAACAAAACTCTTCTGTTTCAATTGTCTAAATATTTCGGTCATTTTACTCCCCAGCAATTTTCAGATGTCTTTTGTAGTCCATAACCGTCTGGGAATTTCAAACTCAACTTTTACTCATTGGGGGTAGACTGTTCTCATTCTGTGTTTCACACCTTTTAAATATCTTGTATCATTTTTTTTTCTTCTTACATTTCTTCACTAGGGATTGAACTCAGAACCTTTATTCACTCTAGACTATCTCTTAAATAATGTAAGAATTATGTGTATGGGGAAAATATAATGACCTAGTATCTGTTCCGATGGATACTGCACCCTATAGACGGATGTCGTCTTGTCCTTCGGGGCTTGATTCTACCTGTCTGTGGGTTTGTCCTGTGCAGTTCTAGGAGGTCCACCCTCCCAGGCTTCGCCTCCCCTCTTTGGGGAGGAGTAAGTTTATTGCTTACTGCTTGAGGTGCCCCTACCGGGGAATGCCGACGGGGCTGCCCAGGCAATTTTTAATGGCCAGAGTGCTCACTTTCTCGGGCGCTGGCTTTTCAAACCCCACTTACTCGACCCAAGCTGTGGTCACATCTTACTTGTGGGAGTAAGATAAAACTGGCCTTGTGCCTAACTCCTGCAGAGGAGTAAATAAATATAATGACCTAGTCCATAAACAAACATTTATTGAGCTCATTTATTAAGCTTTGTAACCTAACCAACTAGCTTCAGATAGTCGGATGCATTTGCAATACTGATATTGATGGTCTTCAACATTTCCCTGACATTTTAACGTGAGTTTTGTTAAACAGTTGCTTTCAGACATGCATGGCTGTCCTTTATCTTCATCTTAAGGCTCTCATTACCATTAAGGACTTTCTGAAATCATTTTTCTCTTGTCCAATCATTTTTAGACCATTTTCCCATCCGCTGTAGATCTTGGTGGTTATTTGGGAAGCATTATGACAGTTTGGACTCCTGCAAAAAAATATATATACTTTAAAATTGTATTCTGAAAAATTTAATCAACTTTTAAAAAGTGAGTTGAAAAATTGCCCAGTATTTTCTGAAAAAGCTAATAATAATAATACCTAATCTGAGAAATATAGTCAACCACTAAGCTGATTATTTGTTCTTTATATATAAGCTATTACATTGCTTACGTTGTAAGTAATTGTTATCTTTAACAAGGTCAGCTCTGTTGTAAACAAACATTAACTTAAAAGGTTATCATAAAAACAATATTTATTTTCTGTTTGTGACTAGCCAATAAAGCTCCACTTAAACTGGCACAAGGCTGCATGCAATAAGGATAGCATCCTTAACGTTTGCATTAGCCATCATTTTGCAGATAAGTTAAATAATTATAATTGTATGAAAACTTTTAACTCCGGAATCAGTTTTTAAAAACAGCTTCCAACTTCTACAAAAATTGTTAATGCCGACTTGCACCCAGGTGAAGAATTGGTTTAGAACATCAATTTTTGAAATATCTGTTCTAATTGCCAATAAAAATCATCAAATGGACATTTTTCACATCTGGCAGACCGTTTTTCTCATCTAGGCTGTTGCCATTTTCACAATTTTAGGGCGATTGTAATCTTTGGTCTTTTGTCATGATCAGTAACATTTTGGAAATTTCAAAGTGAACCATTTATTCAATCCACAAGGATAGAATACTCGCCTTTCGTGTTCCATGCCTTTTAGATTGTCTATTATAAGTTCATGTTTTTCTTCAGTGAAACTAGCAACAACAATGATGTGCGAAGATAGTCCAAAGCATGTAACATCACGAACAATACCTCATCTTAGAAATGGCATCAAATTCAGTATTACCATTTTGGTTAGGACCTCGAACTTCCTATTTAAGCATTGAAAATAGAAAGTGCCATTTGATTCAATGAAACAACAATACCAGATTGATTGCTGTAGGTTTGATTTCATTTAGAATTGTTAAAGTGACTCTTGCAATGTGCCATTTCTGAATTCTTGGTATATATGTGTCATGGGACTGTCACATGAGTCGTGTTTCATAACACTGGCTCAAAACAAACTTCTCCTTTTTGTCTCTCTTCTAGTCAACAAATATTTAGAATCTTTATTTCAGGATTAAAAAAAAAAAAAGCACCCACTAAAATTTAGTCCATTTACTGTCATAATATCCAGTTGTTTGTCCACACACATTTCGTCACAATTCTTACTCTATTGTTTCAAACACTTTCACTACCATTTACTAAACAAATGTATAAATTGCTTGCATTCTTTAAATGCCTTTATTTTGCATTCTTGCAAAGTTCCAAGAGAAAAATAATGGGCGGTAACTTTAGTTTATCAAGTTTTATTTCATGTCATTTCACTTTCTTTTCTTTTTTTATAGGGGAGATATATATATATATATGTTTACACAACTTTCCAAATGATGAAGGAGAGGGAGGAGTTAATATTTATTTCAATAGTGCTCAATAAATTAGTAGAGCTTTATAATAATAATAATAATAGTAAAGTAATGACTACCAGAGTGATCAAGTTAATGGTTTGATAAGATCTATAATCAAATAATGGTTGCATTTATGTAGCCATTCACCATATTTTATTGTATATAGTCATCAGATACTATTATGCTGTATCACAGCTCTTCATTATGGCTAGAGGAGCAAACATTTCAAGCCCGGATTGAAACCTTGACTTTTTTTTTTTTTTTTTTTTTTTTTTTAGAGTTGGCGATTCTAACTTTTAGACATGAAGTGAAATGTTAATATTTAACTATTAACCGCCGAAGAGTGATCAATTTGTTTTTGCAAAAGGCTTTGCATTATCACTACTAGTAGTCATGGCTTAGAATAGCCACATTATTATTATTATTACTATTATTATCACCATCATCAAGCTCTATCTGAAAGGATATTTAACCGTGTGTGCGTGCACACTCAATCAAGGTCTGTTGTCTTGATTCGCTTCAGTTTTAATTTTAAGTTGATTTTCATACATACATATATATATATATATACATATATATACATATATATATGTGTGTGTGTGTGTGTTTAATCGAAATATTCAGATGCAATATATATATATATATATATATATATATATATAATTGAAATATTCAGATGAAATATTATATATATATGTGTTTAATCGAAATATTCAGATGAAATATTACATATAATTGGTAGTTAGTTTTTCCACATAACTTCGCCTGTTCGTTTATTAGATGACCTGTAACCAAAAAGGTCACTGGTCATCTAAATAAAATTAGTAACAGTTAAAACTTGTCATAAATGATCTCTCCCTCTCTCTCTCTCTCTCTCTCTCTCGTCATACTTTTGTGACAAGCAAGATCCACACAGTTTTAGTATATAGATATTTCTCACAATAATGATAATGATAGTTTATATTTAATGACTTGAATTACTTCAAAGGTATTAAAAAAAGCAGATAGTATAAAAATTCCTAACCATCCCTATTTTCAACATCTTACAAGAGTGATCCTAAATTTGAATCCTGCTTGACATTTATTTTCTAATGGTCACAAACTTTATGATGTTGTTTTACTCAAATTATTCTTGAATAGATTGCGACAAAGCTAAGGATAACACTGCATCCTAAACTCATCAGATTAAATTAGAAATTTTCGTGCGTCTCTTTTATTAATGTTTCAGCTTTGTTTGAAGTTGAAAATATCTTCAGCAGAATAAAATGCTTAAGCGTATCATGCAGGGTGTGTGTTCGGTGAGAATAGTTGTCTACCACTTTCCATCATCAGACAATTAGCTGAATACCAATTTTCCATACTCAGCACAGATGTGGCACTCTGCCAAAAGTATGGACCATCCATATTCTGATGTGTTAACTATTTCATTGCACTGAGAATCCAAATCAGCTAAATTGAATTAAACCGACGTTTTCCTTAAAAGAATGTAAACTTTTTTTTATATCTCTTTCTCTCTCTCTCTTTCGACTCTTTCTCTCTTTCTCTCTATCATACTTTCTCTCTCTCTCTCTCTCCTGCCATCTCTCTCTCTCTCTCTCCTGCCATCTCTCTCTCTCTCTCTCCTGCCATCTCTCTCTCTCTCTCCTGCCATCTCTCTCTCTCTCTCTCCTGCCATCTCTCTCTCTCTCTCTCTCTCTCTCTCTCTCTCTCTCCTGCCATCTCTCTCTCTCCTGCCATCTCTCTCTCTCCTGCCATCTCTCTCTCTCCTGCCATCTCTCTCTCTCTCTCCTGCCATCTCTCTCTCTCTCTCCTGCCATCTCTCTCTCTTTCCTGCCATCTCTCTCTCTCTCTCTCCTGCCATCTCTCTCTCTCTCTCCTGCCACCTCTCTCTCTCTCCTGCCACCTCTCTCTCTCTCCTGCCATCTCTCTCTCTCTCCTGCCATCTCTCTCTCTCTCTCTCCTGCCATCTCTCTCTCTCTCTCTCCTGCCATCTCTCTCTCTCTCTCTCCTGCCATCTCTCTCTCTCTCTCTCCTGCCATCTCTCTCTCTCTCTCTCCTGCCATCTCTCTCTCTCTCTCCTGCCATCTCTCTCTCTCTCTCCTGCCATCTCTCTCTCTCTCTCCTGCCATCTCTCTCTCTCTCTCCTGCCATCTCTCTCTCTCTCTCTCCTGCCATCTCTCTCTCTCTCTCTCCTGCCATCTCTCTCTCTCTCTCTCCTGCCATCTCTCTCTCTCTCTCCTGCCATCTCTCTATCTC
>OY744522.1:22823619-23038619 GCA_963556195.1 Sepiola atlantica
GCAAATAAGACTAAACCTTTGAGCAGCTGCAAAAAGAGTAAAGTTCGCCTCTCAACTTGTTTAATATTCTTAATCATGAAGGTCAACTTTTTGATGCATGTGAAACTCTGTTAAGGTCTACGGGGAAAGATATTGAAACATGTTGGAAAACAATTGTTGTTAAAGAATTTTAGGCTTTATATCTATAATAAAATTTCACGCACGCACGTGTACGTTCTGTCTGTTTTTCACGCTTTCCCCATTCAATTCAGACCATACAAATTATAAATTAACATATCTTTAGGATTGTTTGTATAGAGCAAAAGTAATATTGGGACGAACATGCAACCCATCATGGGATGGGTCGATTTTTCAATCTAAACACTGGATCTTGACTTTAGGACCAGTCAAGAATACGGAAGATATTTCTCTTTTAAACTGTGCATACGAAAGAGAAGTGTTTTTACTTGATTTGAAAATCTTTGTTCAAATTTTATAGTGAGAAAAGTCTTAATTAAAAACAAAAACAAATCTAAACTTAAATGATAGACACCAGCTTTGTTGCCGATACAGAAAAGTTAGTTATCTTGGGATTTTCCAAACTGTCTCTTATGACTGAAGAACTTTCATAACATGGCTTTCAGCTGAGGAAATTTTAAAAACCTTGCATAGACAGGTATTTCAACTAGTCTATATAATAAAGCATTTTAAAAATCTTCAAAAATTCAGTTTTTATTTTTTATTTTTTTAACTTTATTTCAGCAAGTGTAAATGACTGTATCTTAAGCAATAAAACGTATCCATTATGCAGTCTCACTGAAAAGGATGCTGTTTTATTTCATATTAGCTGTCCCGGCACGGCATTGCCCGGGAGGCTTTACTTTCATTATTGTTTCACTTTTAATATTATATAGGATTTTGAAGGTTAAATTTAGTTATTACGATATTGTTTGGTCATTAACTATTAAACGAAATATTTATAATACCATCACTACTTTTGTTAAGTAATGTTTTAATCTTTATAAAGTTATTGGATGCAAATAGCTTTCAGTCTTGTAATATATGAGGATTTGCTAAGAATTTTGAAGTTGGAAAAGACTTTCTATTCAACAGTTTAAATGCTTCAAAATTTCTCGTAAATTTCGAGTGGTTACAAAGTAATTTTTTTTTTTTTTTTTTTTTTTCCAACTATTAAAAGAAGATTAAAATGGCTAACTTGTTTACAAAGAAACTGAAAAGGATTCTGGCAGAGTTAATTTCGTAATTATTTTTTAAGAAAGGACTAAAAGATTTTTTAATTTTATGTAATGCATTTTTGATTAAAATAAGTACTTGATTAATAACTTATCAAAACGTAGTTGCGATAAACACATTATTTTATTAATGTAGATATTTCAAAACAATTTCGTAAATTTCACCACTCCACCAGAACCATTCAAAACGTCCGTAGTTACATTTTTACAAACAAATCTAGACGGATATTTAATTTAAACTGATATACATACACAGTAATGAAAATATAAATCATTTGAAAGTGATATGTTAAAGTTTTGGATTTTAATGTTTTTGAAATAACAGAGGTGCCTTCCAAGATTAATGTTTTATTTTGGGGAGGGGGCACGGAAGAGCCGTAATACATAATCCCATATTCAAGAAAGTTTGTTTTAAATTTTATGTACTACATTTTTGATTTAAATAAGTAATAGATTAACAGTAAATAATAAAGAAACTGTTTAAGTCACCACAAACTATTTTATTAACATCGAGATTTTAAAATAATTTCCTAAATTTTTCCAATTTTTAGTATTTAGATTTGTACAAACAAATGGAGAGGAATGTTTGATGCAATGTTAATGTGTTAACTGAAACTAATTTACAGATACACAGTAAGCACGAGTTAATTATATCGTTTTAATAAAAAACTGTTGATTTATTTTTTTTATACGTAATCATCAAACTAAAAAAAAAAAAAACTTTTAAATAAGATAATGTAGTTGTAACCTATGTATATGAAATAATGGATATGATTTTTCGAATTGTCAGTTTAAAGGCATCAAAAGTATTTTTGAATTTTGCTTTGTTACAAAAAAAAAAAAGTACCAATATTGAATGCATACGATTCTTGCAGAGAATAGTAAGGGGATTGTGACTAAGTAAGTTTATATATAAGTGTTTGAATTTAATTGTTAAAACAGTAATAATGTAAACAAAGTAAAAGATACCCAGCAATTCTAGAAGACATTTCAAATTTTCAATGCAGCATTTTTATTGGATAATCATCTTTGTTGGTCATTCAATGAATATAAATGGTGAATCTCACACAGCATGTGCTACTGATAGAATTATCGGACTGGATATATGTAATCGATTGGAATTTATTTATTTTTTTATATTAAGAACCCACTCAAAATTTACATAAATGAGTTGCTAGTCAGAAACGAATATCGATTTGTCAGATCTAATGCTATTTAGGTCTAACTGCGAGAATCCAACTAACTTTTCCTTATAGATTAGAAAATAAAAATTAAAGTTACTTTTTTTTTTTAAAGATCAGAATAGATTTATATCAACCAAAACTTGGGTGCATATTGTTTACTAACTTTACGAAATTTTGTTTTAATTTTGAAATCATTTTACCAAATCAAGTTATTGGTGTAGAACTTGATTTCTTAATGTCCTTCAGACTTAAATGCTGTCATAAAGACTTTGTAGCATAAGGAAATGGTGTAATAGATATGTCGTACTCTTTGAAAGTGTATATCTGTGAAGTTAGAATCAAATTTCTTTTTATTTTCTAGATTAGGGTTTAGATTACTGGGAAAATTTCGTTTTCTAAGATTTTTATATTTCCTAGCTACTAAATTTGCAAATTTATAAGTCGAGGTTGGGTTGTGTAAATATTTGCAGGAATGAGGGGGGGGGGTGGACACATCTGAGGTTGGGAGTGGCAATTTTTATAAGAGGCAGATTTTTTATAATGGGTTTGGTGAAGTCGTCTTTTTTTTTTTTTTTTTTTTTTTTAATATACAGCCGACTCCACACTTCTGTTTATAAGATAACAAAGAATTACATAAATAACGCTTTAGGTCTGTAGAGCTTAGACAAGTTGTGTAATGGTTACTCATCTTTCTAACACCATTGTACATGCCAAACAAACTTCTTAGATCAATTAATTCCTTGTTCAAACTGTTCCGCCTTTTTATGTTCATTTTTCACAAAAACTATTCACTTGAATCAGTTTCTTTAGAAAATAATGACCAATTTCAGAAAGAAAAATTAATTTGAAGCAGACATCACATGTCCTACGTTGTTAAATGCATCAACCTGTGAGTTAGTTTCAGAGTTCTGTTTGTTTTGTCTGTAGATATGCATTTGGTGTTCGAGCAGTTTTTCAAACCTATTTCAATATCAGATTAACATTTTTTCACTATAATTATTCATACATGCAGATTTTGATGATTTTGCAGAGATGCTGAATTAACACAAAATTGTTATTAATTCTAGTTCTATTATTTGATAAGAAAACGGATCAAATGTTGCTGACTCGTTGCTTTTCCCTTGTCATTTCCTGGCTAAAAACGGAATTATCTATTTTTATTTCTGCTTATTTAAGGGTTTAAAAACGTTTTATGTTTTATCATTTCTAATAGAATAATATTTTTGGAATTACCCAATAAAGTTTAAAATAGAACATGTTTCAGAAATAATAGTGAGAACATTTAACTTAGGATAAAAATTACCCCTCGAAGTGTCGAGATCCCCCGCTGCAAACATTGGACTATTTTTATTCATTTTTAAAACCTTTTTTCATAATGATGTGATTGTGAAGGAGTGTCCAGAAATGTTTCGAAAATGGACAAGGAAAGTGATCCCAGTATTACTAAAATATCTTGAATAACAAAATTTATACAAAAAAGATGTAACCGTTTGTTTAGCTTTCATAAAATTAAAAAAAAAAAACATGAAACCTAGTTTTCATTTTATTGGTTATCTCTAATTTCATCATTTAAATTATTTTCTCCTTTTACACAGCAAAGATTAAATGTATTTGAATCATTTCTAATATTATTTTAGCTATGTTGTAAGCATTTGCTTTTCCTGTAAAATTGACATTTTTAAAAAAAAATTATTTTTAATTTTTTTTATTTTTAATTTTAATTTTTAATTTTTTTTTATTTTTAATTTTTTTTATTTTTAATTTTTAATTTTTTAAAAACATATTTCACCCCAAACAAGGCATGCCACCACTGTAGTCGTAAAAGGTTACTGAGAATTAGGGTGTAGGTTTTGGGTGTCACCAGAAGTTGGGAGCAGTGTAGCGGGATGTCTGTTTACATTAGTTTTAAACCTCTGCATGTCGCTACTGTCAGGGAAACAGGGAGCAGGGAGGGAGTTCCAGGGGTCAGCAGCACGAGGAAAGAAACTATTGGAGTAGAAGGCTCTCTGGCATCTTGGAACCTCCACAGTGAATGGATGGGATTTAGTTGATTGTCGAGTTGGTCTAGTGAATTTACGTCGAGAGAGCACCAGAGTAGCCAGTTCATCGGAGCATAATCCATTGAAGTATTTGTAAAACAAGCACAAGGAGGCAACATTGCGGCGATAGAACAGGGGCTGGAGCTTGGTTGTCAGTGAGGGACCGATTAAGTTTACGACTCTTTTTTAGACCTTGCCTAGGAGGGAGAGACTAGTGGATGATGCATCAGCCCAGATGTGGCAACAATACTCCATGCATGGGCGGATGGTGGCTTTGTAGAGATACAGGATAATGTTAGGTGTGAGGAGTTTACTAGCACGGTAGAGAGAGCCCACCTTCTTTGCTGTAGCCTTGGCAATGTCTTCATTGTATTTGTTCCATGTCAATATGTGAGTATTTGATCCCAAAATATTTTGTATATTGAACCTCGCTGAATTGCAATCACATACTTCTCTTTCTGAAATCGTAATTCTTACTTTGTGTGAATAAATCGGCCGCCCATCATGCCACTGCGTACCATAAGTATCTAGCTCTTGATTTCTATCTAATGTAGCTATGCAAAATTGCTGAAAATTCATTGGTGCAGACATAATTAATGATACATAGACGAAATGGAGTTGAATTGAAATTCATCTACCTTTCGTCTATGTGTGATTAACCACATGATGTATTCAAGATGGTGGTCATCAATTATGCAAATTAGACAGAACTGCTTAATATATTTATGTGCAGCAAAAGTGCCCATCAATAGGTAAGTGCTATTCTCATCCCTGACCTAGCAGATCTGTCCAACTATGAAAAAAATCAAAAAAAAATCCAGTTCCTGAAGGGTTAAACGACCAATGGAAAAGCTGTGTAGTGGTTGTGAATCTTTAAAGCCAGCTTTTTGAGATGAATAGAAATGTTTTCTAGTCATCGGAAATGTGTGGATATTTCTCCATTTGTGAATAGCTGTTATTGTTCTTTCTTTTGATGTTTGTGAGTAATAGCCCCAAACTAAAACTTGACAGCTTCGATATCTCTGCGGATATACTGTGCGTTTACTGTAAATGATCTGCGTATAAAAATGGCAACTTGAAAAAAAAAAAAAATCATCATCCTGGCCCCAATGCCAAAGTAGGAAGCAAATATCAGTTGATAAATAAATTGCCAGTAATGGTAGCAACTGTAATAGTATTGGGAGTGGTAGAAACAGTTATGGTGGTAGCAATAGTAGTAAGTCTTAGTAATGATTGCAATGATTGTAGCAGTTGTCGTGATGATGGTGGTGGTGGTGTTGAAGAAAGGGACAAAAGTAACTAATGTCAGTGGTTGCACTCGTTGGGTCGGTAGCAAACTAAAATGTTTCACAAGTTCAGTCCAATCAAAGTCTACGATTCAGAAATGGTTGGTGATTATGTGGATGACGGAATTCAACTTTTCTGGAGCTTGACTTCTTTCATTAAAAAAAAAAAATACAAAAATTTCAACCGCTGATTTGCTTACATCCATACCCCATATATATATATATATATATATATATATATGTGAATGTTTTAATTTCCGCATATGCCCTATGCTAACAGGCATGCAATATAAAACTTTAAAAAATCAAAAACAAAAACATTATATACAAATATATGTAGATTACTGTTTCGTCTATTGGTTTTCGAAAGAAGAAAAGGATTGGACTTTTATGAAACACATTTTTGAATAATTTTTTTACAGTGTTCTTTTGGGAAAGGTATGAATCTATATATCCTCCCTCCAGCTATAGGTTAAATACTAGAGAAGACTCTCGAGCCTTGGTTGTGCAACTAATCTTAGAGAAGGAAAATTCAGAAATACTACCAGTATTTCTGTCTATCGCAGCATTATTTCCAGTCAACCTAGACTTCTCCTTGCCAATGAATTCAAGCAATACCAGTTATGGGGAGGTGCGGTCGCGGGGAATTGCACAACCCTTGCTTCATTATAGATTCCTCATGTGGTCACCTTTACCGGGGGTATCCGCTGTCTCTTGAAATTGAAAGGAGGCATATGTTTACGTGTGTGTGTGTGTGTGTGTGTGTGTGTGTACTAACTGGCTTTGCCGGCTCGCTATCATTTCACAAAGTTTGCTACATGAAATACTTGAAACATTAATTTAAAATTAATTTGCTTTTTCACTTCCAATTTAGAAATAGATCACAACTTGTTGAAAAATCTAAAGAAAGGAACGTTTGAACACAAATGTAAATATTTGTCTAGGAAATAAAATAATGTTGTGAAGCAGAACTATTTGTTACATTAAAATCAAAACAATCATTGAATTAAAAAACCAAACAAATAATAGTTAATTAATAAAATGTATTTTTTCAAAACCAATATGTAAATTAGTTAACCTTGTGACTGATATCGCATATACATTAGCAGTATATAAAAAAGATGGTGCGTCTATTATTTAAATTTGAACTTGAAAACTTGAAATAGGTTGTTTTGACTTGATCGTTAGTGCAAGAAATGGTCCCAACTTTCACATTTATTCATTTAGATAGATATATTAGGTATAAAACTTTTTTATTAATACAAGCATTTTAAGTTACACATTTGCAGACATGTTTCAGTCTAAACTAGATCTCCTCAGACGTTTGTAAAAAGGATCCTATAAAGAATAGAAGTTCAGTTGCAGTAGTAGAGAGAAGGCTCCAGAACAAAATGTATGTATGTATATATATATATATATATATATATATATATATATATATACCAAAAGCGAAAAGTAAATCATTAAAGAAACTTCTCAAAGATTTTTTTAACTGAAAAAATAAAATATGATCGTCTTCAATTTTATTTCAATTTTTAACATTCTCCTGTTTATTGTATTGTCTAAAAATTATCTAATCTCTGAACCATTTTATAAAATATGTTCAGTTTTATTTCCGCATACACATTTTTAGAATCCTTCAAGACTTCAAATTGACCAGATTTTTTTTGCCACAAAAACTGAATTTTTAAATGAAAACAAAAAAAAACAACAAAATTGTAAATTTTCTATGGTATGCAAAAAAGACTTTTTGTTTGTATGCCTATGCAGGATTTTTATATTAACCACACTATTTTCTATTTACTTGCTATAATTTCCCAAACTTTTGCTTTTACGATGTACCTTAAATTGAAGCCGGTCTATTTTCTAAACTGTCATCAATACATTCTCTCGTATAAATTCAGTATTTAATTTTGAATAGCCAGTTCTTGATGTTGATTGTGCTACCATGTTCTGCAGTGCATTAAAATGTAATTCGATTTAATTCCTTTCAGAAAATACTTTATCCGACTAGGAATATTTTTTTAGATGGATGCCATCTTTATCAGTAGCAAATATCTAATAATAGTAAATACTAATATATTCTTATTGAGATTTATGCACATATCTAGAAATGCCATTGCAAAGTTAAGCGTGGCGGCCAACATAAATGTTGTTTCAAATTTGAGCGTGACAGTCCGAGTGATGCTTGGACACCCCTAAAATAAGATGCATACATTGAATCTGCGTGTTTAGCAATGAAAATCTTATTTCAGACTGAAGCGTAACAGACCAACAGACAAAGCCTCTTTTACAGATGTGAGGATGCACCTAAAGAAAGAACGACCAAATCTGACTGATGATGACTGGTTAAGGGCCACCATATCTCGTGCTTGAAAATGAGATTGTCATAAACAAGTGACCACTCTGTTGAGTGTCAAGTGTTAACACCAGACTAATTGGCTGTTCATGTGCAGTTCATTAAGTAGTTTTCTTTTCTTTATCCTAACACGTGATGAGGGTTGTCAGCAATAAAGATGGTGGTCAATGGTGGATGAGGAGACAGCTCATCAATATGTGACTTGGCTATATTACAACTGATGCTGCTTAAACCGGTTTTATTTGGAATTTCTGTTGATTTTTTTTCTTCTCTTTCTTGTTCTTGTGTCTAAATCTGCCTCCATATTTTTTTAATGGCAAGGGTGCTGTTTGCTTCTCTTTCTTGTGGACCAAAGTGGACGTTGTTGTTGAGATACTTTCCTTATAAGTAGGCTGGTGCATGAAGGAGACGGCAACTTAGAACTGGACCATCCCACAGGGGGCTGAGCGGCCCTACCTATATAGTACTTGTATCATCACAAACTTTGAAACTGCAACTAATTTCTCACTTCAAATTCTTTCTGTCAAATGATTAAACCAACCAATCAGATATCTATGCTTATATGGTGCCATAGTTCACTCTCACGTCCAAATCTTGTCAGTTATACCTAAGTAGCATGATACATTTGGCATACTTCCAAAGCATACTACTGCCTAGTAATATGTAACATACCTCTGTCCATATAATTTTGGATTTAAAATTATATTTCATATGCATCTAGATAAATCCTTTTCTAAAGACAGTTTGAATCAGAATATCTAACCGGGCTTTTAACAATGATCTAGTAATGATTGATGATGATAATGATAATAATAATAATGATAATAATAATAATAACTTGTTTTAAATTAAGTTAATCATATTTTGAGAAATAAAACTGAAGTTTTCTGTTAAATAAAATGTAGTTAAACCAAATTATATTTGACAATTTCAAAGATGGGATCTTGTTATTTACATATTTTGGACAGTTTTTCTCACTTTTGTTGCTTTTTATAGTCAAAGTGAACCCTTTATTTAATAGATTGCATACAAAACAAAATGAGATGTATCTACCCCAGTAGATGAAGGATTTCTGAAAAATCTACTAGGTCAAAACTTTAGTGTCGATGTAAGCCATATACAACTACTCTACTTTTCATTTATTACAAACTATTTACCACAATCAAATTTCATTATATGTATATATCTTTATTTTTAGTCAAATTTTTTTCTGTCCATGAAAAGTTTGTTGAAGATTAAACCTTTTAATGGATGTCGTTTCTGGTCAACGTTAGTAACAGATCATTTGCCTCTGTATGTAGCATTTTATTCTTTGGATTATTGACTTAAACTTTGTACAACTTTTCAAATGGTAATTCATATTGAAACATGAATTCATATTTTAATACAATATGCTTCTTCTTTTTTATCACATTTCTGATCCTTTGATTTGCATTCAACACTCTAGTATAAGAAGTTGCGAGATATCCAAACCAAGCATTTGTTTTAAAAACCACGACTCCTACAAAAATAACTGACTCCTGACTTCTCTCACCACTGTCTAAAATGTGTTTTTTTAATTTATTTATTTTACAAAATATCAGTTTATTTAATGAAAATATATCTAAAACTCAAATATAGAATATTTTGATCAAAAAGAATAAATATGCATTGCTTATCTAACATATAAAGTTATCTTGTTGGATTTTCAAAGTCGGACCCAAATAACATTTAAGCTGACAAATCAAACTTTGCTTCTGACTAGCCAATTTTCATTTGTTATTGTTGTAGCATGTTATTAGCAATATAATAATATACTTAGCTACAATTTATTTTAAAAGTTAAGTAGACAACTACTAATATGAAACATTTTTAAATAATCACCTAAAAAAAAAATCAGCAAGTGGGTTAACTTATTAAAAATGTCAAAACAAATAAAAATTAAAAACTAAAGTGACTTCACTATATCCCGGGCACCGCCGGGTAGGTACAGCTTGTTTGTACTAAAACGAAATGTAAAAAAAAAAAAAGAAGTTATTTACATATTTCAAACTGTTATTAGCATCATCGTGGTTTGTTGTTTTGCAGCCCCTTGTTCTCTTCGGTCTTCAAATGCCTTTTAGCATCAACAGTGACCGTCATGGAATTCTAAACCCTTAATTTAATGGTGTGTGCCATGCCTTTTAGATATCGTTTACAGGTTAATTATTTCTTGTGTATTTCTTCATCAGGGAATAATGCAAATAAGAATAGCTTATGTTGGAAATCTCTTGAATAACTCTATAACATCTCTTTTAAAATCTTCCCTTCTCTTTGGATAATTCTTTGCCTACCATTTTGGATTTTTACACAAATAGAGTAAAGTCTGTTTATAAATGTACAAAAGAATTAATTTGCATGTATCTGTTTGTTTTTCTCCAGGAATTACAAATCATGAAGAATATTCTCTGGTGCGGGAGTTGGCGGAAGAAGAGAAAGAAAAAACGATGACCTTAAAGAGGGACAAATCCATTGCAAAGGACCAGAAAAAACTTGAAGAAATGCGAAGGAAACTGCACACTGATGATGATAGTAAGTCCTTTCTTAAAGAGTTCAATATGAAGACTCTCTCTCTCTTTCTCTTTTTCTCTCTTTCTCTTTTTCTCTCTTTTTCTCTCTTTCTCTTTTTCTCTCTTTTTCTCTCTTTTTCTTTTTCTCTCTCTCTTTCTCTTTTTCTCTTTCTCTTTTTCTCTCTTTCTCTTTTTCTCTTTTTCTCTCTCTTTCTCTTTTTCTCTCTCTTTTTCTCTCTCTCTTTTTCTCTCTCTCTTTCTCTTTTTCTCTCTCTCTTTCTCTTTTTCTCCCTCTCTTTCTCTTTTTCTCTCTCTTTCTCTTTTTCTCCCTCTCTTTCTCTTTTTCTCCCTCTCTTTCTCTTTTTCTCCCTCTCTTTCTCTTTTTCTCCCTCTCTTTTTCTCCCTCTCTTTTTCTCCCTCTCTTTCTCTTTTTCTCCCTCTCTTTCTCTTTTTCTCCCTCTCTTTCTCTCTCTCTTTCTCTTTCTCTTTCTCTCTTTCTCTCTCTTTCTCTTTCTCTCTCTCTTTCTCTCTCTCTTTCTCTCTCTCTTTCTCTCTCTCTTTCTCTCTCTCTTTCTCTCTCTTTTTAATAGTTATATATAAAACAAAAAAGTATTACTGTCCCTAATGAGCAATTATATATGATCTACTTATTTGTAAAGATAACCAACGTTTCAATAAAGTTTTAGTTCATTCTATTGCATAAAGATTACCGTGATTTTTAAGATATATTATCGGTTCACGATAAAAAAAACTAAAAATTAGCCTCAAATAAGTCACATCAATATGCCCATTTTGAGCCATTTTTGCTTTCACCTCAAAATTGAGGTGAAATCTAAAATGGCTCAAAATGTGCGAGTTCATGTTATTTATTCAAATGATATGAACAATCTTTTTTACATCAACAAGCTCTACTTACTGGAAAGTTTATTAAGTTTTTTATTTTTATTTGGAATTTTAGTCTTTAAATTTCTATAACTAATATTATGGCTAATTTGGATAATTGAAAAAGCAATTTTTTCAAACATAATTCATACCCAGAACTAAAGTATATTTTTACATGTATTCGTGTTATTAAAATATATCAGAAAAAATCTAAGGCAAACCAATGATGATTGACGTACATTTAGTATAATAATAGATGTGTGTGCATTCATTCATAACTTATGAATCGGATGATTCGATTGTTGGCATTGGTTTCCCCGATATCTTTCTAGTCAGAATTCTTTCTCGAAAAACATCTGATACTTACAGGAGGGACCACGTGAAGGTTGCCAACATCCTAAGTGAAAGTGTTTGGAGCAAACTGGATTTGAACTTGGCGTACACCTTCCTGTGTGTGTATAATATATATATATATATATATATATATATATATATATATATGAATACGAAAGTTGAGCTAATTTCTCGCATTAACGGTGAAGTCAAAATGTTCTATTTCAAGTTGATTCAACTTTACACATTGACAACACCCTATCTTTTTATATACTGTTTATGTATATGCGATCTAAGTTGTAAAGTTAACTAATTTGCATCTTGTTTTACAAAAGGGCAGTTTATTAATTAACTATGATTGTTTTAATTTTAATATAACAAATAGTTCTGTGGACAGATATTTAGCAGTTGTATTCAAATGTTCCTTTCTGGGCTTTTCTTTAGGGAGACTAACCTAATTTTAAACAAGTTATGTTTTATTTAAATTACCCCCCCCCCCCCCACACACACACACACGCACACACACACATGCACACCATTGCCTAGACAAATTGATTTTTTTTTACCTTTGTCTTAGAGTCATATTTAAAAGATAAATAAATTTGCATTGAAATTCCAAAATTGTGAAAGGTTTTGTTTTGTGTTTATAACCAAGTTATGAATGAAATATTAATTATTTAAAATTTTTGTTTAAAATATTCTAAGTAGCGAATTTTGCAAAACGATAGCAGACCGGCTTTGCCGGCTAGTAATATATATATATATATATATATATATATATATATATATATATATACACACCCACACCCATATAAAAGTTAAAATATTGACTTGGGTCTGAGGGTTTTGAATCGTGTGATTGGCAGAGCAACTAACCTCTATACTGATGGATGAAACACTTGTCTGTGGATAAAAATTTAACAATATTTATCTTTATATATATATATATATATATATATATATATATACTAGCAAAAGTATGCTCCCTCCGGTCGTATACTTTTGCTAGCCTAGGAGGATGATATCAGGCTATACAAACTTATTCTACACTGACCTTCAAAGGAGAAAATGATGACCGAGAGGATGATAGCATGACGAACGCCCCCTTCCCTCCAAAAAAGGTGGAGTTAGTGCTTGGGAGGATGATATCATGAGAACAGGACAGATAGTACCCCCCACCTCCACCCAACATAAAAAATATAATCATGGAAGATGGTATCATGAGTAATAAAGATGTATTATATGCCCCCCCCCCCCCCAAAAGGAGGAGGTAATACCTGGGAGGATCGTCCCCATAAAAGGAGTAGGTAATGCTTGTGAGTATGGTATCATATAAACAGAATAGATACTACACTACCCCTCAACATCCCCACCCTCTCAGAAAAAAATGGTCTCATGACACCATAACAGATGCATTACCCCCTTCTGCAAAGGAGGATGTAATACCTGGAAGAATTACCCCCTCCTCCTTAAAAAATGAGGAGGTAATTCCTGGGAGGACAGTCTTATGACAACAGAACCGATACTACTCTACCCACTCCCATTAAAATAAAATACAATAATAGATTAAAACATTTTTTTTTCTTTCATTTAAAAATGCCTAGTCATAAAAGACATTATTTTTCTGGTAACTTGGCCTTTTGGCTAAGATCAAAGTGTAGTATCTGGTCTCAATATCCCAGCGACCTCAGACGTTTTACTATCGACAAAAATATTGCATATATGTAAAAAAAAAAAAATGACAAAGCAAAATTGCAACTGTATATTACAGAATATTAATTCATAAGAAGCTGTTTATAAAATAAATATGCAAATTAAGAAGACCTATTTGTGTTTGAGGGTATTTCCAGTTTCCTATATATATATATATATATATATATATATATGGTATTTCAAAAGTTTATCTTTTTGTATCATAGAATTAAATAAGCACAACCTGTTTTGATAAGATAGATGGAAAAAAACTTTTGCTTTTCTTCATTTAGATATATATGAGGTTTAGCTTCTGTCAAATTGGCTGGAATTGAAATGGCTAATCTTTGAATTATTTCCAACTTAAGGGGAGTAACTCTTGCTTTTCCTTGCTCTCGTCAATTATAGAAAGATTTCTGTTAAAAAAAGAAACTACATTAAGATATAATGCATGATCGAAAATGATAACGTTTTACGATAAAAGAAAATGTTTTATAAGACTATAAAGACAAAACTTGTCCGTCTGTTTAATCTCTTTTCACGCTTTCCCCATCCAATTCAAACCTAACCCAGACCAATTTTAAAGCAATCTGATGATTGTCTTGGCAGAAATAAATTCAGACAAATATCCTCTTTATTGAGGCATTGGTCGATTTTTAATTCAAATATTGGACTTTGACTTTATGATGAATCAAAAATAAATTTAAACTATACAAGAAATAATTTTTAGCTTGATTTTTCATTAGAATTTGTAAATTTATTTTACGATTATATTTGCTAGTGAAACAATTTAAGTACAAAAACTTTACCAAAACACCATTCTTCTTCTTGCTATACATTTTGTAGTTAAAGGAAAATAAAAAAATATATTTTTTACTTATTTTGTCTTGAAATTTTAATTTAACAAACATTTTAATTATCAGTTAATATTATTTATTTATTGATAAGAACTAATTATTTTTCTGTATATTCAATGTTGATTTCATTTTTTTTTTTTTTTTCAGTCAACTGGCTCGATCATTCCAAGACATTACGAGAGCAAGGTATTGAACAAAATGAAATCTTGCTACTCCGAAGGAAATTCTTCTTCTCTGATCAGAATGTTGATGCCAGGGACCCCGTTCAGCTCCAATTACTTTATGTACAGGTAAGAATTATATCCAATCACGATATTTTATTGTCAAGATTTACCTGCCTTAGAAGCTTATTAAAATCTCTTGGAAATTGTGTCCAAAATGGTTATACCTATTTTAAAAAATTTCCAGTCACTTTCCAAAATTTATTTGTACATTTTTAGATAGTACCTACTTTAAAATAAAAAAATTTATGTGGAAAGTGCCCTCCATTTCTCTCACTCCCGCCTTCCTCTAATACTTTTATTTATTCATTCATTTTTTTTCCCCAACTTTCTTTTCTAAGTTACAACTACATATTTACACCTTTTTGTCCTGGCCCTTTCTTTCCCTATCCCTCTCCCTATTATTGTACATAGGTGAGTTGATTTAAAAGCTGGCTTGAGGATATCATTTGAACAGGCACAATGTTTAATTTGGCTCTTCACCAAGGCAGAATGGGCAAGCTGAATCAGCCTGTTGCCATGGGCTTTTTTTTTTTAATACTAAAGGAGAGTAACAAAAGCCAGAAATGTATGTGCCTACCTTTTCAGTTTTGGAGCATTCACAACTTCTTTTGAATTATTCACAGTTTAGGCCTCTGCTATCTGCCAACATTCATTGATTGTTTAGTATATAGACCCAGGCTAAGGTAGGAGTTAAATGCAACCTTCACTCAACACACAAACACTTTCTGAAATGCAATAACTAGATTTACTTATTTAGATTCACAAGAAATAGAATATTATATGAAAATGTTTTTTATATTATTTATGTGTTATTTATTAAGTGGAGAGAATATATTATATTTCCTCTTGAAAATAGTTTAAGAGCCTTCAAAATAAAGTAACTTTATTAATCTTAGATATATATTAAGATATTTCCCTAGCAAAATCATTTGAATGCATAGAAATTCTCTGAAAATGGCTTCAGTAAAAGTGAAGCAGATACTTATTTTTTTTTTTTATTCGTTTAGTCTTCATACATTTGCTTTGGTTTACCGGAATTAGTTGCAGAACTTAAGTTTTACACAGATTTGTTGATTTAACTTTTAAATCTGATCTGGCCCCTATAAGAGAAACGTTCTACAAAGCAGGTACAATGAAGGAACTGCTTAAGAAAAATAAAGTAGAAACAATAATGAACTTTTTAAAAGCTGTTGATCTATATTAAAAAAATATAATTATCTAAAGAAATATAAATCAAGCTTGATTTGGTATTAAATTAACTGGGGAAAAAATGGTATGCTGTAAAAAAAAAACGAAAAAAAAAACGTTTAACGAATGTTTTCAAAATATATATTTTTTTTTTTTCAAAAAACTTTAAAAAAGAAAAATACAATTGATTCTGCATTAAATAACCTGGAAAAGGTTGATATGCCGTAAAACAAAACAAACAACTTTTAAATATTTTGTTCTGTCCAAGTTGAATAGTAATACTAAGATTCTAAGTTGTATTTTTTTAGGGTGGGGGGGGGGGTAATATTGGGTTTGTGTATAAAGTGAGTGTAGCATTTAACTCCTGCCTTGGTCTATATAATAAACTTTTAACAGGAAGGTTAAAACAGTTAATGTTTGAAGAGTGTATCTCTTTATGACTACGCATAAAAACATGTAAAATTATTGAAAACATTTATGAAAATTCGCAAGTAGTAAATTTAGAGTGTTCTTTAATTGAGGTATCACTTGTTATTTTCCGATACTCCTCCCCAAATTCTAGCAATGTTAATTATTTATTAATAATACTGATTTAGGCATGTTTTAATTAAGTCTGTATTCACAGATAAAAAAAATATTAAGCCAATCTAAGAATCATAACTCAAGGAGTTATGTCCCTTGTTCAGGTTAAAACTAAACCTTCTTAAACTCAGATTTTCATAAAATCAAATGGATGCTTATGTAAAAGCTGTCCTCAGTGCCGGCACGAAGGCGAATACCCCTCCCCCCTGCACCACAACACACAATATAAATCTATGATATGAGGCCTTCTATGAAGAAACTACTCTTTGTAAAGAAACCAATGTTATTTTTCTTTAATCTGTGAAAATCAGAATTATCCAACTGTAATGAAATTTTCAACATAAATGATATCAACATAAATGATATCTCTATATGTAAAACTCAATGTCTGTGTGTTAGTGTGTGTGTACCCTATAGAAAAAACAAGTCAGCAAATCTAGATAAAATCTAAAAGTGTATTCTAATGTAAAATTCACCGAGAAAGTTTACTCCTAAGGGGACTATGGGGCAGATTTCGTCTGGGCGGGGGGGTCGATTATTTCAGCTTAATTTCAATTTAATTATGTATTAATTTAAATAGAAAATAATTATATCATGTAGTCTTTTTTAAAAACAAATTGCAAGTCATTCCTCAAATTCAACCGGAAATGACTTCATAGGGAGAATGCGGTGTGGAGAGGGGAAATTGAAAATTCTAATACGATAATTCTAGGAAGGAGGAGGGCGAAATGAGTCAGCATTTTTTAGATTTTACATTTTAGTGGACACTGCCCGCTACTGCCTGCCAGTGTCAGCCCTATAAAGAAATAGCCAAATCATAATTCAAAACAGGAAATGAGTCAGCATTTTTTAGATTTTACATTTCAGTAGACACTGCCTGCCACTACCTGCCAGTGTCCGCCATGTAAAAAAATCGCCAACTCATAATTAAAAACAGGAAATAAATCTGCATTTTTATAATTTTACATTTTAGTAGACGATGCCAACCACGACCTGCTAATATCCGCCACTTTCTACCAATACCCGCCACTATCCGCTATGTAAAGAAATCGCCAACTCATAATTGCTATGAGTTCTTTTATATATCGGTTACATAAATGAACATGCTTTTTGAGTTCTTTCATATGACAGGGGCGCTACATAGATGAACATGATTTTATATAATAGGGACGCTACATAAACGAACATGATTTACGAATTAAAATGAAGGAGGAGAAGAAATAAAGAATTAACAGCGACCATTAGTGCTTTCTGGCGTTGTCTGGGATCAAAAATTGTATAAGTCATTGCATTAAAGTTCGATTTCAAAGTCTTTAAAAATAAAATGTAAATTGATGATAAACTGTATTGAGGAAATCATTCTCACTGGTTGTGGTAAAGGTGAAACTGTTTTTATTCCGAGGATACCAATTATACCATCAAATATATCCTTTCACTTTAAGCAGTTGCAGTTTCCTGTACGACTTTGTTTCGCTATGTCCATCAATAAAAGTCAAGGCCAAACACTAAAAGTTGCCGGATTGCAACTTGAAGAACCATGCTTTTCACATGGTCAGCTTTATATAGGAGCATCATATGTGAGTGCAAAAACAAATCTTTTTGTGTATGCACATCAAAATAAAACAAAAAACATTGTTTATAAACAAATTTTCAATCTTAATGCCAGATGATTTTTTGATTATTATTAAATGATTGAAGTTTGTATTTCCTTAAAAATTCTATTGAAGTTTTGAAACTTTCCATATCAGTTTCAAACTTTTACTTATAAAATAATTTTTTTTCATTAGCAGCATATGATAATTATGCATTTTATTCACTTGTATATTTGGTTTTGTTAACTGGAAGCATGTTTTTAAAATGTACACTAAAATAAAAAATTATAGAAATTATCCTCTGAAAGAGTAAAGCTGTAACACACCATGTGATAAAAATAAAATAAATTGACAATTATGTTTTTGTGGTTTGTATTTAAAGAAAAGGAGATAAAAAAAAAAGTTATTTACCTGGTTTCATTCGTCTTGGGAAACCATATATAAAAATCCCCCACCTGTACATAGAACGAGCTATACTAATATTAGTATTGAGCTATGAGATTGTAATCTACTTTTTCATGTGTGCACTACCTTCACTATTGCAAATATTAGGTGATAAGAGTTTTTAAGAGTATAAAAGCAAGTGATGTGAGAACAGTGATCAAAGTACCAACCAATTGAGTATACAAACATTGCTTTTTGATTCTGCACACGGGCATCGCTGGGTAGCCCTGCTAGTATTTTATAAAGAATACCAGTTTATGAGTGGAAGTGTTATGATTTAAATTTAAGACAGATTAATATGCACATTAACTGTTTTCTTTTTTGTTTATATTACTGTGAAAAGCAACCATATCATTTTTTTTCCTTACTACATTTTAAGTAAGAGTTTAAAAGATAAAACTAGGGAGGCCACCAGAGAACTTCTAAAACGCTCTCTTTGTCTCGTCCCCACAAAATCTTCCTTTGATTTTTTTTTTTTTTTTCATTTATTTCTTACTATTATAATAGTTCAAAAACTGTTACAATTGTCTGCTATAAAGTCTGTGTTGTCTTTCATAAAGATACAAGAGTTTCACAAATATAAATTGATAACAATTGTACAACTTTTTTTGCATTGAAAATCTAAGTATTCACATGTTGCACTTTACTTTTTTCTTCTTTTTAAATTGTCTCAACTTGTTTTTGTTTCCAGTCTCGGGACGGTATTATTGATGGAACCCATCCTGTGACACAAATAGAAGCTATGCAGTTTGCGGGATTGCAGTGTCAGATTCAGTTTGGAAAACATGTCGAAAGCAAACATAAACCAGGATTTTTAGAGTAAGTTTAAATCCAGCCATCATTACCATCACCATCATCACCACCATCATTACCATCATCACATCACCATCATCACCATCACCACCATCATTACCAGTCATAAGCAAATGTTTTACAGTTTAGGATTTAATATAAACGTTTATCATAGAAATATTTCTTTTGAAATTTATCTTTCGAATAATAGAAAAAAAAAGAAATACCTTCTGATTTAAAAATAGGCATTGCTTCATATCAAATGCAGTGTCTACAGTGCATCTACATTTCCTGTGATAAGATGAAGTGGTCCCAATTTGAGAGCTTTGCAGAGTATGGATTCACTTTTTAGTGGCTATTACTCCCAGGTCCACTCTCAGCCGGGGTTGTCATACTTGTCAGAGTCCCATCTATCGGTACAAGAATTCTGACTATGACACAAAATTGCATCTAGTGGTGAGGCCTCAATTTCAAAGTGTGGAGTCACTTGTTAGTTACTCTTTCGAACCTATTCTCAAACGGAGTGGTCATACCTGTCAGGATACCATAGTTAAGTTAAATAGAATCTATCATTTACAGACTATTTCCAAAAAACGTGCTTACAAAAAAAGAAAAATGAATTGACAAACATTTTGTATACAAAGTCTTTGTGCGATTTGCAAGGATTGACATGCTGTTAAACCCAATAACCAACTTTCCTGTCATCTCTATTTACTTGTTTCTCCACGAGGACAGAGTTAGACACAAGGTTGAGTTTTAATGTGGAGAAAATACAGCTCTCCAAAAGGAGGCACTGGATTCCCCCCCCCCCCCCAACAAAAAATTCCTCAGTCTAGAAGGATTTCTCCTTCATTGGCTGAGGACTTCTTGTTATCCTTTAGGGCCTTAAATGTATAAATTGGACCTTTATCGGTAAATGGCAAAGACCTTTAAAAGTCACATGATGAGGTTCATGACTAACCATGTGAGAATAGAAGACCAGAAGATGATGATAATCAAAAGTGAACTTTTGAAATGGTCTTTCTAAATTATGTTTGGAAAGAATTAGAGAAAGACGGATGGGCCACTTGTTGATGTTTACAAATGGTCTTGTCTAAACCAAAATGATCTCAACAAATTCACTCAGGACCGGAAATTTGTGATTAAAATGATCCATGTACACGATCTGCCATAGGTAGAGAAAGTGAATGTGAATGATGTTTCATGTTAAAATTGTCTTTTAATGACATCTTTTAAGGTATACACTCTAAAAAATTATTTTGTAATTTTTATTTTCATTGGTCTTTTTTTAATACAACACTTGTACATTTATGTGATACAAAAATGATGATAAAATATCAAATTTAAAGTAATTTTGACTGGAATAAATTCTGGAATTGTAATTTCTTTTGTTAATTTCAACTTTGATGTTATTGTTTCGGGGAAATTTTCAAAACTGAGATATAGATTTTATCTTCCCATGAATCATATGGAAGGAAGATGAGATGGGGGGGGTGACAGATTTGTTATTTTTGTTATTTTGCATAGTTGGATGTTTCTAGTAGGGTTACCACAATATTAGAATTTTATCTTCAATAAAATATTAGTATGTAAAAAGGTATTTGAACTCTTTTGATACCACTGAAAAAAAAGGCTATAAGAAGACTACTGGTAAATGATCCTATACATTGCATGTCACTGACATGAGAGAAAGCAAAAGAGAATGAAAAAAAATAACAATAGAGAAACAGAGGAAAGTGAAATGAAAGTGCAACAGCTAGGTTAAAATCCGGTCAGGAGAAAGAGCAGGGAGATCAAAAGAGTGGATGGTTAACTGGAAACAAAAATAAGTAGAAAACATAGAAACTAAAGAGAAAAACATCATAATTTTATATGGCTTCTATATCGAATGCATAAATAACGTATATCATTTTTGTAAAAACCTGATATGAAAAAAATGTTTAAATATTAATAATACTAACCCAAAACGGATTGATATACTGTTAAACACACAAACTGAACTTATGAATTTGTTTTATTTATTTATTGTTGTAAGAAATTCATTTTAGAAAAATTCTTTAAAAGTTAGAATTTTTGAGATGAGGATTGATGTTGGATTATTGAGACTACTATTCTCATCTTTGTTGCATATTGTCCATATATATATATATATATATATATATGGACAATATGCAACAAAGATGAGAATAGTAGTCTCAATAATCCAACATCAATCCTCATATATATATATATATATATATATATATATAAAGTAGTAATACTAACCCCTACCCAAAAAAAAAAGAGATTAGATAAAAAGCTTCCCAAATTCATACTAGAATTGTCTCCATGAACTTATGGTGCAATCGATAAATGAATTAACGTGTTGATTAACAATCAGGTGTAAGTAATGGTCTTCTAAGGTTCAATCCCTACTACAGACAATAATGACTGACAATAACTTACTCGACACTTCTACCCGGTCATCGCTGACTGAATGAGAACCGTCTACCTTTTGTGAATTAAAAAAAAGTGTTCAGTTCAAAATAACGTATATATTTAAAGTTTTACATAAAGATGCACAAATTTGAAAAGATGCATCTGAACAAGGTTGGAGGTTACATTAGCTAAAACGCTGTGAAAATAATGACCAAGATTGGAATAGTAGTCTGAATTATACAAAATTTCTATGAAGTTATAGTAAATCAAATGACCCAAAAAGGGGTGATATGCCATAAAACAAATCTCATTCCTTTTAAACCATTACAATCAATTAATTTCTTAATGTAAAGTTAACTAATTTTGTTTTATTCCTAAATTGATGAGAACATAAATTTGGCACTTGAAAACGAATTTATTCAAGGCTTCTTGGAATTAATCCAATTTTTACAATTAATGTCATTTAACCAAAATCTAATGAATTGATGAGCATGCAAATAATAATTAGACATTACTTTTTAAAAAAAAATTTTTTTTTTTAGAGAGTTCTCACACCATTTAAATTTGAAGCCAAATAAAATACTCATTCTCTGTCTGCTAAAGCAAAACAAAAAAACTTATGCATTCTGTTGAGCTGTCTCTAAAATTAAATGTTATTTTTATTTTATTTTTTGCTGTTTCTTTGTATTTCTATCACATTTTTTCTTGAGTTTCTCCAGTGAGAGTTTAAAAAGCAAATTAGATATTCCACTCAGGAAAGCACAGTTGACTCCACTTTTCTGAATATTATTATTCTTTATCAAGAAAGTTGAGCCAATTTGAAATTCAATTCCCTCTCAATCGTTCCATAGACCATAGGGGACAAACCTGGCAGCTATTCAAGTTTTCTGATAGAAATTTAGATTGACAAATTTGGCTACTGCTATGCTTTGTAAAGCTTCACTATTTTCAGGTATTTTCAGTGTTATTTACAAACCAGAAATAGACACATCTCACATGACTGATTGTTCATCCAGTTGAAAACTTCTTCTCAATGTTAACTTGTTGATCAAAATGCAAGTTATACTTGATATTTTGTCAGTTTTAATTAAGAATCAAAGTAGTAACATTTTTGGGGGAGGAGGGGGTCTCCTTTTCTAATGCACGGCAGATTATATATATATATATAGAAAAAATTTGAGACAGAATGTGGTGTAAGGGTATAAAGTTATTAATAAAATATTCAAATGTATTGCTTAAGTTAATCTGTGATTTAAACAATTATATTTATCTATTACTTTTGTAAAATTGTAAGTTCTACTAAATATTGAGCACTATTGAAATTAATACTGAAAAATATCCCCCAAATCTTATATATTATATATATATATATATATATATATATATAAGATTTGGGGGATATTTTTCAGTATTAAAATAAACATAGTTTGAGTATCCGACAATTGTTTCAGAACCTTCTAGCCTCCTCCTCAGGGAGTTATGTCCCTGAGGAGGAGCCTAGAAGGTTCTGAAACAATTGTCGGATACTCAAACTATGTTTATTTTAATATAAAAGCTCTAATATATATTGAGCACTTTTGAAAAATGTTTTTGTTCATTTAGTTAATATTTGAACTTAATTAAATAAAATATATATATATATATATATATATATATATATATATATATATATATATATAAATAAATAATCACAAGTCTGTGAAACGATGGTCGAATTTGTGCAGGTAACTAATTGGATCTTCGTACCGCATAGGCTCATTGGCCGAGTGATCTAAAATGATGTCAGCTGAAAGCACACGTTCAAATTCTTTATGGGTCTCATTTTCTCTTTCTAAATTTTTCTGTAGAATAAGTAACTATTTATTTAATAATGGTTTTATCTTCCTTAACGCAAGTATCAAATCTCTCCCTCTCTCTCTCTCTCTTATATATATATATATATATATATATATATATATATATATATTTATTTATTTATTTATTTTTGGTACAGAAAAATTAGTGAAACATTCTTACCGTCGGTTTCAAACACGGAAGGACTTAACCATCCGGCTCTCTTCAGCTTCTGTTGTCATCTAATGTTTAAAACAGTCCTTCCGTGTTTGAAACCGACGGTACGAATGTTGTACTAATTTTTCTGTACCAAAATAAATAAATATTACGCTCTTAATTTTTAATTTTTTAACTTAAATTCTTTATTAATCGAGCACTCTGCTGGGATTTTTCCTGCTATATTACAAAGTATATATATATATATATATATATATAATGTTACTTTCAATTCTCAAGATTGATTCTGTTATTGTTACAGTTTGAATGTTATCTTGAACATAAGTATAGTTACATTTTAAACTATTGAGTACTCTAAAATTTAAATAAATTATTTTAAAAAAGATAAAATAAAAAATAATTCTTAAAAATCTATGAAGTTATAATAAATATCTATGAAGTTATAATAAATCAAATTGCCCCAAAAGTATGAGTACCCAGCAGTTTCTGGTAAAAAAAAAAATTTTGGAAGCAAAATTGTCACAAAAATGTAATGTCTATTATTTATGGAGGGCAGTGACTGACTGGCAAATGTGTCCACTCACCCCGGGTGAAGTGGGCTCCCTATATTAATTAATAAAAGAAGTCGGATAAGCAAACAAACACAGCTGTTTCCGTAATAAAAAAGAAATATGAAAAACAGGACACAAATAAGCAGCACATGAAAATTAATGAAGCTGGGATGGGATTTTATTTATTTGTTATGAAAATTAACTGATAGCATTATGTTTATGAACCATCTTTGTCTATTGGCAAAACACATCTGTAGACATCGTCAACCATTACTAAGAGGAGGGGTGGAATTTTGTTGTATCAGGAGTTATCTTTACTAGATGGGTCGAAAGTCAAATTATACTTACTATTATATTGATTTTAATTAAGAACCATTTTAGTTACTGGGGGGGGGGGCTTCTATTAATATAAGTTAATATTGGCATTTCGGTATTCTTGTTATTTTCTTATAAATTTGTCAAATTAGTTTATAGAAATCCAATTCCAATGTGTTAATGTTTTTTTTTCTTTGATCAGGTTGAAGGAATTTTTGCCCAAGGAATACGTCAAGGTGAAAGGAATTGAGAAGAAAGTATTTCAAGTAAGTTATTCATTAAATATTTAATACTCCTGAAGTAATTAATAAAACATTTATCGAAAAAAGATTTAAAAAAAAAAAAAAAAAAATTCTTAACAATTCCAAAGTTTTTGACTCTTTTTGAGTTTGCTATTGTTATTTTATATGTATTAGACTGTTGTCCTCATCCTGGTTGCTATTACTAATGTGCCCATGCCGTCAAAAACAACTGCGCACTTTTTTTCATTACTTCCTAACTTACCTCAAACTTTTATAATTAAAATCACTTGCAAAAACAGTTGTCGTCTTGTTTAAAAACAATACTAATACTTTTGTCAGCTGCTGCTGATTGATGGTACTGTTTGTTTGCATATAAACTTAATTACTTCCCTTAGTGTTACAGGCAAAGTAATAGTTATTTATGTATAGAAATATTGAAACAGTTACATCATAATATACATATATAAATAGCAGTATCTAAATTTGGTATCATCCATTACCTCTGACGTTAAAATTTAAGAAGTTGTGGACGATTCAAATTGAGAATAACAAAGGAAATCTTAAAAAATGGAAAAGTTTCAATTACTGGAAATAATGGAAACTGGCATAAAATTTCCAACTTCATGGACTTTTTGGCTAGGGGCAAAGTGTAGTATCTGTTCTGATACTACACTTCATATTTTTTGTCCTTGGTTAGTGAAGGAGAAATCAATCGAGACTGAGGAAATTTTTATTTTTGTTCCAATCAAAAGTTCCCCTGTTTGGGGAGCTGGATTTTCCCCACATAAAAAAACGACCTTGTGTCTAACTCTTCCCTCGTGGGGAGGTAAGTAAATAGGAACATTTCCAACTTTGGGAAAATGAGGAGAGCTAACCTTCTCCAAACTCTTACTGGTCATAACTAAACACTAAAAGTAGATGAGGAGCTCCCGTGTAACATTCAGTAATGGTCACATCTCAATTTTTGCTTGACATTCTGTCACATCCAGTTCTCATGGGGAGTTAGATAAATAGAGCTTAAAAAATAAAGATCTTAAAGCAGCATAGCTTCAGAAGAGAAGCTTGTCTTTCCAATGTAAGCTACCTTTCAAGCAGAGCATTTCGGCATCAAACTTCAGAAGACAAACTTTTTGTTTCCATTTCGTGGGAGATGACTACAAAGATCATCAACTTAAGAGTATTTATTTACCTCCTCTCCAGGAGGTTAGGCACAAGGCCAGTTTTATCTTGCTCCCACAAGGTAAGATGTGACCCAAGGTCGGGGAAAGCGGGACTTGAAAAGCCAGCACCCAAGAAGGTGAGCACTCTTGCCATTAAAAATTGCCTGGGCAGCTTCGTTGGCATTCCCCGGTAGGGCGCCTCAGGCAGTAAGCAATAACCTTACTCCTCCCCAAAGAGGGGAGGCAAAGCCTGAGAGGGTGGACCTCCTAGAACTGCACAGGACAAACCCATAGACCGGTGGAATCGAACCCCGAAGGCCAAGACGATACCAGTCTATGGGGTGCAGTATCCATCGGAACAGATACTACACTTTGATCTTGGCCAAAAGGCCAAGAAAAGAGTATTATTTATCTACCTCCCACAAGGTAAGATGTGACACAAGGTCGGGAAAGTGGGATTAGACAAGCCAGCGCCCGAGAGGTGAGCATTCCCCGGTAGAGGCGCCTCAGGCAGTAAGCAATAAACTTACTCCTCCCCAAAGAGGGGAGGCGAAGCCTGGGAGGGTGGACCTCCTAGAACTGCACAGGACAGACCCATAGACCGGCGTAAATCAAGCCCAGAAGGCCAAGACAATACCAGTCTATGGGGTGCAGTATCCATCGGAACAGATACTACACTTTGATCTTAGCCAAAAGGCCAAGAAAAGAGTAACTCAATATTATATTAGAGAATTTGATTATAAAAGTTGTTGGTCAGTTGTGAAGCAATGAAAAGAAAAGTCTGCCATTATTTTTATGGCAAAGCATCACTGGTCTGTGTGTGTGTATATATATATATATATTTATTTACTCCTCCCGGAGTTAGGCACAAGGCCAGTTTTATCTTACTCCCACAGGTAAGATGTGACCCAAGATCGGGTCGAGCAAGTGGGGTTAAAAGCCAGCGCTCGAGAGGTGAGCACTCTGGCCATTTAAAAATTGCCTGGGCAGCCCCGTCGGCATTCCCCGGTAGGGGCGCCTCAGACAGTAAGCAATAAACTTACTCCTCCCCAAAGAGGGGAGGCGAAGCCTGGGAGGGTGGACCTCCTAGAACTGCACAGGACAGGCGTGCAGTATCCATCGGAACAGATACTACACTTTGATCTTAGCCAATATATATATATATATATATATATCTAGCTGAAGTACTCGTCAATGCAGAGTTTCTCAAATCTTTCTTTTCTGTGCATTTAAAAAAAAATCTCAATGAAATAAAAAAAAATACTTAAACAAGTGCATTAAGTTTTGTGATGATGATCGATCTCGGCTAGGAAATAACTAGAATGCTATAGAAAAACAAAAAACAAAACAATTGCCTAGTGTAAGATTCGAACCCTGAAAGATGCCATAAAATATTGGAACTGAAAGTGAACGCTTTATCCACATGGCCAGTGGCCAAACAGAGATATTTTGTCTTTGTAACCTACTTAAACTGTTTGAGTTCGGCATTAGGATACAAACTTTATTTTTCTTACTAGTAATGAAGAAAAGGTTCAGAAATATGTTGTTCGGTCGGCTTGGAAATGGGAATGCTAACTGACTGACAACTTAGCTTAACATACATGTGTGTGTATATGTATATATATATATATATATATATATATATGTACACACACACACATGTCTGTGCATGTAAAAAAATAGTATTAAAACTCCAAGGAGAAATTACAGGTAATTAATGTAATTATATAGTGTTGCTGCTACCGCGTCCAATTTTAGCATCTGTCCGTCAAAATATCTGTTAAACATTGTTGGAAGCATATCAACAAATTCTTAACACCTTCCTCGCCTCTAACTTGAAAATCCTCGATAATGTCTACTTATTTTAAGATTATTGATGCCTCTCGATTTGATATAGTTTGTGCCCTCTATAGGTTGAGCTTTCTGCCACTTAGCATAAAGCAATAATCTTCTCTAAAGAATAGATTTCTCAGGTTATTGATAGTATGATAAACAAAAATATATGTAAACAAAAAAGTACATATATAGTACTATACTTTCTTCTATTGTCAGTTGCTTGCTTGTTAGTTCAATGCAGTACTTGATTGCTGATTACGTTTGTGTGTGGCGAGCTATTTGAATTTTGGCGTGGAGTTTTGAAAAGATGAAGCAACTGCCTGTGAATGACACTATTTTATATATGTATAGGTGTGTGTGTACACTTAAAAGTCAGAAGTTACACAAGATACCCCACAAAACTGATATTGTTTTTCAGCGTTGCTTAAGGCAGAATGTAGACAAATTTTCTTCAGAATATTCACTCCTTTTGGAGGTCAACAGGAACATTTGAAAATGTAATTTTTTTTAAAAACTACATAAATGTGCTTTTTTATGTCATCGGGTGAGATGGTAGGGGAAAAGAGAGGGCAGTTTTAAAAGAAAGATGTTACAGATACTTAAACTTGTCTGCTTTGTTGTTCATACTCCCGAGCAACGCCAGGTAGTCATGTTAGTCTTATAAACTAAAGCCAACAGAAATGTTGATTTGTAAACAGTCTATAGATTCTTAAATGGAGCAGAGATTAACATTTTTGCTTCGTCATCAGGACCTGCTGTACATCAGATAATGCTTTTATAGCAACAAAAAAGTATTTTGAATAAATTTAGATTAATAAATATTTAATCTGGTTGTAAATTTCGCTCATTTTGTATTGACACAAAGAGGAAGTGGGAGGTATTATGTCCTTACAGAAAAAATACTTCCAATTCTAATCGTCCAAAAGATTGAACAATTTTCAATTAAATGCCATGTTGGTCTTTGTACTGAATATCAATTTAAAAATTTTTGTTTAAATGATTATAATATGGTAAACATATTTATGCCAAATATTGTTTAATGTGCTTAAAAAAATAAAAATTGTATCTCTGATCGATATTTTATTTTTAATTAGTCATGAATAAAAGAAGGCAGGAGGTTTTACTCTCATACTCAGATCTACTACTACTGCCACCCATGAACACCTGAAACAAATTTAATAAGATACATTTAGATAGTCACTGGTAGCCGTATATTATTCTGTAGGTAATCACGTGACCAAAACAAATATAGATATCTTTTGCTCCCTCTCTCTCCCCCTCTCTCTTGCCATGTCATAAAGAATATGACTTAATTTTACTGTCATATCAGAAGAGAATTATCCAAACATACCACAACAAAATTAGGTCGTGTTAAAAACACCCTAAAATTTTCTATTACCTGAATGAAAGATTGACTGCATAACAATGAACATAATTTCTTGCTTACTTACATAAACAAACCAACTTCACTGTTTTACATCCAGTGATAGGTAAGAATTTAGAAAGTTATTTCTTTTAAAATTACTGCGAGTGACAAAAAATATTCAGAATTAATCAATGTACATAGGAAGAAATGTGTACAGTTCATGTACTAAAAAAGAAAATGTTTGTATAAAATTTCCAAAGAATATGAACCTACCTTCAAATTTTTTATGCTATGCAAATTGAAACTCATCCATAACTTGCAATCATTTTCAGTCAAACTTTTTCTCTCTTGATAATATTTGGTCATCCTATGTTGTCTTTATGTTTAAGGGCAATCACGTTTTGGTCAATACAAAACAGATTTTCAATACCTTGAAACTTGAAAAATAGCATTTCTTGAAATATTAAGTTCCTTAATAATTGCTCGCTAGTTTTTATTGTTTATCCAAGTTTCTTTGGACATTTTAGCCATCATTTCCAGGAGATTTTATTACATTTGACAATTTAAAAATAAATTTGACCAACAGAGCAAACCGAGTGTATTTGGGGACGATGGGTAAATAACTAAGTTTCTTATAAAAATGTAATAATTATGTACTAGCAGGACCCGTGTAAATTACACAAAATGTTGTTTTCAATACTAATTATCTTGTTTCTAACCTATGCATGTTAACATAAAATATAAGATTCGACTTGAATATTTATTTTTAAAAATGAACATCGTATTAATGTGTCTTTCCAGTCGTTCCCTGCCTACCCCCCCCCCCCTTCGATGTAGAAAAAAAATCTTAGAGGTTGGTTGGAGTCAAACTATAAACCAGTCGGGCCGATGTCAAAATCCTACGTCGCTAACCGTTGTGCCAAAGGGAAATACTTGAAAATATCGCGAAAATTAGTTGACTTGAATGCTTTTCCAAATCTAGGTGCGGCGCGCATACGCAGAGCTTTTGATGTAAGCGTGACGAACACAAACGCTATCGTATTAATATATAGATGTTTATATAAACGTTTCTATTGGTGAGAAACACAATTAACTTGCATACAAATGTTCTGTCAACCAATCAGGTATTTGAAAACTTTGATCTTTGATTTGGACAGAAATGGAAACTGAATCATAATTGAAGACGAGAGAAAGGGAGAAAACGATACTCTCCTTATGTAAATTTATCAGATCTTTTCTTAGAGAGAGAAAAGTTTTCTTTTTTTTTTCATTACCTTTTTCGTTTTTTATCTTTTGGCTTAAAAATTAATTTCAAACATTTAAATTTCTCTCAGTGAACAATTCATCATATGCAAATAGAATAAAAGTGTTTTCTAAAAAATAACTGTTTCTCTTTATTTAAAAAAAAAAATTGGCAAGTACAACTATACAGTGTCTTTTGTCTCTCTCCCGTCCTTCCCCATCTTTCTCTTCCTTTTCCCCATCTTTCTCTCCGTCCCCCCCCTCACTCTCCGCCCCCCCCCTCACTCTCCGTTTTCCCTCTCTCTCTCTCCCCCCCCTCTCCTCTCTCTCTTCGTTTTCCCCCCCTCTCTCTCTCTTCGTTTTCCCCCCTCTCTCCTCTCTCTCTCCGTTTTCCCCCCTCTCTCTCTCTCTCTCTCTCTTCGTTTTCCCCCCTCTCTCTCTCTCTCTTCGTTTTCCCCCCTCTCTCTCTCTCTCTTCGTTTTCCCCCCTCTCTCTCTCTCTTCGTTTTCCCCCTCTCTCTCTCTTCGTTTTCCCCCTCTCTCTCTTCGTTTTCCCCCTCTCTCTCTCTTCGTTTTCCCCCTCTCTCTCTCTTCGTTTTCCCCCTCTCTCTCTCTTCGTTTTCCCCCTCTCTCTCTCTTCGTTTTCCCCCTCTCTCTCTCTTCGTTTTCCCCCTCTCTCTCTCTTCGTTCCCCCCCTCTCCGTTCCCCCCTCTCCCCCCCTCCGTTCCCCCCTCTCTCTCTCCGTTCCCCCCTCTCTCTCTCCGTTCCCCCCTCTCTCTCTCTCCGTTTTCCCCCCTCTCTTTCTCTCCGTTTTCCCCCCCTCTCTCTCTCCGTTCCCCCCCCCTCTCTCTCTCTCCGTTTCCCCCCTCTCTCTCTCTCCGTTCCCCCCCTCTCTCTCTCCGTTTTCCCCCCCTCTCTCTCCGTTCCCCCCCCCCTCTCTCTCCGTTCCCCCCCCCTCTCTCTCCGTTTTCCCCCCCCCCTCTCTCTCCGTTTTCCCCCCTCTCTCTCTCTCTCCGTTTTCCCCCCTCTCTCTCTCTCCGTTTTCCCCCCTCTCTCTCTCTCCGTTTTCCCCCCTCTCTCTCTCTCCGTTTTCCCCCCTCTCTCTCTCTCCGTTTCCCCCCCTCTCTCTCTCTCCGTTTTCCCCCCCCTCTCTCTCTCTCTCTCTCCGTTTCCCCCCCCCCCCTCTCTCTCCGTTTTCCCCCTCTCTTTCTCTCCGCCCCCCCCCTCCGTTCCCCCCTCTCTCCGTTCCCCCCTCTCTCCGTCCCCCCCGCTCTCCGTCCCCCCCGCTCTCCGTCCCCCCCCCCCCCGCTCTCCGTCCCCCCCTCTCTCCGCCCCCCCTCTCCGTTCCCCCCTCTCTCCGTCCCCCCTCTCTCCGTTTTCCCCCCCTCTCTCCGTTTTCCCCCCCTCTCTCTCTCTCCGTTTTCCCCCTCTCGCTCTCTCTCCGTTTTCCCCCTCTCTCTCTCTCTCCGTTTTCCCCCTCTCTCTCTCTCTCCGTTTTCCCCCTCTCTCTCTCTCTCCGTTTTCCCCCTCTCTCTCTCTCTCTCCGTTTTCCCCCTCTCTCTCTCTCTCCGTTTTCCCCCTCTCTCTCTCTCTCTCTCCGTTTTCCCCCTCTCTCTCTCTCCGTTTTCCCCCTCTCTCTCTCTCCGTTTTCCCCCTCTCTCTCTCTCTCCGTTTTCCCCCTCTCTCTCTCTCTCCGTTTTCCCCCTCTCTCTCTCTCTCCGTTTTCCCCCTCTCTCTCTCTCTCCGTTTTCCCCCTCTCTCTCTCTCTCCGTTTTCCCCCCCCCTCTCTCTCTCCGTTTTCCCCCTCTCTCTCTCTCTCCGTCCCCCCCCATTTCTCTCTGTCCTTCCCCATCTCTCTCCTTTCCCCCATCTTCTCTCTTTCTTGCTTTCTCTCTCTCTCTCTATCTTCCCCCCTGCTCTCTTGCTTCCCCCTTTCTCTCTTGCTTTCCTTCTCATTCCCTTCATTTTTCCCCTCTATCTGTCCGTCTCTCTCCCGTCTCATTCTCTTTCTTCCTCCTGTTTTAATGGATGACGCCATAAAGTGTGCAAACCAACACCACAGTTTTAGTATATAGATAGATTTTATTTTACTTGTAATTGTTCATATTCTATCAGAAATCGAATCTATATTTAACTCTTGTATCCACCTTGTAGCATCCATTGATGATAGACGATCTTGTTGATTAAATTTGTAATTTAAAGGCGAAAAAAATGCTGAAGATTATTATGATTCAAATGAGATAATCCCATTTAGATTCAATTGATTGAATCCTAACAATTTTTTATTGTTTTCGGAAGTGTTCACACTCGTATAAATATTCAAATTCTTTTTCTTCAAGAATTAAAAATGAATTTTCAGTGTATTTGGGGGAAACAAAACTTTTTTTACTTTATATGTAACTAGATATTCTCATGCAGATATATATATATATATATATATATTTTTTTTTCAAAAAATCCAGTAAATGTACCTTTTGGCACTGAGGTTCTTTTGATAACTGAATTTTCTTATTAAAGACAGAGAAGTCTTGTTACTTTTGACATAAATAGATGCATTTCACTGGTATCATTTAATGGCAAATAGAAGTTAACAAAAGCCTTAGTCAAAATCTTCTTCCATGTTAGCCTAAAGTAATTTGGGTTTTTTTTTTCTTCCTCTCTGGCATAGTTTAGTGTTTTACAAACGTGTGTGTTAAATTTGTTTTTATTTTTCTCATCAGCTCACCTTTTTTTATGCTTGAAAAATATTCTAAATATATAAAAACGTCTTTTATTTTGAATCTTACATTTTTCAATCCATCTCTCTCTCTCTCTCTCTATTTTTTTTTGTTTCTCTTCATGAATTTCTTTCTATTTGCCCTTCCCTCATCAAAAGTTTCCCCTTCCTCTGGTCGTGTGATAAGCAGGCAATGTTGATGAGGATACCATAGATGAAGATAAACATCACTTCACCCCCCCCAAAAAAAAACTTGCCTTCTCTTGACCTACTGTTCTGCCCCCCCCCCCCGGAGTCTTATATATTGAAAATAGATAGAGCCACACTGTATTAAGCAACGCCTTCTTACAGCCTCTTCCTCCGTCTCTACATACAAGTAACTTTTGTTGAGAATGAAACGTGCATCTGTACCTTTTTTCTTCTTTTTCCTTCTTGCTCCAAGTCTCGGCTTGTTTATATAAACTTTTGGTGGGAGATGAGCGAAGATAACACTTGTGTTATTAAAGACCCGTTTCTTTACTTTTATTTCAAAAGATAGATGGTTAAAAAACGATAAAAACGCACAAACATTGTGTGTATGTATACATATATTGCCATAAATATATTTTTATATTATATATATATATATATATATATTTATTTATATATATAATATACTAGTGTACATGTGTCATCAAAAGAGGCAGTAGTTTCATTTTTTTTATAATTATAAACCCAGTCAATCCCAGTTGCTAAGAGATAAAATCAAATAAAGTTTTTGTTTTTTGTTGTTTTTTTTTTAAATCTTAAAAATTAGTAAGTAATGGAGACTAATACAAAGAAAGTAAAGCAAACATGCAATTTTAAAATAATTCTCTTAAAAAAAAAAAAAAAAAAAAAAGGATAAAGAATGACATTTTCATTAATTTATAAATAAATCATTCTTTATTAAAATTCCTAAAAAGGTAGGGGGGGGGGGATACATAAAAAAAAGTTTAAAAAAGACCGTGACTAATTGCGTCTTCCTTGATGGTGCATCCAATTCTGACTAGTATTAGTACTACAACTCATATTTCCATCACTAAAAAAAAAATTTCCGGCTGTGCATGATTGGCTTAGTTGATACTGTCACATATTATGGAATCGACTATGCCACATTCAAATCCTATTGGATGCATTTTGTTCAGTTATACACTAATAGTGTTGGGGAAAGGGTTAATTATCTCCCTTGGCCAGCTATGAGTGAAATAGTGACTTGTGTTCATACAAGTAATCAGTGACAATCGTTATTGTGCTTTGCCATTAAAATGACCCCAAAAGAGGTTGATGTGCTGTAAAATAAACCAAAAACGATAAAATCGAAAACACTTCCTCCTATTTTGTTTACACTCTGTACTTACACCACCCCTCTTGTAATTAATAATCTGATACCAAGTCTATAAAAACTACTCACCACTTACGTGAGTGTGTGTATATATGTATACGCACACACACACGCATTTATGCATAGGTTTAATCTTTAAATTTTCTTAAGTTTTTTTTTTACCTGAGAAAACCTATTTTACGCACGTAATACTTCAACGATTGCATCTGTAAAATCTAATGTAAGCGTACAAATAATGAAGAAAAATATGCCAAATCCCAAGGAATTCATTATTTGTATGCTTACATTAGATTTTTACAGATACAAAGTGTATCTCTTAGAGAATCTTTTGCCGAATACATCTCACTTGAAGAAGCTGCCTCGTACCACCACTTGGACGCCAATCTCTCTCGCCAAGATCCGCATTGCCTTGATCTTGCTGCACCTTTTTTTTTTTTTTCAGCTTTGTGACAAAGTTCGTTGTGCGGACACAGTCAAGATGCCTGCTATGATCTTTCCTGCTAACCCGACTGCTTTCATATTTCCGTCATAATTTTCCATCTTGCATCTCACGACCTTCAAGGAGCACTAAGCTGCAGCTAAGATTTCCGAATGTTTGAATCCGGCACAAATTATCATGATACAGATTACTCTCTTCCAATGTTTTCCAGTCGGCCATGGTCTCCAGCTCTCAGACCCACGAATCGTAAACAGAAACACCTATCCGTTGCACTTCACTGCTATTAAATACTTCAAATGGTCTTGAAATGAAAGAATATCAAATAGCTATGAATTTTGTCATCTCTAAGACTCTTCAGTGTGGCTAGATGTAACAAGATTTGAAACCAAGACCCTCAGTAGTTGGCATCAGGTGCTCTATCGACTGAGCTAACGAAACTGCTAGGAAGTAGGAGAAATTATAACTTATTTAAATGAAACTATTTATTTATATTTTTTATGATACTGATAGCCAAAAGTACTCAATTCTTTTTATGAAGAGTATTGCTTTTATGCTAAGTGGAAATGGAAACCATCATTTCCTCTACCAGAGTGCTTCACTTATAAGGGAGCATATATATATATATATATATATATATATATATATATATCTCCACAGCATGAGTTTCCAGCCATCAAGACTACATATCCGACCCCCCTCCTTCGTGGGTTGAATACTGTAATAAGTTAAATCACCAACTGCCATTAGCAATAATGCAAACTCTTTGTAAAACGAATGGAGCACGCTTTAGTAGTTGGCAATGTTCATACAAACATTGAGAGTTTGCTCACTCATGGCCCATGGTTAGAATTGCTGACTATAAACAAAACGATTGTTTCCATCTTAGCTAGAAGTACTTGCTTTTCTAGCCACACTGAAGAGCTGTGATACAGCAAAACAGTCCATCTGTGAATGGCTGCGTATGCATCCTTTCGTGAGTTGAGTGCTTCAATAAGTGAAATCGACAACTATCATTAGAGATAATGCAAGTGTCTCGTAAAAAACGAAGGGAGCACTCTTCGGTAGTTGACAGTGTTTATGTAAACATTGAGATTTGATTAATTCATAGCTCAAGGCTGAATGATTGGAATCTCTGATTGTCAACAAAACAATCGAGTTTCGATCCCGGTTTGAAGCACTCGCCTATCTCACCATACTGAAATCTGTGATACGGCAAAACAGTCTCTGTATGTATATATATATATATATATATATATATATGTGTGTGTGTGTGTGCATATTTTTAAATAAGTTTATTTTGTAGTGTTGTGTTTATTTTGTAGTGTTGTGTTTATTTTGTTGTGTTTTGTGTGGCTCTGAAAAGGTATTAAGTCGAATACTGGCAGTGTCGATGTAAGCAATTTATAATATAACTGTTCTACTTTTCGTAGTATTGAACACTTTTGGATTCACTATTCATACTATTTATCAAAAAACCACCCTGGTAGTATCTTTCAATTCATTTATTTATATATATATATATATATATATATATATATATATATATATATATATTAGTATAAAGAAGTTTGAGTCATTTTAAACAAAGAAAAAAAATGCAGTTTAAATTCGCAGGGATACTAACTAAATCCAAGATATCGCAGACTTAGCATTTGCATAAGATGACTTACTGCTGGAAAATTCACCAATAAATAAGGGTATTCAAGTATCTAACAGTGAAACAAAAACAGGGGACCTTAACTTAAGCGTGAAATATTAATGGGGATCATCAGCTGTTTACCATGTAACTGTTTCGGAGATTTAAAAACAGGACAGTTATAATATTCATGGCTCTCCAGTGGGACTGATCAAATGACCACTTCCCCAATAATCAAGTGTAGAAATAATTCAGCTTTAATTTCACTAATATATACATAAAAAAAAAGATAATAATACATTACCCTTAAGACTACAGTGTGATATGGTAATTTGCATATCAAATAATATAATAATAATAATAATAATAATACTATCTAAACACTACCCCCCCCCCCCCAAGAACCATTCTGTGATATGGTAGCTAGCAATAAAATTATATAGGAATAAAAGTTGCATTAAAAAAAAAAAAAAGCTGAAGTACCTTTGGTACCAGATAGGCAAGTAGATAAGAGGAAGGAAACCTAGCCATACAGATCTAAATACCCAATGTATATAATATAGTATATTTAATCAGCAAACTTTCCTTTAGACATGTTTAGTTGTATGATGAACAAGGAACTCTTTTTACTAATAGTAGTAGCAGCTTTTCACGTGGTCTAACAAGTATTTTCCATTATCGATGGAATAACAAAAATTTCTAATTGATGTTTCAATATTTTAATTTACATCTATCCTAGTGCTTTCAGAGACTTCACTCACCATCTTCAAGGAATAATGTTATTGCTGATATTGATATGATTTTTAATATCAATCCTAATAATAGTCATTGTAATGTTTTCGCCAAATACAGCCATGGCATCATGGTCGCGTTATTGTGTGTTGGTGGACGATTCTAGTTACATCAGGAGAGCTTTGTCATATTTAGTCTTTTTTTTTTTGTATCATAGTGTTGAAATCTATGTAAAAAAAATATCCGACAGTAGGGTTTAAATGATGACTAGAAAATCTTTGTATGAAATAGGTTTATTTAGTTTAGATGATGTTTTGTTATAATTTATACTTCTTCAGATCTCCTCCTGGAAGAAAAAAACGTTTTTACATCAGAGATAGCATTAAAAAAGAAAAAAAAAAATGAAAGTAATGCTATCTTCGATGTAAAACATCTTTCTTCTCTCCTGGCTTTCATATTTCTAAAGAAGGTATAAACTATACCGATACCATCATATGAATTAAATAAAGTCTATTGGGCATACAAAGATTTTCCACTTCTTATACCAAGTGGATGTGTGTATGCTACATATATATTTTAGAGTAAATTGAGACAAATAAATTTGACATTATTTATTTCAGTTCCAAGAATTCAAGATCAACAATGATTAGATGTATGGTTGTTTCTAAGACAATTAGGAATTATTTTCTTTCTTTTTTTTTTACATTTTAATTCCAATATGTGTCTTTGCTGCACCTTTATTATGTATTTTAGCCTGACGATTCCCTACGGGGATGAAATGCAGAAGCCACTGTATAGCTTAATTGCCATAAATATATTTTCATAACATATATATATATATATTAATCCTCATCTTCATACTAAGAACTTGTCCTGACAAAGTGCAGCTAATTCACCACTAGAACTGAAACATGTCTGCAAATGTATATCCATTGTGTGTGTGTGTGTGTGTGTGTGTGTATATATATATATAAATTTATCCCAAATAAATTTGTATATATATATACCTACACACTCCTTATAAAAGAGGGAGGTGACTGTTGGAAGTTTGTCCCCACCCTCTCACGTTTTCCTTGTGACTTCTGCGTGTGCCAAATAAAAGGGGTTTAACTAATCAATATTGAGTGAGGTGGAGGGGAGGGGTGTTATATTAAGGTTTCTTTTTCCACCTTGTAACTCTTCAACCCAATTTTCTACTTAGCAGTTCATCATATCTTAGAGTTTTTCTCTTTTATTCTCTTAGCCAAAAAGCTGTCTCTACTTCCTCTGAAACTGTTGCCTCACCCCTGGGAGCTATCCACACCAACTTACAATTCTCTCTTGTTGTTCTGCTTTCCTCTTTCTCTTTTAATGAAAACGCTCCTTCTGCCATTTGTAGCGTTTGCTGCTTACTGCACTGACCCCACCCAGAGGCTTGCGACCAGCTATGGCTACTCCCATCCTATGAGGTGGTAGATAGTTTAATCATAAGGATATTCGCAGAGTGAAGCACACAGAATAGATTTTGAATGACTAGAATGTTGTTCCTTGATAGTTTGCTACGTGCTTTCTGTGGAATTTACGAGTGTATCAACAGGTTAATGATGCTGGACACAGAGGGCAAGAGACTTATACAAAGGGGTCACCAAAACCGAACCTATTTTTGTATCAAATAATACTTAAAGAGCCACCCGGTTTGCAAGAGGAACCATGTCACCTTTTTCAAATACTGTTCTCCTTCTATGCCACAGGTAAATACTGTTGTTTTCCATTTTCTCTTAATTTTATCCGCATTAGTTTTGGTAGTTTTTTTTTTTAGTTTTTTTTTTTTAGTTTTTTTTTAGGGGTCAAAATTATTTTCGTTTGTGTGAAATCTTTTGAGTATGTTCTGTCTCTGGAATCTTTTGCAGAAAGTTCAAATCTCGAAATTATTTTGGAATACTTATCTTCATTCTATGGTTTGATATGAAGAAGTTACTAAGTTATTATAACAGATTAATTAAAAGTCATTCTTTATTTATCCCCCCCCCCTCCACAGTTTTTTTTTTTTCGTTTTCTTTTAACTTTTGTAGAAGAGGTCAGAAAAATTGCTTGACTAATTGCTTTACCTTTTTCTCTGCCAATTTCTGCAACTTTAAAAGAAATTGAGGCTGTGTGATTGGTCTAATCGATGCAGTCATGGATTTGCCGATGCCAAATTCACATCCTATCAGATTGGTTATTATTTGTTCATCGTGCCTCTTTGGGGATCATATCCCTTTTTAAACATAATCTCTATTCAACCTAAAGAAAAAAACATTGCAAAAGATATTTACACTATGAAGACAACACCAATTTCTGCGGGTCAAATTCTGTGAAATATTTCATCAAATAATCCCCCTCCCCAAATTCAATTAGCTAATACATCTAGATTTTGAATTCTACCCTGACATAACTTTCCAGATCGAGACCATTTAATAACTAATACTGCTGAGAATACTTATAAAGAAAAAAGAAATCTGAAATTTTCTCCCTGCGGTTGTATGTAAAATAGTAACTTGTGTTCAATAAATCGTTTACAATTGTTTTAACATTAAATAATTTGAGTGGTTTTTCTGTTAAACAGACAAATCAAATTTTTGAATTGGTTTATTTTTATTTTTTATTTTTTAAAAATGAAATTCATTTAAAAATCTTTATAAGATATCTAAAGAATTATAGTAAATTTGATTAAACCATATTAAAATCTAAATTCAAAATATTTCATGTGACAATGACGTACATTCTCTCCTTCCCACCCATCATTTCCAAACTTCTCATAATATTGTTCATCATCCAATCGACAATCTCATTAACCCTTATCCTCAAATAGCATTTGACCTTTGTAAGAGGTGACTCATTAATATAAAAAGAAAACATTTCTCTAAAGTTTAATGTTACAATGAGAAAAAAGATGAGCTATTTCTAAATTTCAGGTTTAACTGCCATGTATTTATACTTTGCTAAATTTCAGGTGATTTTGTGAACTCATTGATGCTAAGATATTTTTTAATCAAAAAATTGGTCAGCTGATAGAAATATTTTTCAAAATGTTTTATGTGCACTGTTGATTTATTACGAGACAATTTCTTTTCATGTAGTGATTCTCATGTGTAGTTATTGCAGCTTAAGTTGATCACTCTATAAAAAAAAATAATACAAACAATATCATGTAGCATTTATATATTCGGCTTCTTTTGGGCATATCTTATTTTGATTATCTCATTTCGACTTTAATGAAATCAAAAATGTAAAGATAACATTTTTTTTTTATTTTTTTTACTTGTAACGAAAACGAGTGTTGGATATTTGTTAAACTAGGGCAGTGCTAATATTATTATAGTATGTTTCTCCAAAATGGCTGAAGTCATTTTTAGTTGTTTTACAATTTATGCTTAAAAGGTTAATTTCAAGTTTTGTGCATCTGAAGAAATGTAACATAGAAGCCGTTTGTAACATTGTTGTGGACCTCTACTACTATAATAATTATTATTATTAGTTACTCACTTGGTGTTCTCACGCGTCATTATCAGTGATCACTCACTGACAACAACATGTAGTGTTCCCTGGAGTCTGAGTGACAAGTCTCTCCAGATTTCCGGTACTTCCTGCTTCTTTCGATAACCATTGCAAATCATTTTGTGTTCTTGCAACAGCCGTTTACCATTGGCTTCTCGCTGATAGTGGCCGTTGGTTTTCTCTGAAATTTGAGCGGCAAAAATCCTCTTCGGGATTTCATTTCTTTGTTCAAACATCCTTTTCGTAAAACTGTTCATGTGTTTTCTTTGGTCAGTCTCATAAACCGGCCATGTAGCTACTCCATTTCTCATTTGACTTTCTTGACTTTTAATTTCCAGTTTCACTCATCTTTGTATTGTTCATTTTGCCAGTGCTTTCTGTATTTTGAGCTATATATTTTTCTAGTTCTTTTATTGTATCATCCACGCAGTCTTCTATACTTAACAATCCTCTTCCCCCTTCTTACCTAGTCGGTCAGTATTATCCTTTAGATGCAGTGCACGGTCATTAGTTTCCTAGTTATTTGGTCCAGGTTCTAGAGTTCTCCTTTTGTTTAGTTTATGAAAGGTCCAGAGTATCTTACTAGGGATGCCGCTCAGTTATTCATTCTTTTTATTATGTTTCTACTATCTAATTTGGTTTCAGCAAGTTTTCTTGTTCTTTCTAATCTTCTGTCATTTTTGTTGATTTTTATGGTGTCCAATTCCAGAACTCCCAGATTTAAATTATAGGGATCACATTCTCCAAGCACCCTCATCCCCCTTTCGGTTGGCCAGTTCTATGCCCTACTCAGTTTACAATTTTCTGTTCATCTCGAGTAGTGCATACTTTTCTATTCCGAATTTCATTTGAATGTCTTGGCTGAAAATTCTGATTGTATTGATTAAATTTTCTAGTTCCATTTTGTTCTTTGCAAATAGTTTCAAGTGTCCATCTACATGAGGTGATTTATTTTCTTAGTTGTTAGAATTTATATCTGGCATTGCACCTCCTGCCTCGCTGTTGAGTAACATTATGGCTATGATAAATATTTGTGGTGATAGTCTCCCTGGTAATTCTATATTTTTATCTATGTCTGATGTTGTCCTCCAGCTGTCACTTTCACTCTCCATGTTTCCTGATTTATATTATTTAGTCACTAGAAGTTCTCACAAGTTATTATCAACGATTGTCCACTTGTGGTATTTCCTGCAGTTTAAGTAACGAATCTGCACCAGATTTATAGCACTCTCCGCATGTTTCGGTAACCATTGCAAATCATTTTACCTTATCGCAACAACTGTTTACCATTGAATCGTCGGCAACAATGACTGTTGGCCTTCTCTGGAATTTGAGTGACAATAAGTCTTCCCAAGGTTCCAGTACTACCCTTTCCATCCTCTTTGACCCCTCACAACCATTTTGTGTGGTACCAGCCGAGAATGATGTGTGTATGTGTGCGTTTTTTTTTGGGGAGGGGGGGACAGATTATGGGATTTCTGGCAATTTCAGTTTCTATTATTATTATTATTATTATTATTATTTATTATTATTATTATTAATTATTATTATTATTATTATCCTTTTTTTTTTTTTTTAAGTCCAGTTCATGTATATTTATTATTTTCAAGTAGGTTTTTAAATTTTGTTAAGAATATACAACTATTAAAAGTAATTATTTAAATCATAGATAAAAAAAATTGTACCTCAACCGTCTGCGCTGGTCGGGACGATGTGATGACGTCACCAGTCTGTCCGTCCCCGTGATCGATCGGTCACTGGGCGTTGATCTGTTGAACTTGTTGTCTGGATGAAGGCCGCTGATGTCGATGGTTCTCATCTAGTTACTAACACATTCCCCACATCGTGACTGTTTATAACAGTGAGCAATCATAGGGCGGACAGTAATCAGTTATCTCTGCAGAAGAAAGGGACATTCAAGCAGAACAACAACAAAAATGAATAATGACATTCAACTTGGTCTGGTTTTTTGCGTTTTCCGTAGGAAAATAATTATTCAACAAAAGAAATTATGATATCAATTTACACTTGGTTGGATACAAAATAATCCGTTTGATACTCATAAAGTTCACTCTGTGTGTTTTCTCTGGAAGAAAGGTAAAAACAAAAATAGGAAGAATCTAAATTACACTGCCTTGTTCAACAAAAAACGATTCCCTACTATTTCTCTGTGTGAGTGACAGTTGTGGTTGTTAATTGTCCATGAAAAGAATTTATCTAAGTTGGGCAGGCACGCATTCCTTACTTTACGACGGGTGAGGGCGATGGTCGGGGAGCAGAAACTCTCTAGTGTGTGCCTATTCACGGTTTCCATCCAGCTCTCTGACTCTACTGACATGTGCGAAAGCCCATCTTCTTTTATTGAAAATCTTGTGGCTGATATCTCTCTCTCTCTTCTGTCCCCTCTTTTTTCTCTCTCACCCTAGCTCACCCACGATGCGTTAAGATAATTTTATTTCTCTTTGTCTGGTCACAACTAATTAAATCCTTCTAACTCTATTTATTTGAGAGGGTTAGTTTTTAGACTTATCGAAAAATGATAACAAAATAAAACAAAACGACAAAAAATTCATTTGTTGTTTTCGAGCAGAACTGGTCAATCTCTCTGACTCCTATGTAATTGAGCGTGAAAGGTTACAAGATTTTCGCAGACTCCTAGGCACCTTGCCCTGTTGCACTGATAATTCCTGTTTTTAGCAAAATTCACACTAGTTTCATACCCTCGCTCCATTTTGTAGGGCTCTCTCTCAGTATAGCATATTCACTAAATGCATACTAGTACACTATCGGAGTCTTCCTGACTCTCGTGGGGTTGGCAGATACTTGTCACAAAATTATTAAATATTAATGTATTATAAGTGTGGTATCAGTAATTCAAATAATTTTAATTTTATTTCTACTCTCTCTCTCTCTCTGCAACTGGTTCAATATAATAAAGTATAAAGAAAGTTTACTGTTTTAGCTTGTGTCGTTTTTTAAAACCAGATCCCAATTTAGGTTGAAATTTGTAAGTGTATCTTGTGTAGTTTCTAACCTTTAGCCATGTACACGCAATTATGATCTTCCTTTATACAATAGATTAAAGCATTTGTTAAATTAAAACGTAACATTTTTTTAAAATTTTTATTCACACTACAGACTGAGACAACAAATATTGGCAAAACAGGTGGTGCGTGCCGTTAAATTTACAAATTTTAATATGGAAAATCAAGTATTTGCTAAATAAAATAAAAAAATTAAAAAATTTTGTTGGTTCAAAAGAGAATTATCTCCCTTACTTTTTATTGTTACTGAAGTTAGTGAGCAGTTTTAGATTTTTCAAAATCTATCAGTGTCATCTCATTGTTAGACCCAATATGTTATTTGTTTGTTTTTAAGTTTTAAGCTTGCTCAGGTAGGGCAAGCCTGAAAAGCTAATAAACATACAGACAATCTTTGCCTTTTGTACAGGGATTTTTTAGATCAACTTTAGGTGACACATCAGAAAAAAAGAGTGCGACTTAGGAAATACTATTGATAGCAGATGAAATTAATTTCTGACAACTTCTTGTATTATTTTCATTATCCTTATCTCTTACTAATAGCTTTTTGCTATTTCTACAAAGCGTATCTTTTTTTACCCGTTCCCCCAAATCCAGATTTAATATCTCATCGGTATGGCAGGAAACTGCATTCGTCACCCCCGAGTTGTCATTACTCTCAGGTCCACTCTAACTCAGAGTTGTGGTAGTACCTGTCAGGGTCCCATCTGTCTTGGGCTTGACATATCCATCTGATGGTATACTCACCAACTTACATTATGAATAACTATTTAAAGATGTTGAAGACTGTCATAAAGACTTTCTACCAAAATGACTGGATGAGATAAAGGGCAGATATGCCGTAAAACAAAATAACCAACAGTATAAATAATATGAAAGAATTGTTTGACAAAATTAAAGCTTCTTCCTAAAAAATTTTGAAAAGTTTAAAGATCTGACAAATGAAAAATTATCGAAATATATGAATAGAAGTTTGAAAATTAGTGCATCAAACGAATTATACAGAAATTTACACCTTCAATAAATTTACACCTTCAACAAATATTTGAAGACGTTAAGAATTTTTATCAAAATGACTGAATAAAACATTAAATAATCTCAAAAGAGTTTTTATGTCGTAAAACAACCAAACCAGATCAGATTTTTTTAGACATTTGTAGGTTTCACTTACCTATTTTCTGCTTTCACTTTTAGATTTGAATTAGAACAAATCTGGTAAGATTAGTACTTATTCGTTTCAATCTTTTACTGGAGTAAGACCTGTCAATTAAAACTATTTAGGATTTTGAACACATTTAAAATGTTAGGTCAATACTAATATTTGCTAATTTGAATGTTTGTTAATTTTAATAATAATAATAACTTATAAAATTTCTGAAAACTATATTTTCTGACCATTATAAAATTTTAATTTTTTTCAGGAACATAAAGCCTGTGCAGATATGTCTGATGTCCAAGCCAAAGTTAAGTACACTCAACTTTGCCGATCACTCAAGACGTATGGAATCACCTTTTTCTTGGTTAAAGTAAGCAACGTTTATTTTTTTCTTTTGTAATTTGAATTATTTTTTTGAATCATTTAAAGCAAAGCCAATTATTTTCGTTTAATTCTAAATTTCCTAATTTAAGATGTGAAAATATCTAATAGAGCTGTGCAGCGAGATGTCTGTTTACATTAGTTTTAAACCTCTGCATGTCGGTATTGTCGAGGAATATATATTTCTAATGTTATATATATATATATATAATTTCTATTGTTTATGCATATATATATATATATATATTTCTAATGTTTATACATATATATATATATATATTTCTAATGTTTATACATATATATATATATATATTTCTAATGTTTATACATATATATATCTAATGTTTATACATATATAGATACATATATATATTTCTAATGTTTATACATATATATATATATATATATATATTTCTAATGTTTAGATATATTTTTCTAATGTTTGTATAATTTTATTTATAAAATCTTTAATTTGTATTCAGCACTTTTGAAAAAATATTTGTTTTAAGTTCATGTTATCAATATATTTGAACTTTATATATATATATATATATATAAATTTTTTTTTTATATTAATGTACAAAAAAAACAAACATGTTAAAAATTTCAACTTACCTATTTTTTATTTTTTCCAGGAAAAAATGAAAGGAAAGAACAAACTTGTTCCTCGATTACTTGGAATTACAAAAGACAGCGTTGTGAGAATGGATGAAAAAACAAAAGAGGTAAAAACTGACTTTTTAATCTCTCAGAATCAAGTCTGTAAATCTTATGTTTCTCTATAAATTCTTATCATTTCCTGTTGACTTATCAATGAAGGCATACACTTAATTTAAACGTTTTTCTTTAAAAAAAAAATCAATACTTTTCAACATTTTTTTTATATTCCATTTTAGATTCTAAAGACTTGGCCCTTGACAGCACTAAAACGATGGGCTCCTTCCCCTAATAGTTTTACATTGGTAAGTATACACTTTATTCTTCAAGTTTATATATCTTTGCTTATATGGAGGTTGTCTGGTTTGTGTTGAACAGTAATTTGCCAAAGTAATAAATGTATATTAGACAGATCACTAAAAAATGGAATGAATTAGACAGCTGCAAAAATAATAACTCTGAAAAATAAATTTTAATACATAAAAAATACATAACTTTCCTGACGATCTGAGTTTGGTGAAATTAGGTAGTCAAAATTTGCTAATTTATTTGAAAAAAAATTATATATATATATATATATATATATATATATATATGGATGGTTACATTTAATGCTACCAAATCAAAGCTCTCCTTTAACAATTATAAGAAACCTTACTAACCACTGATTGCTATGACTGATAGCACCGTTCCCAAGAGTCCAACATTCAAACTTCTCAGCCTAACATTCATAAGTAACATGAATTGGAATAAATACAGAGAAGATACTGCCAAGTCTGCTGCAAAGAAAGTGCTAGAAAACTTCTCACACCTGCCAGTATCCTATATCTCTACAAAGCCACCATTCGCCAATGCATGGAATATTGTTTCCGCGTCTGGGCTGGTGCATAAACCACTAGTTTCTTCCTTCTTGACAGTCCAAAAAAGAGGTTTCTAACTTAATAGGTTTCACACTATCTACCAAGCTCCAGTCACTATCCCGTCGACTCAATATTGCATCGCTGTGCTTGTTTTACAAGTACTTCAGTGGAATGTTTAACGAACTTGCTGCACTTGTGTCCCATCAATGTAAATACTCCCGACAATCAGCAAAATCACACCCCTTCACTGTAGAGGTTCCCAGATTCTGGAAGGTTTTCTACTCTAATAGCTGCTTTCCTCAAACTACTTACCTTTGGAATTCCCTCCGTTCCCCAACATGCAAAAATTTAAATGTAATGCGAAGAATAGGATGCCCATATAAATCTAGACCCTAAGTCATAGTAGCCCCTTACGTCTAGGTGGCAGTGTGCTTTGTTTGGAGTGAATTTAAGTAAAAGAAATCTATGTAAAGGCAAAACTGTAAACAATGGCAAATGGACACAGTTGTGATCACTGGAAACTTAGCATAATGATAGTCAAAGGTAACATAGACGATAAACCTGGTGAGTGATTGATATGATGAGTTTAAGCGTATTACTCTGTAATAAGTTGGTATATATGGAGTTTAATAGGATAGTAGCAATGAGGAGGTCGCATACACCGAAACCATGACTTGTCAATGTAGGCCAAAAAACAAACGTGTGTTGGAGGGGGGGTGATAATTTCCAGTCTTCTGACTCGTGCCAGCATGTAAAACGGATGTAAAATTAGATATGATGAGTCTCTTCAGTATAACATGTAACCTCTCTTGGACTTTATCTGCAAAAGCATTTGATATAATCAAACAGTATAATAATTTATTTGTTTAAATTAAATAATTATTACTTTATATGGCTATCTTCATAGTCTCTGACAATCTTCATAGTCTCTGATTTCACGAAATAATTTGGTATCGTCAGCATACAAAAAGGCTTCACTGTCGTTCCTCATAGACTCCGGGGAGGTCATTTATATATACAACAAACAATACTTGATAGAACCTTTTGACTGCAACTCACCATCTTTACACAGACATCACATACAGCTTTAATATCTTCCGCATTCTACCCTTCATTACTCTGATGGAAAGAATAACATAAATGTGTTTGTTAATATATATATATATATTTATTTATTTTTACTTAGAAGTGATTACCAATTCATGTAAATACTGTGTCATAGTGGTTAATATTTGCATACCAACCACTATCATTTAATCATTGCATTGTTAGCGATTTAAGTTTTAAATGTGAGTTTCTGGTCTCAACATCATACCTTCTCACTAAGATGACCCAATAGAAGCTGATCAAATACCAGCTTGTAATTCGGCAGCAACATTCCACATGATATGACAACTATCAGTAAAAGAAAAAGCTTGATGAATTTGTGAATTGCAAGCAATGCTACATCACTAATTTATCAGAGACCCTAAAAATTATTTATAAATCAGCTCTACGAAATCCAAATGACTTAAAACTAATTTTATTTTCATTGCTAGATAAATCTGGCGGTACCTGTTATCATAAAAATGTTTATACTAAAGTATCCAGTTTTTACCCAAAATTTAATAATGTGATTGATTTCTTGTATTTGATATTGTGTTTATTCTGACTTTTAACTCTTCACTCAGGATCTTGGTGATTATTCCAATGAATATTACTCTGTACAAACGACTGAAGGTGAACAAATTTCACAGCTCATCTCTGGATATATTGACATTATTATGAGAAAGGTGAGTCTTCGATTTATTTTTTAAGTATCATCCATTTTGATTTTTTATGAACAGGATCTATTTTTATGATCACATATTTCTATTTTGATTTGATTTTAATCTTTTTACATAAAATATACTTATTGTATAGACATGATAAAGATAGTTTCTGTATTCTCTGCTTGATAAAACATTGTGTGTTTGAACATTGTAAACAAATTGTATGTATTAGTTTATCTCTTGTAAAAATAAAATGTAAATCTTTACTATTCATTTTAATTTCAATTTAGTATAACATTTGCCTTTGAGTTTGATGCAAGAATAGCATAAGTTTATTTACCCAAACAAGATAAATGTGTCTGCATATGATAGTAATACTAATTTTCTTTCATTTTCAGAAAAAGGCAAAAGATCATTTAGGAATTGAAGGGGACGAAGAATCCGCCATGTATGAAGACAGAGTTTCACCAGCACAGTAAGTGCGGCATCCTTTGTATTCTTTCTATTTTTGGATTTTAACTTGTGTTAACAACTTGAAATAACCATTGTAGAGGCTTGGGAACTAATTAGGTAGCTTAACAGAGGATTTTGGGAAATTTTGGCTAATTTTGGCTATTTTTCACTAGTTTTTGGCTATTCCACATTCATGAAAACCCTTTCACAGCCTGAAAATGGTCCTAAATTAAAGTACTATATCAGATTTAACCATCTATATCCATTCATAGCTTTTGAGGATGTTTTAGGACCTGCAATGTCGCATAAAACCACTTTTTCACCGAAAAAAGTTGAATTTTGAGTACCGTGGAGCCCTAACAGCTATTTTTTGCCTGCACCTTCTGAATTTTGCAAAATTTTCAAAATGTTTGATTGTTTAGTGTTATTTATGTATAAATGAACACAAAAAAATACTACTCGCATAAATCTGAAATTTTCACCCATTACGTCCCACCCCTACTGTAGGAAAACTTTTGATACGTGTACTTTCTTTTACTCTCCATAAAATCATGGTATCTTTTATTGTTGCATTAAGATATGACATTTATTATATATAATTACTAAAAGATTTTCAATATTTCTATTTATTTATTTATTTATTTTTTTTTTTTAAGTTTTTGTTGATTTTTAAACTTGTAATATGTTTTACTTTCAGAGCAGTAATTATTAAACATTTGGATCCCAAGATGGATCAAATTAACATGTCAAATGTAGCTATTCCTGCCGTAATCCGTGATCCGAAAGTTATGGGGGATCACATCACTATCGGCTCACTGCAGAAAGCCTCATTTGAAGAAACTTCAAACCACACGTATCCAGGGCACGCACCATTGCAAGTAAGTCACGTCAGAAGTATTTTTAAGTCTTTTCTTTTCGTCACAATTGATTGATTTGTAAAGATTACAGCAACAACAACAAACATCACATTTAATAAAAGAAGTTTATATGAATATTTTCAGCTCTTGTAGAACTTCTAAATAAAGTCTTTGTTTTGTGTCATGAAATTGTAGATAATAGTGTACTTTTACAACCAGGCTATTAAAGTATGTAATGTTATGGAATATAATGGATTTATTTTTGGTCCCCCGATTTATAAAATCAAGGGACTTATGTTTTGAGGCATGTCCGTCCGTCTGTCCGGATTTTTCTCCGCAACCATCCATTGAATTTCTCTGAAATTTTGCATGAAGTTGTAACTTTGGTCAGGTTAGAAAGTGACATTCTCCGATTTTAAAAAAAAAATCTGGTTAGCCCCCCCCCCCCCCCCCCAGGGGATCAAAAGGCCCCGAAATGGCAAAAAATGACATTTTTTGCCCGATAACTTTTCATCCATCCATTCAATTTCTCTGAAACTTGGTCAAAATGTGGAGGCAATTGTTCCTAATAGAAAATAAGTATCGCTGACCTTGGAAAAAATCTGGTTCACGCTCCCAGGGGGTCAAAAGCCCCCAGAATGGCAAAAAATTACCCTTTTCTCCCATAACGTTTGATCCGTCCGTTCAATTTTTTTGAAACTTGGCCAAAATGTAGAGGCAATTGTTCTGGATATAAAATGAGCATCCTTGATCTCAGAAAAATTCTAGTTCGCGCTCCCACGGGGTCAAAGGGGGGTCAAAAATGCCCCAAATTGCCCAAATTTATTGCATTTTACACTTGCCACATCGAGTCACATACAGAGGGGGACCACGCACGCGCGGCTTGTCTTTTTATGTTTTAAAAGAATATAATGAATTTATTTTCTTTTTATGTTATAAAAGAATATAAAACATGTTTTATTTTTATTTTCCGATGAGGGTGAGATTTGGCTGTGACAATCGCAAAATCTGCTTTTGAGTTAGTGCAGCAGTTGTCTAATTTTCCTTAGCAATCACAATAAGGATTGCCTCAGCAATTTTCCTTAGCAATCACAATAAGGATTGCCTCAGCAATTTTCCTTAGCAATCACAATAAGGATTGCCTCAGCAATTTTCCTTAGCAATCACAATAAGGATTGCCTCAGCAATTTTCCTTAGCAATCACAATAAGGATTGCCTCAGCAATTTTCCTTAGCAATCACAATAAGGATTGCCTCAGTTATTTTCCTTAGCAATCACAATAAGGATTGCCTCAGCAATTTTCCTTAGCAATCACAATAAGGATTGCCTCAGCAATTTTCCTTAGCAATCACAATAAGGATTGCCTCAGCAATTTTCCTTAGCAATCACAATAAGGATTGCCTCAGCAATTTTCCTTAGCAATCACAATAAGGATTGCCTCAGCAATTTTCCTTAGCAATCACAATAAGGATTGCCTCAGCAATTTGACACTCCCAACTTTCTTTGAGAATAGGTGTCTGAAAACTAGTCTTTTTATTTCTTACAAATACAGGGCCATATTAACCCATTGCAGGATCCCTCTTCTTTGGGCCCCTCGACATCACCCAACATGGCCCCCATCCCCTGCACCGGGATGAATTACTTTTCTCTTTTCACATAATTTATTACAATAATATTGGACACACTCTTAGTGTCTCCAATATCAAAGCGGATTTCTATAAATTTCAGTGATGCATATGGTATCCTTAGTGTTAACATTTAACATTAAAAGCAGAAGAAAAAAATGTTGCATGTGTCTGCTTTTGGGATGTTTCCCAGGCTTGAGCCTTATTGATAATTATGACACTGCAGAATATCACTATCTACCTAAGCTCTTAGGTTATATAAGTGTATTTGATTCAATGATTTAAAAAGTGAAGACTTGTTTCCTTCCTAAATTTCATCAAGAGTAATACGTATCCACTTTTACAAATGTGTCAGTTTTGTTGAATGACAAAAATCAAAATCAAAAACTTAGCCAGACTTGAATTTAGAATTTAATCCTTTAATATTGTGTAACGCATAATTTTAAGTGGAGACTGTTTTTCTTTTCAGACTCAGACCGTTCATGAGGTAGTGTTGAGTAAAGCTCAACGAGCTCTGCTTACAACCATTCAAGAAGGTCTGAGTAACATTGATGCGGCTAAAATGGAACTGGATAAGCAAGCAGAATTACCTGAGCTTGGCTCAGATGCTGTGAGTTGGTTTTAATTCATTTTTACTCAAAAATGACACTTTAAGAATATATATATATATATCTATCTAATATATTGAACAGGAAAGTAAAGATATGATATATACCTTTAAAGTAGGACCTACCATGAAAAATTGATACTCGATATACGAGAGAACAATTATGTAAACAAGTAAAAGATGAAAATAAAGATTGTATAAAATACCATATCTATTAAGTCATCAGTTGTTCAAAATAAGGTGTTTCAAACAAAAGAAATTTTATTATTCTTTCCTATTATATATATGCATATCAAACAAATGCCTAACTCAATAGACCATAGAATAACCACCTGTTGCCGCAATATAAATATATTCAGCCAACACAAAAAAGAATATGAAATAGCTATAAAAATAGCAGACATGATTATAAAATAACATTAAATAAGAATAATAACGCAAGCTAAAATAATAGAAAACAAAACATAATCTGGTTCAACCTGCAAAATATTCTCAGCGTTTCCCTAAAAACAATAAGTTATCTAAAATCATCAATAGGAATAGCATTAAACTTAGTTATTGTTGCATGGATAACATGTAATCAATAATAAAGACAATAACAAAATAATTAACAATAGTAACAATGCTATTAGTGTTAATAGTAAATAAACACAATAAAAATAAAACATTTGCATAGTAGTACTAATGCTATTGGTGTTAATAATAATAATAATAATACCAACTTATGTAATTGTAGAATAAAAAATAATTATCAATATTATTAGTAAAAGTGGTACCAATGCTATTAATATCAATTATAATACTAACTTATGTAATTGTAAAATAAAAGTAATTGCCCACTAATTAATAAATGTTAATGTTATATGGAAAGCAACAGTAAATAATATTTACTATGAACAAAAAGTATACAGATAGGAGTTGGAGAAAATAATTTCAAGTGGTGGTATAATAATCACATGACATTCAGAAATAGCACAACACTGTCTAAATATATATGGGAACAGAAAATAAAAACATTGTTAATATAATATTATTAATATCAATTGGGAAACTTAAAATGAGCTCTTTCTTGAAATGTAAAAAGAAACTGTAAATTATGCTTAGATGAAAAATATCAAATAATAAACTTCAAAAACAAAATTAATTTACGAAACTAAAGAAAATAAGAATGTATGACTAAATGCAGACACATAAACAAATACTTGCTTTGCTACTTACGCCCAGATTAAGTAATTTTTGTTTAATATTGTAGAATACAAACAATTTTCCAAATTATTAAAAATCATTATATATAAAACAAAAAATAATTGTTCATAAGTGAACAAATAATTAACTATATAAAACGAAAGTATATAAACATTTGTAGAATAAAGAATAATTGTCTATTATTGATTGAATAATTAAGAATAGAGTGAATAAAAAAAAAATACTAATAAATATATTAATTAAAAAATATATATAAATGGGTAGATAACTTTCATCCAATCCGGTCTCATTTTGTTTGACACCAAGTCACACATGATACACCACTGTCAAAAGTGGTGTATGACGTGAAAACTGTGAAACTGCAGTCAAGTGTATTTTTATTATTCATTATATATATATATATGTATATATATATATATATATATATATGTATATATATATATATATATATATATATATGTATATATATATATATATATATATATATATATATATATATTATATATTTAATTAAAAAAATAATTTTCAACCTATTTTGAAACAAAACAAAAAAAATTTAGGGGTAAGACCATGAAGAGAAACTGATACTTAAATTATATAAGACATAAATTGGATTTAAAATTTAAAACAATATTAATGAGGTGACACTCCTGTTTGTTAGCAAACATGTAATAAAAGAGTATTATTAACATTAATTCATGGTTTAATATTAACCATAAAAGAAAAAAAAATAACGATGAAATTTTATATATATATATTCATATATATATTTATTCATAGAAGGATGACAAAGCCTTTATTTATTTCACACAAATATTCATCTTCTAAAAATAATCTTCATAATACAACACTTATCTATTTAATCACATCATTTTTGATCCACCATTGTATAGATATACCAACAAGCATTCCTGAAAATTGAGTTTTGATGTCAATTTTGAACTATGTAGACATACTGGCTTTCTTCCTGCTTCTTTGAGACTGTGTTAAGACTTTTAATGTTCCATTACTACATAATATTTTTCTCTATTTTTTCCTTTTTATCTTTCTGTTATAACATTTTATCAACAGCATCTCTTTTCTAACATTAAATTTAACTTTTTATTTACTTCTTTTTTTTTGTATTTAACTGATTAAAAGATATATTCTTCTGATGAGGGTTGATAAAAGAAATTGTGGTGCTTGTGCTGATGAGCGGCTGTACGAAAAAATTATTTTTTTTATAAAAACAATGAAAGTAAATAAACGAAATTAAATTAATTTATTGCATTATAACGAAATGTTTTATTGGAATAAATTTAATTTTTATATATGTAGTTGTTTTTTTTTAAATTGCATGATTATCTCCCTTGTGAATTATCTGCCCTTGAATTATTTTTAAGAAAAAAGATGGACGCTTACTGAATGAATCGCTGTTATGATACAAAGAATGGAAAAATACTTGTAATTAAAGTTCTAGTGGATAATTTTTTCTACTTTTTTCTACGCGAGTAAGAATATAACGCTGAATAAATATATAATATTGTTTTTGTACTAAAAAATTTTTTTTCGTACGGCTGCTCAACAGCACAAGCACCGAAATTTCTCAAAGATAAATATTTAAAAATTGTTGCCGTTGTTTAATGACTTTTATGAAGTAAATCTTTAGGCTTTTTTTATATTGTAACTGAATTCCAATAATTTATTTTCTAGGCTTCCAAGAAGTGGGCTGAAAATGAGTTTGATTTATCTAGGCAGAAAGTGTCCGCCCAATTGTCTGCTATGAATGCAGCCACTGCCCAACTTGTGACATTGACCAATGTCCAAGAAGAGCAAGATATGACTGCAGTTGGAGCTGCCATTCACACCATGTAAGCAGTGCTGCTCTATTTTACTTTACATTTCTTGTGTGTGTGTGTGTCCCTCCCCTCCCCCCCCCCCCCCGAAAAAAACATTTTTTTTAATAGTCATCAGATATCTTAAAATATTGTACAAGAATGCACATTGGTTGTTTTATGGCATATAAATGCTTTTATGGTAATTTAATGCCATAACACCATTCACCTTTTGTAAATGATGTATTACATGATTAATTGAACATAAGTTGCTATTTCACTCATAACTGGCAGGAGATGAGGCTTGTGGGTTCATACCTTTTCCAAGATGTTTAATTGAACACAAAAAATTGGATAGGATTTGAATCCTGCACAATTCCATAATCTGTAAATGTATTCATTAACCCAATTCTTCACCCCTAACCCCAATTCTTCACCCCTCACCCTAACCCTGACCCAATTCTTCACCCGTAACCCTGACCCAATTCTTCACCCCGTAGTAATGAGCTCATTGATAGATATTCAGAGTGTTCTGCCCGAATTGTTGTAAGCAGCAAACCCTTATTTCTCTGAAGGTGAACAAAAAGTCCAGCTGCTTCTCTCGACTTGGTGACATTTTGTTATTAAGTTTCTATTTGTTTTGATACTTGCCATAGATTAAGTATTAAATTATAAATTCCTCCATGGTTGGATTGTTTTTGAAGTCAGCGTACATATTCTAACATCTGTTTCAATACTGCTTTCTTTTATTATGATAAACATATATTATATATATTTAGTATTCCTAGTAAATTTCTTTACTATATTTCCACTGTGTTTCATCTATTTAAGAAGAGAGCCTATTTGGGTCAAATTTGACTTCTTTTGTTTCCAATACCTTTCTGCCCCATCATATTCATTCAGGTTACATTATGTTGAAGTTTTGAGCGATTGTTATTCGTTTTGTCTTTGATATGTTTTCAGTTCTTCAAACCTTGGGGAATTCTCACATGATGTGAAGATGTTGGCAGCTCTTCAAGGAGAGAACACTGGCAATAGACTGTTGGAAGCTGCCAAAATTTTGGCAGGTGCCTTCTCAGACCTTCTCAATGCTGCACAACCTGGAAGCAAAGCGGTAAGTATAACCCAACCAACTCGACGTGTGTCTGTAGTTCGGCAGCATTCACTCATTCAAACATGTCTCATTGAATAAGACATTCTGTATCTATTTGATCGGTTGCTCATTCTTTGAAAACTTCTAACAAACTTACATAAGTCAGACTTTTATTTAGATATTAAACAATTTAAACAGTCATGTCGTCTTGAACTTTCTCTATTTTTATTTTATTTTAACTTTATTTATCAACCTTTCAACTGACTTTAGGTATCTTCCAAAGGAATTATAAACAAATGCATACAGTCTGATCAAATAACGGAAGCACAAATGAAGATTCCTTTTTAAAATTGAAAAGTAAAATTTGGTTTTTTGAAGATCACATGAAACATAGAATATCTATCTTATTAAATGAAATAGAATTGAATATATAAAGAAATATTATTAAATGAAATAGAATTGAATATATAAAGAAATATTATTAAATGAAATAGAATTGAGTATATAAAGAAATATTATTAAATGAAATAGAATTGAATATATAAAGAAATATTATTAAATGAAATAGAATTGAATATATAAAGAAATATTATTAAATGAAATAGAATTGAATATATAAAGAAATATTATTAAATGAAATAGAATTGAATATATAAAGAAATATTATTAAATGAAATAGAATTGAATATATAAAGAAATATTATTAAATGAAATAGAATTGAGTATATAAAGAAATATTATTAAATGAAATAGAATTGAATATATAAAGAAATATTATTAAATGAAATAGAATTGAATATATAAAGAAATATTATTAAATGAAATAGAATTGAATATATAAAGAAATATTATTAAATGAAATAGAATTGAATATATAAAGAAATATTATTAAATGAAATAGAATTGAATATGTAAAGAAATATTATTAAATGAAATAGAATTGAATATGTAAAGAAATATTATTAAATGAAATAGAATTGAATATGTAAAGAAATATTATTAAATGAAATAGAATTGAATATGTAAAGAAATATTATTAAATGAAATAGAATTGAATATGTAAAGAAATATTATTAAATGAAATAGAATTGAATATATAAAGAAATATTATTAAATGAAATAGAATTGAATATATAAAGAAATATTATTAAATGAAATAGAATTGAATATATAAAGAAATATTATTAAATGAAATAGAATTGAATATATAAAGAAATATTATTAAATGAAAAAAAAACAAAATGTTCCAATTGTTCAATTGTTAAATCTTCTGAAATGGCTCATATCAAGCCGATGTTTTGGTCAATGAGTCAGTAAAGAAGATTTAACAATTGGAATATTTTGTTTATATTAATATTTATAAACTGTCCGATATTTCATCTAATCTCTCGCATATATATATATATATATATATATATATATATACTAGCTGTACCCACCCGACTGAAGTCATTTTACTTTTTAATTATGTTTGCTTGCACATTTTTAAACTTAAGGTAGATAACTCCTATTATATTCTTCAATTTAAAATGAGTTATCCTCTCCCTTGCTGATTATTATTTTTAGGTGATTATTAAAAAATGTTTCATATCAGATTGTCTGGTCCGGACTAAGTAATTTTAAAAATAAATTGTAGCAAAGTATATTATTGTATTGCTTATAACATGATACAACAATAACAAATCAAAATTGGCTAATCAGAAGCAAAGTTTGTTTTTTCAGCTTAAATGCTATTTGGGTCTGACTTTGAAAATCCGACAATATAACTTTATATGTTATATTATTATTATTACAAAGCTTTACTAATGTATTGAGAACTTATAATAAATACTAGAAAATTGCCCCCAAATTTTAATATCATTTTGTATCTGAATATATTTATATATACATACAATTTATATATCTTTCACTGAATATTATTCACTATGTTTGACTTAAGTGTTATGTATACTACAGTTAATGTAGTCAACCATATTTTTTTCTATGTATTTATGTGTTAAAAATGTCATTTTTATTAACTGACCCATAATTAGGTTATTGTTGTCGGGTTTCTGCTTGTGATAAATCAATTCATTTTAGTCAAGCCTCAAAGAAAATCTCTGAAATAAGTACATGTATACTAAAGATGACTTTAAAATAACAGCACACTTTTGATTGGCTAATAATTTTGTTTCATCAGCAATGATGCTATCAATTTCTCATGAAAGTTAGTTGGTCGCAAAATGATTATGAGCAATATATTTAAGAAATACTATCTGTAAATGAAAAGTTTGCAAAAGTAGATCATTATTTTAAATAAATTGCGTTCTTCATGAAAAAGTTGTTGTACAACAATAAATGCAAAATTATTTGCTTCTCAACTGTTTGTCAAAAGCTGAAAGTCCCAGTGTGATTGTAATAAATAACTTACGCTGCTTATTATGATTATTTTCGTTTTTCGTTTTTGTGCCTAATCTCCGAGGTTAGATGTTATACACTTAAATCCATTTATCATGGATTATGCTATCAATTTGCTATTTTTGTTTTATCAAAATCTGTCAGTCTGAAAAAATTCAATTAATAATATTCCTTTTTTTTTTTTTTTCATGTTCAGCCAAACCAGAATATTGTTTCTGCTGCTCATAAAGTTGGAGAGGCCAGTAATGACATCTTGAAAGGTGTCAGTGAAGAAGGGGAGCTTGATCGGTCATTCGTGGTAAATACATTTTCTTTTAATTTATGTTCATATTTGCAATATTGTAAGTCCTGCAATAAATTGTTTAGATCAAACAAATTTATTAGTTATTGTTGTTTACTTCAACAAGACTCAGTCAAATATCCATCATTATATACAAAAGAAAATCAACATTGAATTGATATAGATGGGTATCTATGGAATGAAATCCTAATGTGAACGATATAGCATCTTTTTCCTTTAAGTATAATACTGGACCCCCCCCCCCCCCATTCTAATCTACTTAATAATGTCTCTGTGTGTGTCCGAAGCCTCTGGACACCCGAACTGCTGGACATAAAAAGATGTAATTTGGTAGGAATGATCTCTTTTCTAAGTATATTTTTTCATGGGTTAGACCTGATGCCATAATACACTAGAAAAATTAGACCAGGTCACCTATTTTAGCAGGAACTTTGTAAGTAATTCACTGATCACTTCCTTTTCTGCCAATTTTTCATCTAGTTAATGAAGTTGATTATGTCTTTCTATGCGTGTGTCTGAAGTCCATGGATATCTAAACTGTGACAAATAGTTAAAATTTGGTGGGAATTAGCTTCGTTTTCAAGTTCATAACTTCAGTTGTGTAGTCTTTATTTTTTTTATTTTTATCATATCAATGTTCATTTGATTGCTTTGACATACTTTGGTGTCTTGTCTCTTGCACTTGAAAGTTCCAAGCGTGTCTCATTATGAAATAATCTTGGGATGGATATTCCATAACTTCAAACAATTTTTGTCTTCCATTTTTATCATAGCAATTTGTATCCGAAACCAGTAAATACTTCCATTGATCAAATATTGAGTGAAAATAACTAAAAATGTAAACTTTTATATTAAAAAATTTTTTTTTAAAGATTATAAATGCTAAATTATGTGAATTTGTGATTCCTTTAAATATTTTTGATAAAATGACTAAAATAACTTTATTTTGAAATGTTATTGAAATATTTCTAATGTGATTTCTCAGGACACGCTTTTGGCCCTGGCGAAAGCAGTGGCTAATGCTACAGCCGCTCTGGTTCTGCGGGCCCAAGACGTATCTGGAAGGTGTGAAGACCAAGCTCTTAAGAATAAGGTGATCAATTCTGCTACCCAATGCGCATTGGCCACTTCGCATTTAGTAGCATGTACGAAGGTGAGTTAGTTTCACATAATGCATCACTATAAGTGATAGTATTCACACATACAAAAAAATTAACTAAACATTTCTTGTTTTAGATCCAATAAAATACAGTAGTTTTGAAAAATAACATTGGATTCCTTGTTTCATTTCCAGGTCGTTGCTCCAACTATTAGCAGTCCAGCTTGCCGAGAGCAATTGTTTGATGCCTCTAAACAAGTGGCTACATCAGTGGATGGAATTGTAGAAGCTTCCAAGGTTCGTTTAGAGAAATCATTTTTTAATTTTTTTTTTGTTCTTATTTAATTTTCATATCATTTTAAATTTGTGATATTTTATAATGTTAACAAATTGGCTTTTATATATCCAGTCATTTGTCATCATTTTTTTTTGTCTTAACTTTTAAGTTATAAGTCATTCAGAAAATACACCAACAACTTTTGAGCAGTTTTAAGATTTTTTGAAAGCTATAAATTATTGTATTTTTCTTCAAAATCGTTGACTGGCCAAAAAAATAATCAAAGAAAAACAAATGATATCATAAATATATTTATGTTTTGAAACTTTTTTCCTCATCTTGATTGTTTCCATTTTCCCAACTACAATAGAACGCACCTGAAGAAGGTTCATTATTACAACAGGCAAAACATGAAAACAGCAACAACCAAGATGAGTTAAACTGTGCAGAACATGTAAAAAAAGAAAGAAATACTTTAAACTTACTGATACGTAATGATTACAATTGCATACATGCTCAAATAATTTGTGCTAACATCTACTTGTATAAAATCAAGTCTTTTTTTTTTTTTTTTTTTTTTTAAATTTTTATTAAATTTATTTTTTTTTCCATTTTTTTTTATAGCATGCCTGCAAAGATGACCAGCTCCTTTCTGATTTGGGTGCAGCAGCTACAGCTGTTACCAAGGCGTTAAATAATCTTCTTCAACATGTCAAAATTGGTTCTTCAGCTGGCGAGGTAACATTTGCTTTATTTCTTAGACATGTCAGTGTTTTCATTCAAAAGTTGGGTGCTTGTGCTGTTCAGCAGCCGTATTAAAAAATTATTTATTTATAAAAACAATATTATATACTTATTCAGCGTTATATTCTTACTCACTATACAAAAAAGTAGAAAAAATTATCCACTAGAACTTTAATTACAAGTATTTTTCCATTCTGCGTATCATAACAGCGATTCGTTCACTAAGCGTCCATCTTCTTTCTTAAGAAAATTTCAAGGGCAGATAATTCGAAATCTTAATAAAGATGGAGGCTTAGCGAACGAATCGCTGTTATGATATGCAGAATGGAAAAATACTTGTAATTAAAGTTCTAGTGGATAATTTTTTTAAGTTTTTGTACAGTGAGTAAGAATATAATGCTGAATAAGTATATAGTATTGTTTTTATAAAAAAATAATTTTTTAATACGGCCACTGAACAGCACAAGCACCAAAAGTTGTTCCATCACCTTCTTTTTTATTGTAGAATTAGTCTTTTTTTTTTCTCCCTGCAATTTCTAGTAAATGCTTTTCATCCAAATATTAACAGGAAGACCCAATGTTTTCCGATATTGATTGAGGAAATCTAGCCTTTAGCGCCCATAACATTATATTACCTTTTTCTTTATTTTTTTTTCTTTTACATATTCAATATTTGGAAGGGGATGTAAATAAAGTGACATTAATTGAAATAGATGTTGGTAAATTCATAGTCTTTAACCCCCTCAAGGCACAGCCAGCATTCTTCATGAATCCTATATGCTTCTGCTCCCAGCTCTGAACCTCTTCAGATTTTTATTATATTTTTAAATTTGTAAAATTTTCATATTTCCTTTTTATAGATGTCAAGTGCAAACACAAACCCCACGATAATGTTGTCCCCCCCCCCCCTTTGTTGAAAATGAAATATATTTATTCATATACTTTGTTTCCTGTTTTTTCAGAATATATTTGTTTATCTATGAACAGAAAAAAACTATAAACTTCCCAAAATTTATTCCAATTAACGTCACTTTAATTTCACCGTCTCCCACAAAAATTGAATATTATATAATTTAAAAAAGGCTAAATTGGTGTTATGGGCTGGGTGCAAAAGAAATGATTTCTCATTCAATCGTGGGCAACAGCAAGTCTTTCCTACTAGTTTTTATTAGATTTATTTTATAAAATACTTTAAATGCCAATTTTCCCAGAAAAAACAAACCCCAGTTGTTTTTCACGTCTAACACATCAGTTTTGACAATCAGGACAATCGTTCATTATTATTTTAGAAATAAATAATACAAATTAAGAATGGTGCCAGAAAAAATAGTCTCTTTTGAGCATGCGTAACATTAAATTTGAAATGCTAATCTTTAATTTTTTAATTATAATAGTAGTAATCACATAAATATTTTTTCTTTTAAGTTTTAAATCTTACAAAATTTTCATTTTTTTTGGGGGGGGGGGCTGAATTAGAAAATGTTTTCTTTAAATAGTGTATTTTAAGCTGTGTGACTGGTCAAACAAACAGCAAGAGATTAAGTTCACTGTACACTTAACAGAGGAAACAGAAATTTCAAGATATGTTTCCCTGTCACAAGTTGGTACAGAAAAGTTATAGGCAGCCAGCAGAATAGCAACTGAGAAAAAACTAGTTAACTATTTATACAATAAATGCTACAGAGAAAAGGATTAAAATTGAAACTCAAAATAAACTTGCTGCTCTGGTGCCCCACGACGCAAATTCACTAGACCAACCTGACAATCTGCCAAACCCCATCCGTTCACTGTGGAGGTCCCCAGATGCTGAAGAGCTTTCTACTCCAAAAGCTTCTTTCCTCGTGCTACTGGACTCTGGAACTCCCTCCCTGCTCACTGTTTTCCTGATGGTACTGACATGCAGAAATTTAAAACTAATGTAAACAGACATCTCGCTGCACAGCTCCCAATTTAGGTTGACCCCTCCCCTAAAAAACCCCCCCAAAAACTCTTACCCTTTTTCTCAGTAGCCCCTTATGTCTACAGTGGTGTACTGCCTTGTTTGGGGTGAACTATGGTAATATATATATATAATATATATATATATATATATTTTATGGACACTTGTTTTAGCATTACATATTTAAATCTATATCTGTCATTCCACATGTATAATACCCCTCCTTTTAAAGCCTCTTAAGACACCAACCCTGTATATCTAACCTAAACTACTTATTAAAGTGAATATCAATTCAGACGATGATGCCTATTTTTTCTTATCAATTTTTGTTGTTTTCTTACGCAGGGTGGTCAGAATGAACAAGCTGTTGACACAATCTTAACAGCAACAGATCGTCTCTTCGGTAGTGTTGGCGATGCTCATGAAATGGTGAAACAAGCCAAAATGTTGGGACAAGTAAGTTAACTATTTTCACTTTTATTTATTTGCTTTTTATTTGTACTTTTTTTCTTTCTTTTTTTGATCAGATGAATCACTGTTTTTCTAGAACATGACTGAAATCCTAAAGTATCATTTGCTGGCTGTTTGGGATAATTTTGACACTTTCTAGAAAAGGAAAAAACGTCATATCTTGGCCAATAATTGACGTATTCTCAAAATTCAAGGTGCGTCTCTTAAAGGATATTTTGCCAAATACAGCTCACTAAAAGTAGCTGCCCTGATCCACCACTACGGCTTCCAAGTAGGACCTGAACCTGGGGCACACTGCCTTCACAGTGTCCTTTGAGAGACGCCTGACCACAAGTTTGATCGTTGCAATCAGTTTGCCTTTAGTGTTGCAGGTTGTTCAGTTAGTGTTTAGAGAGTTGGACCTGAATGTAATGCGGAACATGAAGATGTCGATATCTACTTTTGATTGAGGTCCTTCTCATGCGTGTTCCTAAAGGATATCAAGTTACCCCCCCCAACACTGTGGTCAATGGATTGTGCAGATGCATTGGACAAAAACACTAGAGGCCGCCAAATCCTGATGGAGATGCTTTTGGATTTCACTAGAGCCTTTTTAGTCAGACTGCAGCTCTAACACTGCTTGGTGTCAGACCAATCCGCCTTGGGTGGCCCTGCCAGGAACTAAAGTTCCTGATATCATAACTCAGACACTACCAGTTGCCACAGCACTGCAGCATTGGTGTTGCCGTTGGTATCTTTCTCAACTGCACTCCATACATAATAGTCCATGGGGTTGCAATCAGGTGACTCGAGAGATCAAATGTTGGGACTAGTGCAGGGGAGTTCTTAGCTATTTCTAGGTTTTCTCAAAAGTGTATGGCCTTCTCACAGACACCGTCTCCATTAAGCGCTGAAAACAGTGGAGAGCAACTCGATATAGCCATCTTAATTAAGCTTGAGTCTTTTTCAGTACATGACATGGCCTTCACTGGAAAAACACTCATAGACTATCACAGTTTGAAGGAACGTGATCAGCATGGCATGCAGGATTTTGTGTGGACTGTAGGCTTGCCACCTGTTCTTGTGCAACTGTTCCTTAGAAGAACCAAGCTTATTCTACTCTGAATTTCCAAAACTGATTGGTTTATTTTGTATTTATAGATTCACAATTTTTTTTGTAATAATAGATTCACAATTTATTTTTGTAATAATAGATTCACAATTTATTTTTGTAATAATAGATTCACAATTTATTTTTGTAATAATAGATTCACAATTTATTTTTGTAATAATAGATTCACAATTTATTTTTGTAATAATAGATTCACAATTTATTTTTGTAATAATAGATTCACAATTTATTTTTGTAATAATAGATTCACAATTTATTTTTGTAATAATAGATTCACAATTATTTTTGTAATAATAGATTCACAAATTATTTTTGTAATAATAGATTCACAATTATTTTTGTAATAATAGATTCACAATTATTTTTGTAATAATAGATTCACAATTATTTTTGTAATAATAGATTCACAATCTATTTTTGTAATAATAGATTCACAATCTATTTTTGTAATAATAGATTCACAATCTATTTTTGTAATAATAGATTCACAAATTTTTTTTGTAATAATAGATTCACAAATTTTTTTTGTAATAATAGATTCACAATTTATTTTTGTAATAATAGATTCACAATTTATTTTTGTAATAATAGATTCACAAATTTTTATTGTAATAATAGATTCACAATTTTTTTTTGTAATAATAGATTCACAATTTATTTTTGTAATAATAGATTCACAATTTTTTTTGTAATAATAGATTCACAAATTTTTTTTTGTAATAATAGATTCACAATTTTTTCTCTTCTTTAAATGTGTTGTACCTTTTTTTTAGGCCACATCGCAACTTGTATGTGCCATTCAAATGCAAGCCAAAACTTATAAAGATATGGACATGCAAAAGAGACTTCTGGCTGCAGCTAAGCAATTAGCCGATGCTACTGCCAGAATGGTGGAAGCAGCTAAGGTAGATAACACGTTTTTGTTGTTTGTTTTTTACATTTAATTTCCATATATAAATTCTTTTGATCGTGTTAGTTTAAAAGCTTTAAACTTGTTATATAATTTATTAAGGATGAAGTCTCAAAGTTCTTATATTCTCAATTTCTTTAGCTTTTTTTTAATTTAGATTCATGTCTAAAACTTTCTTACATATGCACAATTCTTTTTTTTTGTTATAAAAAGTATTATTATTGATACTCTTTAATTAAATGTTAAATGTCTGTCAGAAGTACCTGTTAAAAAGTTCCTTAGGACTTTTTAGCAGCAAATGTTCAGATTGGAAAAACAACCTGCTACTAATGACAATTCAAGAAAGAAAAAAAAGCCAACCAGTAATTGTGATTTTCTTTTTAAATCAAAGAGAAAATCAGACAAGAAAGAAATGCTAAACATTCTAAGCACTTTGACAACTTTAAAATTAACTGGTGATAATTTATGATGAGCAAAGATATTATGTTCAAGTATTAGGAGTCTGAAATTAAATGAGTCTCTCCCGAGTAGTCCAAAAGCCAGAAAACCAATACATGATGGACACATTTTCGTCCAACATCGTTTCACAATTAACTCACTATGTGAAACATCGAAAAAATGTCATCTGCTGAAAATTAACTCAGATTTTTATTAGGGCTAGTCATGGTTGACTAACCAAGCAATCCACATTGCTTGGTTAGTCATGGTTGACTAATCAAGCAATCCACATTGCTTGGTTAGTCATGGTTGACTAACCAAGCAATCCACATTGCTTGGTTAGTCATGGTTGACTAACCAAGCAATCCACATTGCTTGGTTAGTCATGGTTGACTAATCAAGCAATCCACATTGCTTGCTTTAAAAATAAAAGTCTGGTTATTTTTGCCTTTTTTTAACCAAAAATGCTGCTTTTTGTTTTGAGATAAGAAAAAAACTTATTTCACATTACATCAGACACAAGTCCTGTTAACTTATTAAAACCTTGAAGCAATTCTTCATCACACGGCCATATTTGCTTTCTTCCACTTGTAACCATTTTCAAAATAGATTTTTGCAGGTGTATATAAAAAATGAAAAAAAAATAAACAGGATAGTAAATAAAAATAAGAAATGTTATAATTAACACAACAGCAACAAATTGATTGAGAATAGAAAATGTACCTTTTTGAGAAAATACAGGTCATTATTTGAATTCTTTCAATGCGATGTTTTAATTCTATTGTTGTAACGAAAAGCTCTAGATGTAAAACTGCCTTCATGATTTCGAACATTTTAATCTCACCATTTTTACGCACAGGGTTGTGCTTCCAATCCAAATGACTCTAACCAACAAGGTGTACTCCGTGTGGCTGCCGAAGAACTACGCTCTGCCACCAATGCGGCTGCCAGCAATGCATTAAAGAAAAAACTTATCAACAGATTGGAGGTGAGTTGATCGTTTTTGTTTTTAGGGGTAGGGTGGAGGGAGGTTGTTTCTCAAGGGAAATAACTCAAATTTCTTTTCAGAACAAATACAGCTCCAGTTCTCTCCCTTAGATTCACTATAAATCAATTTCTAAATAAGGACGTAATAATTTGAGCTCACATTTGTTTACAAATGCAAATTTGTCAATATGTTCTTTATAATACGAGTGATTTTTAAAAATTTTTTTATTTTATCATTATCTATCTTATAGGTATTTATTTCATTTTTTTTTTCTAAACTTTTTCTGTTGATACAATTTAATTTGTAGAATTATTTTACAAGAGTTTTTTAATTACATTATTCAATAAAATGACATTTTTGTTTATCATCAAACTTTTTTTCTTTTTTTAAATTCTAAAAAAAAAAAATCAATCTGTCATTGAATGAATCTATCATTTTCCTATTTCTGAACATTATCTCATGTTTAATTCTTTCTTTCCTATCTTTTAGTCGGCTGCTAAACAGGCCAGTTCTGCATCGATGCAGTTAATTAACTCTTCTAATACTGCAGGAAAAACAAATTCTAATTCCACAACACAGCAAAACTTGTTGTTTAAATGTCGGGTAAGTCAGGTCCATTCTTTTCTCTTTTTTGTTCACCTTTCACATGGCTCGATTACATTTACCTATTGATTAATAAAATTCACCTCAACCATACAACATTGTTTAAAAATCATAAACTCTTTGTGTGTGTGTGTATGTTTTAAAATATTTTTTCAAAATATTCTCCTTATTATTGTCATTTCATCAACGCTTTCAAGTGTGACTTTTCATTCTACCTTATTCACGTAACCGCGTGCTACACACACCGGCATATCAACATTGGTCGTCGATAACATCAAGACGAATTTCAACTTGACTGCGATAAATATGTCTCAATCAAGAAGGATTAAACAAAAAAAGAAGAGGAAAAAAAATATGCTTATACTTTTGACAAGGGTGTATATCACCGAAAGTGCTCAAGTTTTTAAGATAAATGAATGTTTATTTTTTAAAAAAAACATTAATAAATGTGTTGTCCAGGTTTTCAAAAGATTTTTTCAAAATATTCTCCTTATTATTGTCATTTCATCAACGCTTCCAAGTGTGACTTTTCATTCTATATATATATATATATGTATATGTTCTTCAATATGCATAATTAAAAAGACAGACCTGTTTTCTTAGCCCAATGAGATCATAGTTTTAATGGCTACTGATTGAAATATTGTCATAGCAGTGTCACTTTAGTACATGTTTGTATCAATATATATATATATATATATTTATATAATAACCACAAACTTACTACTTAACAAAAATTACTCTGCTTCCAAATAGTTAAATATTTTAATCAAACCGGGCATAGATTAGATCGTATCAATATATGCATGCAAACCCAAAAATCAAAATGGATATTAAAACTATACACACACAAATTAGGTCTGAGCTTTTTAAAATCTTATTTTAACTGAATAAATTATTTCTACTTAATGTTCTTATTGTATATCCATATATCTAAAATTAGCAGGGCTATCTGGAGTCGTCCACTGTCCTAATTTAACTAAACAATCCGCTTAATATTTTAATTTGATATTCTTAGGTTTATTTTTGGACAAAATCGGAGTCAAAAATGCTTGTCACTAAGTAGATTGCTTTTACTGAAGTTATGGACGACTTGATTTATCACTGATTCAAACAATTTACTTATGATGCACAAGAGACTGATTGGTCTGTATTGAGATGAAGACTGATCTGCAGTGTTTTTAAATACAGGGCTGAACGACATAATTTTCTGAGGAAGTGGAAAGCATTTCTCCTTTAAGCTATGTAAGGATAGGAGCTAGTTCCGACAATGACTGGAATGATGTCAGGACCAGTTGCCTTGCTGGCATCAAGGTTTTTGATAAATTCGGCAACATCCCAAATAGATATATGCATATCACTTAGAGTATTTTCAATCATAGAGAGAAATTATGGAGTGTGGCCCTGATTGCAAAGGATGGAATTTGAAGCAAAGTTCTTTGCAAACAGTTTGGCTTTGTCAGATGCTGAGAAAATCATCTCTGATCCATTAATGATGGTTGGAATAGAAGTCTTACATCTGTTCAGTACCCTGTTTATTATTCTCTGAGACTTATGAGATCCAGGTCTCTGCTTAGAAACTCTGGATTTAACAGATTGGGCACAGGACTCCTAAGTCAGCTTTGGTTTTAAGCATCTATTCCGTTGATAGAAATTGAAATAGTGATTTCTATAAGCAATTGCAGAAGCACATTCAGGAGTGCACTATGGCTGGCACTTTGGTCTTTGTTGGAACTTTTTTAGAGGATATAAAATTCTCAATACTAGCAATTATCGGATCGAAGACGACACAGGATGCATTCTCTCTGAAAATGCAATGCAGAGGAATTTCAGAGATGAACGATCTAAAGCTATCCCAATCAGCCCTTGAGTATCGATACATTCTGTGATGGAAAGGGACATCAGTGGTTGCCTTGAGCTTAGATTTGATCTTAATCGAGATAACTGAGTGATCGGAAAATTCCCAGAGGAGATAGAAGAGTAGATGTACACTGTTACGGGCAAATTGTCAGAAAAATATGGAGAAGGTTTTCAAAATGTCTGTCAACATCAGATACATGAGTTGGTTTGTTAACAAAGATGAGTCGGCTCATAAACAAAGGTTAAAAGTCATGACAAAACCGGCCTTCACCATTAGTCTTATTGGTGTAGACTAGCCATTCTCCATTATGAACAGATGTATTACTATTAGCAGAAGGATAAACAGACAACTTTGTTCGGGGATTCGCTCAATAACAGTGACTCCATAATTGTAGGGATGATAAAGGGCAAAGATGAAAGAAGTGCTGTAAACAAGAGCAACACGGAAACACATGAAGGGTTTTCATTTGAGATGTTCCTGCCACATGGAAAACCGTCTCGGACGTAAGCACAAAGTAATCATGATTTTGTTTAATGCACTCGGCCATCATTTCTCGTCTCATCTTCCGTGTGCAAAAAAAAAAAGTAAAACTAACAAGATTATCAATTTTATGTTATCAATTGATTATAATATAAATAAATAGGGGATGCTGCAGTTTCACAATATTTACGGGTGAGCTGCCACTGCTTAGTTCCTACTTGCTAGTTTTCTCATATTTTTGTTCTGTTTCACCGGCTAATCTGTTTACTGTAAATGAACTTGTAACTTCTTTCTCACAGATCTCATCTTTTGTTTTTTTTATTTTTATTTTTTGTTGCAGGCTGTTTCTGAGCAAATCCCTTCTGTCGTGCAAGGTGTAAAGGGAACAAGTCAGAATCCAGACAACCCTGGTTATCAATTGAATCTTATCAATGCTTGTCATAATTTCATTCAGGTATGAAAAACACTTCAATAATTCTATTTTTACCCCCAACCCCACCCCCCCTTCATAAATTCTACCCATAAATATATACTTACATATATAGTTTGTGGCTGAATTTTGCTTGTGTCACGCAATGTTCATTAATTAAAACAGTAAACGGCAAAATCATCATTTCATTAGGTTAAGTATGTAAGAAAGATCAACGTACACAAATAATCAGTAATCATTTAAATAAGTAAAAAAAAAAAAAAAAAATATAAAAAAAATAAAAATAAAAAATAAAAAAAATTTAAAATTTAAAAAAAAAAATATTGCCACGGATCACATCAACGTACACAAATAATCAGTAATCATTTAAATAAGTAATAAAATAAAAAAAATATAAAAAATAAAATAAAAAAAATAAATAAAAAAAAAATAAAAAAATTGCCACGGATCACATCACTGAAACGGAACTATATAAATGTTGATGAGGACAACATCTTTCTGACTCCTGTGCAGAATTATCTATTCTTGCCGATTACTCGTCAAGATAGATTGAAACTATTTCACTTCAAAAAGTAGAAACATTTGAAAATCCTAAATAAGAAAACTAATTGTTTATTTTTCACTAAAACTTGGAATAATAATTGTTATTATAACAAAGTTAAAATCGTATTTAAATTATTTAACAGTAATTTTAATATCAAGAAGCATCACCACAATAGCATTTATTAAATGAACGCTTCCTCTGTAAGCAAACCTTTTATGAAAGGTCGGCTGGCAAAATTTCTCCGGGTCAAATTACATTTTAACATCTCCAATATTTACCAAGTGTCTGCTTTGTTTGTTACTACATCTTTTTTTTCCTTCTTTGCTTTTGTAGCCTAGTACAAAATTGATAGATGCTGCTAATGCCGCTTTACCTACGGTTACTGATCCCGCAGCTGCTCTTAATCTCGCCAACTGTGTCAAGACGATGTCATCTGCATTGGCTGAGCTCAGATCATGTACTGGAAAGGTCAGTAGCCATTTTTGTAATCCATTCTTTTCTTTACTTGACTCTAATATAAAATTTACTCCTAACACTAACCCTCTATTTCTTTCCACATCATGTGACTTGTTATTGTACTAAGTTCAAAAATTAAAAAATAATTGGAATATTTTCATTTATTTTTTAATTCTTTTTTTGCAATATTTTTGCTACCTATTAGCTTCTCTTATAATGGTTTCATGATTTTTGTGAGAAGATTTAGTAATTTTGTATTCTCTTCATTTCAAACAACGTATTACATGATATTACCATGTTTTCTGCCTTTGTATGAAACTACGGTAGCACAAAACGCTCACTATTTTGATGTTTGGGATGCAGAGTCAGCATTATTTTTTATGCTTTGTGCACCTAATCGTTCAAATTGAGAGATTTTGTGCTGCCATAATCTCAAAGACACACATAAATAGGATCATGTAAAATTTAAAATTGAAACAAAAAGACAAGATAGAGATACTAAAAGTTTATGACAATTGATGTATCTCCCCCTTGAACTGGCTTGATCTAAAATCGATGTCATCACCGGCCAGTGTCTAGTCAGCACAGATCACAACAAACTGTTCGTTGTTGTTGCAGATTGGTATTCCAAAATGTTTACTCATCTAAGTATTGACCAGATTCAATGTAACTTAACTTTGGTGATCAAAACCATAATTCTTTAGCCTTTTGGCTAGGAGCAAAGTGTAGTATCTGTTCTGATACTACACTTCATCTTTTCTGTCCTCGGTCCGTGAAGGCGAAATCTTTCTAGACTGAGACAAGAGTGTCCTTTTTTGGAGAGCTGGATTTTCCCCACATTAAAAACTGACCTTGTGTCTAACTTTGCCCTCGTGGGGAGGCAAGTAAATAAGAACTTAGGTGATCTTAGTGGAATCGGTTTGTCAACATGATTATATCTGAATAAAAAAAAATAAGGTGCTTTTTTTTTCTAATCTGTGTGATTGTAAAGTAGTATCAATATCCTTTACGTTATTAAGATAGGATATGTCTATGCACAACTTTTCATTATTTGGAAAATTTCAATAATAAACATATGACAAAAATTACATTAAAACGTAACAACTTTATTTTTTCGTCCTAGAATTTTTTTTTGTTTGAAAGAAATGTCAAATTAATTTTTAATAATTGATGCATTCCATGAAATTAATAGTAACAAAACTTAAAATCTCGATAAATTTTATTATTAAACATATTTATATGAAAAATAATTATTTATCATATAAATAAATTATCAACATCTAAAATAAATATATTTTTCATATAATCTATAACATCATTGATAAATATTATGAACACTTCTGATAAATGGATAGCTATGAAACTGCAATAAATTTTTCACATAAGTCAATGTAATTTTTTATTGTGCTTTGAGAAGATACAGAATTCATTGTTTACAAAGATCTGCTGTCTTGGTTTGGTTTCCAAATTTATGTTTTTGAAAAGTTGATTTTTATGTTATTAATAAATGTTGCTGCTTTTCAATGTTTTAAAAAGCTGTACTTATTGAAATGACAAAGAGACTGCTTTTTTGTCTTCATTCGTCTCAACTAAATATGATTTTGTAAATAATTTCCAACAGGCTACTGATATGTGTCGTGCTTTAGAGATAGACAGCGCTTTAGAAGAGCTGAACCAACTGGATAAAGAACTCGAGGAAACTCTGATGACAGCCAGAGAAGGAAGATTAGTTCCACTTCCTGGAGAGACAGTAAGTTTTTATGCCTTTCCTCAGCTAACAAATATATCCTGATCATCAGTCATTTTTTTTATTCAAGTTTTGATGTGAAATTATGTCATTTACATAATCAGCATTATTATTGTTTCATTTTTTTTTTTTTAGGCAGGCATATTTTAAATTAAATGAAAAAAAAATTGAACAAAATTAATTAAAAAAAAATCTTATTCGATTTTTAGTTTTGAAAAAAATTATTTCAAATCCATGTCACTAATAATAACTGATACAATGTGAGTCTCATTTGAACATATACAAATGTTATCATTGAAGTAGACAAGTGAAATATGCTAAAATTAGAAAGTTAATTGTGTTTGTATTTTGCTCTTACTAAGAAAATTTTTTTTGCTTTTATAAATATTGGCCAAAAGTTTGTGCAAAATGAAAAAAAATATACTAATTTTAGGTTTCACTATACAATACATCAATATATTTATTATACAAAGGTGAGACATGCCACCCATTAAAAGTATCGGAAAAGTCATAATATGTGGAGAAATTGAAAATTTGAATATGACTGACCACATAGGGAGAGAAAAGGGAAACGATTTGCCATTGTGGGACAAAGTAAAAATTATAGAGAAAAAAACTGACGAGTAAGACATCTTAAAGAAACTGCACACATGTTGAGCATTTAATTTTATACTAGGTCTATTTAGAAAAATAGACCTAGTATGGAATTAAATAAAATATGAGAAGCAATACTTATAAATAATAGATGAGCACTCTAATAAGACGAATTGCAATATGAGTAGCAGTAAAAAAAAAAAAGAAATATTAATTCTATAGTAGTAAGTAGTACAAGATTAGATGGTTAAGGCTCCCAGAAATCATACGAGAATCATCTACATGGTTAAAAACATTGTTTACCGATCAGTTCTAAGTGACAGTTTCTGGATGTTATTACAGGTGATAACTAAGAATAACCTAAATCTAACATTTCTACATGGTCATGGCTGACACGATGAAAACAATCTAAACTTGTGAATTAAATAATGGGTCAGGTTCAAAATTCTGTACCGATTCCCAAGTTCAACAAGATGTACTGGAAGAAGGTCGACGGTTACATCAGCTGAAATATTGTGAATATGACAACCAAGATGGGAATCATAGTACGAATGATACAAATTGGATTTCTTGTTTGACTTTCAATCATAAAATGGCGAATTCAATCCATACATATACAAATATGCTTTATTTATATGAATTTGGTTGTATAATCCTTAATTTTTTTGTCTTTATAGATAATTCAATAATAAAACTTTTTAATTTTGCTCACGGTGCCTTAATTTGTATTTGAATATTTATTATAAAAATTACACTTAAAGATAATTGTTAGTATATTTATCTTGTTCAATTATATTTCTCTTGTTCAATTATATTTCTTGTGTTCAATTATATTTCTCGTGTTCAATTATATTTCTCTTGTTCAATTATATTTCTCTTGTTCAATTATATTTCCCTTGTTCAATTATATTTCTCTTGTTCAATTATATTTATCTTGTTCAATTATATTTCTCTTGTTCAATTATATTTATCTTGTTCAATTATATTTCTCTTGTTCAATTATATTTCTCTTGTTCAATTATATTTCTCTTGTTCAATTATATTTCTCTTGTTCAATTATATTTCTCGTGTTCAATTATATTTCTCGTGTTCAATTATATTTCTCGTGTTCAATTATATTTCTCGTGTTCAATTATATTTCTCGTGTTCAATTATATTTCTCTTGTTCAATTATATTTCTCGTGTTCAATTATATTTCTCGTGTTCAATTATATTTCTCGTGTTCAATTATATTTCTCTTGTTCAATTATATTTCTCTTGTTCAATTATATTTCTCTTGTTCAATTATATTTCTCTTGTTCAATTATATTTCTCTTGTTACATTTTATTTCTCTTGTTACATTATATTTTTCTTGTTCTTTATCCTCCTTTTTACTGAATTTTTTTTTTATTTCTCCATATGTGACTTTTATCCGATTTTATTTCCAGGCGGAATCATCAGCCGCCCAACTTGGTTCCACTTCCAAGACTGTCGGTTCCTCTATGGCACAACTTTTGACTGCAACCGTGCAGGTAACTACGACAACCTTATTGAAATACTAGATGTACCAACCTAATCATTTTACTTTTTTTTACCAAATAGAATTTTGAAAATTAAATTTATTATATTGTTTGGTTACTAAATTATTAATTAAACCAAAAACTATAACCAATTTTCTTACGGTAATGTTGTTTTAAACTCTATTTATAAATTATTAGATGTTAACAGCATACCAAACTTTCAAGCTTTTTTAATACATGAGGATTTGTTAAGAATTTTAAAGCCAGTAATGTCTTTTTTTCCTCAACTATTAACAATTTTTTTTACAAAGAAGTCGAAATGCATTATGGTGGATTTAATTTTGTAATTAAATTTTTTTTTAAATAAGATTTTTAAAATTTCATTTAATTTTAGGCTATGTCATTTTTGATTTCCATAAATATTCGATTAATACTAAATAATAAAATAAAATAAAATGTAATTATTAAACTTATGTTGACATGAGAAATACTGACAGACATATAAAATGGTCACATAATTTTATTAATATAGAGATAATAGTTATTTTTTCTGAAAGTAAAAACAAAATTCAGTATTTTATAATCATTCAATTATCAATAAAATAATTGTTACATTTAGAATATGTGACATCATAATTGTTCAATAGTGTGTAATGTCCAGTTTTTTTTATTACTGTTCCTTTTAGATATTTTTTTTATTATTATAACACACACATAATCTACATTATAATAAAAAAGACAATTTGAAAAATGAATAAAGGTTGTTTTTTTTTTTAATAAGAGATCCATAAATTTAAAGATTTATGATAAAAAAAACTAGTTAAGAACCCCTGTTAAAAAAGGTCAACAATAGGATTTCCATATTAAACATAGCACATAACCAAACGTTAATATTATGAGTAGAATTTTGTAAAGAAAAAACTTTTTTTGTTAAAGCAAAAATGTTTATTTGCTCCCAAATGCACAATGTTGGCAAAAAAATATTAAAGAAAAATGTTTCTTTCAAAAAAAAGTCCACATTGCTATGAAAATCAAAAAAAAATAACCTGAGAAACTGCATTTTTTATTGCAAGTTTTTACTAGTGTTGAATAACAACTTCAGAAGTTGATTGTTTGATAAACCTTTTCATTGTTTTTGTTCCTAGGGCAATGAAGATGATACAAGCCTTGCTGCAAGGGATACAACTCACGCCCTTAGGAAGTTTGTTAGTTCTGTACGTGCTGTCGCAGCTACGACTGATGATAAGAATCTTCAAGAGCTTATCATCAATAATGCTAGGGACATCATCGAGAAATCTAGACAACTTTTAGATGAAGCGAAACAAGCTGTGAACACACCCAAGAATCCAGAAGCAAATCAACGATTAGCCCAGGTAAGAGGAAAATATGCTCTATCTCTATCTCTATCTCTCTCTCTATATCTCTCTCTCTCTCTATATATATATATATATATATATATATTGTACATGTATTGTATTAGTTTCTGTAGATGTAAATCCGTTGAAACTCAAGTGTTTATAAAAAGTGCTCAATAACAAGTAGAGCTGTTCATAAGTATACATTTTTATTTATACAAACATTATTGGTTACATATGTGCATACATGTTTCGGTTGTACTCTTCACAGAGAGTTAACCTCTTCAGTCTTTGGTCTGAAGAGGTTGACTCTCTGTGAAGAGTACAACCGAAACATGTATGCACATATGTAACCAATAATGTTTGTATAAATAAAAATTTATACTTGTATATATATAATCTCAATGTTTGTGTGTTCCCTATAGAAAGAAAGGTTATAGAATCTATATAAAATCTAAAAGTGTATTCTTATGTAAAATTAACTGGTGGAAAATAATGCGAGTGTTCCCGAATCTTTAAGTGCACCCTCAAAGGAACTATGGAGCAGATTTTGTCGAAAAGAGGACGAGGTTGAGTTTTTCGGTTATAGTTTGGAAAGAAAACGCTGTAATTTCAATGTAATTATGTAGTTTCAAAATTATTTAACGTTTGTTAAGCTTCTTAACTGCAAGACTGCAAGAACCTCTGAAAAGGTGTTTTAGTAATGCTCTGGAGGCATCCTTAAGTTTATTTGGGTGGTTTCAGTAGTGCTCTAAACGGGGAGCAATAAATGTAAGATTACAGTATTACATTTGGTAAGTGGTATATAATAATCCAAAAGTGCTCAACATCCTAGATAGAGCAGGTGTTTACTCAGCGTTGCTCGGGAGTCATAATAGTAAGATTACAGTATTACATTTGGTAAGTGGTACGAGTTAATCCAAAGCCATCTTACAGAGAGTAGGTGTTTTTAAACACTGCGTTGCCTGGGAGAAAGATTTTCACTGTATTCTGTTATACTATTGTATACCAGAAAAGGTACGCTGCGTTGCTCAGGAGTCAGTGCTCAATATTCTAGATAGAGTAGGTAAAAAAGAACTTATTTTTTAAGTCTAACTCCGCCCTCATGGAGAGGCAAAACAAGATTACTCAAGTCCGCTGATTTTTTTTAAATGTATATATTTCGTTTATTTATTAAACATTTGGTTAAAAAAAAAAAAAAAAACATGCTATAAGATTTTATTTTATTATGCATTCTGCCCTCGTGGGGAGTGACAAGAAAGCATTTTAAAACAAGAATTCTACAATGTTTTGTTTGATTATTAAAAGTTTTGTAAATAAATTAAAATTTCCTCAGTCTGGAAGGATTTAAAAAGATTACTCGTTTTCAATACATTTATTTATTATTAAAATGTGTTTTAAATAAAAGAAAAAACGCACCCTACCTTAAAAATAAATATATAATATACCCCCCCCCCCCCCGTATAAATATGTAAAAAAAAAAAATGTATGTATTTATTAGAATTATAAAAATTTAAATATAAATCGAACAATCGTAAAGTATGAAGTCATTTTAAAACGAGAATTCGGACGCTTCGATGTTTCGTTTGTTTATTAAAAAGTTTTGTAAATATAGTCAACGTGCGTCTGCCAACATCAACCGGAAGACACCAAGGCGTTCCTCTTATCTTGTCATTTTTCTGGGGTCCTTATTCCCTGTATGGTCCGTTAAATCAAATAATGCTCAATACCCTAGACAGAGCATGTGGGTATAATAATATAATATTATACTTAGTAAGAGATATATACTGAAGCTATGGAAAGGAAAGGGTTGAGAGTGAATGCTGACGAAACAATGGTCATGCTCTGCGGTATTGGCCTAGACCAACTTCAGGATTCAGACAACTTGGTGTTTGTCGCACAGGTGTTGGTAGCAACAGTATTTTGTGCAGTCGGTGAACAGGTGTAGTGGACTCAAGCATCTAACCGAGGACCCTAATTTTAAGTGCTCTAAATACTGGGAAACTGCTCGGTCACTTGATGGTCAACTGCTGAGGGAGGTTCAGGTTGATCAGGACAAGTTGAAGGTAGTTGACTCTTTCTGTTACCTGGGAGATATGCTTTCAGCAGGTGGCAGCTGCAACCTTGCAACCACGATGCATGTGAAGACTGCTTGGAAGAAGTTCAGGGAACTGCTACCAGTTCTCACATCACGCCATATGTCGTACAGGACCCGTGGTCAAGTGTATAGCACTTGTGTGTGGAACGCTATGCTCCATGTCAGTGAAACCTGGGCACTGACAAGACCCAACATAATGTCTGCAGCGCAATGACAGGAATGGTAAGACGGATTTGTAACATCAAGCCAAAAGATACTTCCACCGTGCGGACAAGTCAGTTGCTGGGGAAACTTGGTCTTGTAGACCTTGATTCGATCTTGAGAGAGAGAAGGCTTAGCTGGAATGGCCACGTGGACAGATCCAGCAGTGCAATCAACTGCACTAAACCTACAAGTCTCTGGTAGGCGTGGAGTTTGCCGGCCAAAGTTGTCTTGGAAGGAGCCGGTAGAGACTGGGGACTCTTAAACGCTGAATGTCAAGATCGACAAAAGTGGAGATATGTGGTGAGGACTGCCATGTGTGCAGCTAGCCAGTTGTCAGGAAGTGGGTCCACTGGTGTATATCTATATCATCATGGCCTCCGTTCAGTCTTGAAAGACAATGAATACCCCCTGTAATTGTGAAGCAAGGGTTGCGCAATCTCCAATCAGACCTCTCTTGAATCCGCACTACTTGATTCCAGTGGCAAGGAGAAACTCAGGACGACTGGAAACAATGCCGAGATAAGCGGAGAGCACATACAACACCTGGTATTACCAAATGGTCACCCATTTTAGTACTGACCAGGCTGAACGTCACTTAACTTCAGTGATCTAATGAGAACCGGTGTGTGAACGTGATTATGCTGTGTATATATATATATATATATATGTATGTATCTTCTGGGAAAAAGAACTGTTTGACCTGGGATGACCTTATAGTGGTTGATAGGTTGTTAAACACAAACCAAAAATAATCTCTCTTTCTCCATCTGTATCTCTTGATCTCTATTTCTTCTTTGTTAGCATTCTCTAAGTCACACATTTCTATACTTCAGAATTGGCAATTAGCTTTCATAAGTTTTTTAATCAATCTTGCATATGAATAAAATTTTTAGACCGTTTTTTTTTTTTTTCTAACTAAAAAAATCATAGATTAAATTTTTCATAACAGCATAACTGTTCTTTATTATAATCATAAATTTATTGATTTTTAAAAAGTTTTTGCTGTTTTATTTTAATATTTTGTTTTTAGTTCCTTGATTATCAATTAAGCTCCAGCCCCTGTCCCATCGCCGCAAAGTTGCATCGCTGTGTTTGTTTTACAAGTACTTCAATGGAACGTGCTCTGTTGAACTTGCCGCACTTGTACTCCCTTAACGTAAATGCCCCTGACAAGCTGCAAAATCATACGTCTTTACTGTAGAGGCTTTCTACTCTAACAGCTTCTTTCCTCGAACTACTTACCTTTGGAATTCCCTTCCTGTTTCTTGTTTCCCCGACTGTACTAACATGCAGAAATGTAAATGTAATGTGAACAAGCATCTCGCTGCACACCTCCCCACTTAGGATGCCCCATTAAATCATTTTAGTGTGACTTGTTTTGGGGTGAATTGAAGAAAAACATTAAAACAAAAACTAATTGTGAAGTCAATTATGTAATTTTTTACTGATTCTTTGTGTTTTTATAGTTACTAATTTGTGTGTTCAACTTTCTCTGCAGGTTGCCAAAAGTGTATCGAATGCATTGAATAATTGCCTGAACTGTTTGCCAGGGCAGCGTGATGTTGATAATGCAATTCGAGGAATTACTCAATCCAGTCAAGCTTTGTCCGCTTCTCAGGTAAATTTAACTTTTCTTAGATGCACATCTGAATGTGAAACTTGGTGCACTACTATGCTTTAATGATGGCATAATTTATGTTTCCGCAAATTTGTTGCATATACATCAGCCAGTCTCATTCAGTTTTCTTCGTCTTTCGGATAATTTTCTCTATTATAGCATATTACATAATATATTCATGAAATCAGCTTAAAAATCTATAATCCATGTGTATACAATATAGAATGTGTATCATTACACACGTTTCAGATTTGCATAAATATCAGACATGAAAAACGTTGAACTGAAATCAAAACAATTACAAATATTACAATGTAAAGGATCGAAATAAGCAATTCAAAATAAAAAAAATGTATATGTATCTAATATATAAAGAAAAATCAGTCGTATTTTCCAACTTAGATCACTATAGGATTGCATCTGACAAATCGATATTTGATTCTGCCAAGCCAGTGAATTACGCAAATTTTCAGTTTTTTATATATTCTACCCACCCTAATACTACTTTCAGTAGATTCACTGTTTATTTTGATTGGATAATCACAGAAATGATTATCCAATGAAAACATAGTGTTTCTTACAAATGGAAACTTTAAAATGGTATCTATGATCACTGGGTATGTAATTATTCAGTATGTTTGGTGATCAGGTCACAACAACATCATGTTCTGAGAATATCGATTACTTATGAAGAAAATAGAAAGAAAATAAGAACTTTTTATATATATATATATATATAGTCTCGGAAGTTCTTTTAACCTTCAAAACTGAAAAAAAAAAAAAAAAAATTTTGTTGAAAGATTTTAGTCTAGTAAGTCAATCAATCTACTGCAATCACTATTTTAGTTAACTTCCAAGCATTTACTCTAATATAAATATATTTTAATATATGTTTTTTTTATATAAGGGATCGTCAGTTGTATATATATATATATATATATATATATATATATATATGTATCTTTTCCTAAATTGTCTGTATAATTTTCGTTTGTTTTGTTTCTCAGATTCCCCAAACAAATGCTAGTTACCAAGAGGCTCAGGCTGATATGAATAGTGCTGCTGTTAATTTGAACCAAGCTGCCAGCGACATAGTGACTTCATCTCGAGGGACACCCCAACAGTTGGCGGCGTCATCTAACCGCTATGGCTATGCCTACAAAAGTTTTGTAGACAGTGGTCTGGTCATGGCTGGAGTCACAAAAGATACAGATACTCAGACTCAAATTATTGGAGGTCTCAAGAGTGTGTCCACTGTGTCAAGCAAGTTGCTTGTCGTGGCTAAGTCTGTGTCAGCAGATCCTAATGCTCCCAATGCAAAGAATTTACTTACACAGGCTGCCAGGTAAGTTCGGTTTTATTTACAAGGAATTTAAAAAAATTAATTTTGAGGTAGTTTGTTTTTGAAACTCTTGTGTGTTACATTGAGTATAAAGCAAAAAACGGTGCTTATGCAGATTAGCGGCCTATGAAAAAATTATTTTTATATAAAAACAATAACATATACTTATTAAGCATTATATTCTTACTCACTGTACGAAAAAGTAGAAAAAATTATCCACTAGAACTTTAATTACAAGTATTTTTCCATTCTGCGTATCATAACAGCGACTTGTTCAATAAGCCTCCATCTTGTTTTTTTAAGAAGATTTGAAGAGCAGATAACTGAAATCTTCTTAAAAAAACAAGATGGAGGCTTACTGAACAAGTCGCTGTTATGATACGCAGAATGGAAAAATACTTGTTATTAAAGTTCTAGTGGATAATTTTTTCTACTTTTTCGTACAGTGAGTAAGAATATAATGCTTAATAAGTATATATTATTGTTTTTATATAAAAATAATTTTTTCATAGGCCGCTAATCAGCATAAGCACCCAAAAAACTCTTCAATTAAATTTTGTTTCTAATCTTTAAAAAAAGTTTTGATCACTCTGCTAATAAGGTTATTTTTATGCTTCAAAAGGTATTTCATCATAAGCTTTTGTAATGTGTAATAATTCATTGGTTAGAAAATTGCTTGGTAATTTCGACATAGGTGTTATTGTGATGATTAATTTTTCGTGGATGAAATTTAGAAAATGGATAACAAAAAAGTCATCTTCAGAGACAACCTCATGGTAGAATTCACTCTAGAATATCTTTTCACCAACACTTATGTCCACTTGGCTGTGTTCAGTAGAACAATCTGGAATGATTTGGAGGTATTTATGATTTTGACTTGTAATAGACAGGGCTGTCCACCAGATGATCACCTAAAGTGCCACAAATTCATGACAAACTTTAGTAAAATTTTGAAGGAATGAAGGGAAACCTGTTGAAATGGTAGGAGGTTAGAGTTATTTACATGGATCTATTAAGTCACATGATGAAAATTATGTTATCAGTGGTGTTTTGAGAGTTAAAAACAATATAGTAATATGGGGTGCTGCACCTACATTAGATTATCAAAACTGGGATATGGGGCATATCTAAGGGCTTTTCTGGAGTACTAAATCCTCTTGCATTGCCAATAGAACACCAGAATTTCCAAATTTATGAATAAAATGAACTCATTTATTCTAATGTTCCGTTTCAGGTTTTTTTATCTCTTATATAATAACATTAAAGAGTGATATTACACTTTTATTAATGACTATATTTTTCCAATAATAAAATCTAATTTATCCCTTTTAGCCTTGTTTTAATTATTTCCTATATCCATTGAAACTTGTTGAGGAATATTTTTAGAGTTTATACTTACCAGAAATTAATCTTAATTTTTAGTGAAATTTGTTTTTATTTGGAAAAAAACAAACTCTTAAAAAATGAATACAAATTCATGATCATTGATTGGTTGTCCATTTTGTTTTTTTGCAGAGGAGTGACTGACAGCATCAATCAACTGATTAACATCTGCACTGTATCAGCCCCTGGCCAGAAGGAGTGTGATAATGCTCTTCGGCAAATACAGGTGAGGGAGAAAACTAAAAGAAATATATTTATAAGAATATCAAACCAGTTTTGGAAATTATTTATGCTAATAAACTTGCATTACGTCAAGCTAAAACATTTTATAAGGATTAATGGTTCTACACTCTAAATCAATGATTCCCGTCTTTTTTCCAATGACAACCCCGTTTCAACTGCAGTATACTCTTTGAAATCCCATTCAAAAACAAGACTAAAATAGAATTATAAAGAATGAGAAAATGTTGTAAGTAATAAAATAAAATAAATTAAATATTTAAAAAAAAACATCAAAATTTAGATAGACAGCTTTGTGTTTTAATGAGTATGTACAAGCAGTGAACTTTTGAACACAGCTAGCATACAGACTTAACCTTCTGTTCTATTTTTAGTTCAATGGAATATTTAGTACGAAAGGGGAATAATCCAGTTGTGTACTTTCATTTTTAGGCGATGTCTTTATTCATTTATAATTTAGATTTATCTCTCCTCAGGTAAGAATGAATGATTCTTAGTGTAGCTAGAGGGGTATCCTTATGACAGTGTAATCACATGAAAATCATTATCAACTTCAGTCAATCACAAACCTCTGATCAAAAACTCAAGTGCATTTATGAGTTATTTTTTCTAACTTGATAGGAAGAAGAAAAAAAATTTAACCTGATGGATTCAATGAAAATGTAATACTGTTAAGTAAACTCTATCTTCCCAGTATTTTTGAAAAGAAATCTGAGTTCATAGTTATAAATACATCAACATATTTCTAGCACTATTTCAGGATTAAATGTTGATCCAAGTTAGGCTACTCTGTATGAAAATTAGCTACTCAGTTTAAGATCAAAGTGTAGTATCTGTTCCGATGGATACTGCACCCCATACTCGTGTTGTCTTGTCCTTCGGGGCTTGATTTACGCCGGTCAATAGGTCTGTCCTGTGCAGTTTTAGGCGGTCCACCTTCCCAGGCTTTGCCTCCCCTCTTTGGGGAGGAGTAAGTTTATTGCTTACTGCCTGAGGCGCCCCTACCGGGGATTGCTGACGGGGGCTGCCCAGGCAATTTTTAAATGGCCAGAGTGCTCATCTCTCGGGCGCTGGCTTTTCAAACTCCACTTTCCCGACCCGACCTTGGGTCACATCTTACTTGTGGGAGTAGGATAAAAACTGGCCTTGTGCCTAACTCCTGGAGAGGAGTAAATTAATACTCTGTATGAAAATTAAATACAAACTTGAAAAAAAAGTATTGATTAAATACTAAAAACTTGTAAATACCTAATATGTTTCTTTTAATTAATAGAAATGCTTAACTAGATATGAGATAAAATAAATCTTAAACTTTAGGTCTAGGTTTAAGATAAAATAATTTTTTTAATGGGATTATCATAAATTTTGAAGGGAAGATAGTATAATTCATTCATCAAAGAAATAAATGCTGTATTTGTACCAATTTTATCTTTTTGTAACTCTTACAAAAAAATAAATCTACCACACAATTAACTTATTTTTCTAATAGAGTAATATATTTTCAGAACAAACTGCCTAATCAAGTTAAACATAGCTCTAATGTAGAACCATTTAAAGACTAAACTGGATGAATTAAAAAATTTAATTTACATGGGATCTATATGAAATATTGAAGATAATTTAATATGTATGTTCATATATATTCTGTGGGATTGTAGGTCATTTTTTTTTTTTTCTTTTTTGTTTTTTTTACAAGTTGAAATGAGATTATTAAATAAGTGATTCCCAAAGACATAATAAAAACAAAGATAATAAAGGGTTTAACATATAAAAATGCTGTTAAAGTTATGTGTATGTATGTGTGCTTATTCTATTTTATTTAATGTTTCAGATGATGCGTAGCTTATTAGAAAATCCGAATGAACCAGTTAGCGACCTCTCATACTTCGAATGTCTTGATTCAGTGATGCAGATATCCAAGGTGAGTAGCGTAAATAAACATTTGATTTTTTTCTTCTGTGAGATGGGGTGGTGTCTCTTATTCAGAAAGTTTGTATCCGTGAGAAAAAGATAAGGAAAGAGATGTAACATGTTGAGTTGATTTGGGGTGATCTAAAAAGACTTTGGCGAGGAGTGTGCAACAGAGATATGCGGTGAAACGAAGGGCCTCAAGAATGTACATAAAGGTGCAGAGGTGCTTGTGCATATTACCCCTGACATGTTAGACCGCTCTTAAAAATAAAATAGCTAAAGAAATGTATAAACTTTGTTATGTACTTACGTGGTAGATGAAAAAAAGACTGTACACAAAAAATTATGCAAATTCATCCAGTATTTATTATAAATAAAAAACGATTTTATCACTCGGTAGATATTTCCACCATTTTGTATCTTAGATTTTCCAGTGGTCAAGGACGATAACTCATATTTTCACGATTTCGAATTGACATTTCTTTGGAATCGACATTTCTTCGAAAACTTTTTATTTTAAACCCGTTCCCAGCGTAAAAAAAAAAGAAAAGTTATCTCTCTTGTTTACAAAAATGTCAAAATGTACGTAAAATCATTTTTTTTCTTTTTCTTATAATTCAATAAATACTGGATGAATTTGCGTAATTTTTTCTGCACAATCTTATTTTCAGCTAACACGTAAGTACATAATAAAGTTTATACATTATTTAAATATTTCAATGTCAGGGTTGATATTTACAAGCACCGGTGCAGAATGGTGGACGGCAACCATAAACAAAGCAATAGCAGAAAAGGGAAGAGCGTTGAAGGCCGATAAACCAGGTGAAGTTACGCATAAAAATTACACGAACAAAAGGTGAGCTAAATGTGTATAACACAAAAAAAAACAGCAACTAGCTGAATCATTGTGTGCCATTAAGCGTATTGGCGAGATATTTAAGTACATAAAACTCAACACGATGAGGTGCAGGGATGAAAAACTGAATCTGAGACAAGTACACTACCAAAAAGTTGTAACAAAACAGAATACATTTTGCGTCGGTCGAGGGTAAGGATGGTTTGTCGTGTTCGCAGCGAAAGCGTCCATTTCTGTTTGGCATGCAGGGCATCGATGTAAGAGAGGGCATCATTTGCTCACCGTGAGGGATGTTCGCTAATGTATCCCCATATGAAAAAATGAGTCTTTGATACCGTTGGAGTGTCTGGACTTCACGTTGATGACCTGGGGTTGATTTAATTTAGTGGCATAAGTGCGGGTGGCTGGGATGTTCGGAATGGTGTGATTTAGATAGACAAATGCAAGTTTTATTTCTGAAACACCCAGATTAAGAGCAAAGAAAGGAAAAAGAGCTTGTTTGGGAGTAGAGAGAAAAAGAACGGATTTTGGTGTGTCAGAGAGATTGGTTGTTGTGTTGTTCATTACTTGTAGCAATATCAATTGTGCCAAATACATCCTGTTTTTTTTTCTCTTGAATGCTAAATCCTATTTCCATCTCCCAAATAATTTCAAGTGAAATAGTACGTTGAATTTTTTTATTTACATTTTTTTTTTTTATTGGAGGTATATATTTCTTATTTTCTTATAAATAAAGTCATTTTCTTAGTAAATCTAGAATCAAGCAAGAAAATGTTTATTTGCATTTGTTAATTTCTTTTCTTTTTAACAATTGGAAGTGATTAATTTTTATAAGCATTTACTTATGAAAATCAGTTTGCTTTTTTGTTTTTGAAGTTATAGAAGGACCTTTATTGGTGTAAATTTGTTCAGCTCTCCTGAACATTAGTTCAGTCTAATAATACTAAACCAGCAGTGAATGACATATACATAGACTCTCAATGTCCTATTCTTTTTCTTCAATCAACCAAATGTTTTACTGGTGACAAATCTCTAATTCAAATTATTTGGTTTATATAAGTTTAGTAATTATGGCTTTATTTTCTTTGCTAGTTTCATTTCTTTTGCTGAAAAGTTGTTTTTTTCTGTTAGTGCATTTTTAAAAATTATTTATTTAAAATTTTCACAAAGTAAAGTGTTCATCCATTGCTGTTTTCTTCACACTCATTTCATTTGTCTACAGACATTCTCATCTAAGGAACTGCAGGTAAGATGTGAAGTCAGAAAGAAGAAACGTTTTTGAAAACTTCTAATTTAGTTTTTACTGGTCAACTTCTAAATGTTACCATATTTTTTAATGCCTTTTTGATATTATTCTTTATGATTTCTTATTCCATCTATTTAAACAAAAAATATGTAGTCCAATGCCATTTTTATATCATACTTAAAGATTTTTATTGCTTTATTAAAACAACGAATTACAAAATACATAAGTTGTTAACATTGAAAAACTTCTATGATAGTTTTGTAACTGGTTGCTTCGCCTTGGGTGAATGCCGCTTCGTTCGAACTGGTTGCTGTTAAATTCTAAATTCAAAAGCTGAGATCAGAAATATACAAAAAAATGTTATTAATTTTCTTCCAATTTCATTAACTATTTTTATTCTGACACACTGTTGCCAGTTAATGCTTGATTACGTTTCAACTGATGTGCCTTCTGGTTGTCTTCTGGTGTATCGGTCATCAACAGTATCCGATGTTGCTTAGTTGTGTATTGATGTGTGCTAATGTTTCCGACGTACATGGATGAACAATATACCTGAGGAAGGTGCATTGGATGAAATGAGTAAAAAAAATGCATAGCATCGGTGAGGGTTATAGAAAAAAAAAAATGTTAACTTCCCATTCTCAAAACTTCATTAACTATTCTGCTAAAAGCCATGATTTAAGCTTTCCCTAGCTATGATCATATTTTTAGATAAATTCAAATTTCAATTGTACATATCTTTCGGTTATTTAGACCAACTTCATTTTTCTTTTCTATAAAAAACAAATTCTTTTAACATATTGATAGCATGCCACTTCTGTTCAATCTGCTTTTGTGTTAAATTTACATGGGATAAAAGTTAAATAAAATCTATTTGATACTTTCTACCTCAATTAATATAAACGTTAGAATACTGAGTAAAAAAAAAAAGGCTTCATCATATTATGGTAATATTAGATTGACTGTCTTAAGTGTATCATCCTTTATTGTCGCATGTGTGTCATGAAATGTTTCTCTTTATTCAGTTTTGAGTATTATATCATCAGTCTTTATTCAGTTTTGTTTCATTAAAAGTTTTATGCATTTTATTATTTCTTTTTTTTATTCAATTTTGTTTAAACGTTATTTGAGACATGGAAGCTATCTTTTATCTAATAAATAAATGGATTCCTTTTATTTGTCTGGTTAGAGGCTTTATTCAAATAATGGTTGTAAGATAATGATGTCATTGTGTGTTATGTTCATTATTTATTAGACTATTAAGTTGTAGACATTAAAGGAAATTTGTTTTTGCTATTTATTTTAAAGAATTGAATATTTTAGAAATTACTTTTCAGGTGTGTGCTAAATATTTTCTTTTGATGAAATCAAATTCAGAATGTAATTTTTAACCATCACCAAGAAAGATTACAAAACGCTAATTCAACTTTGCTTAAAATTATTCAATCAATCTTCAATTTAGAAGTTATTTTTGCTTCTCAATATTTAAATTTCTTTTAGCAAAAAAAGGTTTCCTGATTTTCTTTTGTTATTTTTAGTTTTTTTTATTGTTACCGTTTCCATTTATTCTACTAGATTGCATTTCTTTTGCTGATTTTTTTTCAATCAAATCTTGTTTTGTTTGTTATTCAGTTTCAATTTGATTAGTTTTATCAGATTTGTTTGTTTTTATTTCATAAGTTATATAATAAGTTTCTATGTTTTCTTATTCATTTGGTATTGTTTTACTATTCATTTGGTATTGTTTTAATATTCATTTAGCAAATTTGTTTCTGTTTATTTTTTTAAACATTATGAATCCTATTATTGGATGACGTATCAATTATTCTCAATGTAAATAGAGGTGGGACGTTATGGGTGAAAATTTCAGATTCATGCGAGTAGTATTTTTTTGTGTTCATTTATACATAAATAACACTAAATAATCAAACATTTTGAAAATTTTGCAAAATTTAGAAGGTGCAGGCCACTAGTTTTTGGCTATTTTACATTCATGAAACCCCTTTCACAGCCTGAAAATGGTCCTAAATTAAAGTACTATATCAGATTTAACCATCTATATCCATTCATAGCTTTTGAGGATGTTTTAGGACCTGCAATGTCGTATGAAACCACTTTTTCACCGAAAAATGATGGATTTTGAGTCCCGTGGAGCCCTAACAGCTATTTTTGGCCTGCACCTTCTGAATTTTGAAAAACTTTCAAAATGTTTGATTGTTTAGTGTTATTTATGTATAAATGAACACAAAAAAATACTACTCGCATGAATCTGAAATTTTCACCCATTACGTCCCACCTCTAATGTAAAAGTGAACACGAATAGATCATAAAGAGAAACTTTGTTACAACACTTTGATTCTTTTGTAATACGGATGCTTAACTAATTTCAAAATGCATCTCTAAATATCATACAAAATTAAGAAGTTTTAACCATTTTGCTAAAGTTTATACAACCCAAACAACAACAAAACATTTCTATTGATTTTACATAATGCATTTGAACAAGTTAAAAATTGTCTCATAATAAATAAATATTTTGCTTACAAGAATCACTTAAAAAATTAAGATTTGCAAAATAATTTTATGAACATCTGATGTTTAGAATTTAAAAAAAAAAAAAAAAAAATGGTCAAATATATTTGGATTAAATAATTTTTAAGAATTTAAATGGAAATATTGTTATATTTTTTACTGTATTTTCTATTGTAGACTCTTGGGGATGCCATGACTGGCATATCAAATGATGCAAAGAAAACTGACATTGACGGCTTCTGTGAAGCTGTAAAAAGTTTCTCTTCATCTGTTAATGGCTTGACTGAGGCTGCGGCACAGGTGGGTAACGTTTATTCACATCTTTACATTTACATCTTAGAGTTATTTGACAAAGAAAGAAAATGATGTGCTTCTAGCTGTCCCTACCTGGTGTTGCCCGGGATTAAGCAATCTATTAATATAAAGTAATGATTCTCCAACAAAAGGAAGAAAAAAAAGGATGTTGAGAACGGAAACATGACCCTAAGATGTTCATTCTGATCTATTACCCTATGAGTTATATTAAATAGGTTGATTATGTGATAAAGCTATGCCTTAATAAATTTAACATGTTGCTCCTGCTGTTTGCATTCGTTTGTCGGTCATTATTGAAGTATATCATAATTGTAAAATAATTCCGAGTGGGATACAATTTTATTTAACAGAAAGTGAGTAAAAATACATTTTTTGTTGTTAAGAACATGGGACAAGTTTCCACAAAGTAAACTGAAGAACGGAATGCAATAAAAAAAAAAAATTTTTTTTTAAAAGTTTGTGTTGTATTTCGATGACAATAAATGCAAAATAGACAGGCTCTACTATATTATAGATATTAGGTAAACTGTATCTTCCCTCTGTTTTGAATACCTCTTTTAAATGTAAAATCAAGGAATTTATAAAATAAGTTGTAAGAGTATGGATTTCAGTGTTCGGACTGACTTTCTCATCTTGGCTGCCATGCTCACAATGTTTCGGCCGTTCTGCCCTCCGGCCTTCATCAGGTCCTAGTGACACATGGCCGTGAGGTCTAAGCCATTGGTCCTAAAGTTGCAAGTTATCTGGAGGTGCTAAGTTCAATCCTGGGCGAAGGCAGTGAAAGTAACATTCAGCGACAGCAGCAATACAGCAGTAGCAGCAGCAGCAGAACTGAAAGCAACGGAGAATTAACGAGTGTGTCCCAGAGCCAAAAAATGGAATCCGAGCGTGGTACCCCCGTGACAATAAAGGGATTGGGTTCAAGAGTCCAGAAAAACGGTTCCCAAATTCGATACATGACACCTGATGAAGGCTGGAGGGCAGAACGGCCGAAACTTTGTGAGCATGGCAGCCAAGATGAGGAAGTCAGTCCGAACACTGAAATCCATAATGAAAACACCTCATCTCAGAGATGCAGACAATTACTAAGTTGTAAGATATATAAAAAATATATGGCTATATTCCTTTAGTTTAATAAAGAAAAAGAGATTGTTGAAGAAGAGAAAGAAAGAGCCTAAGCTAACAAACAGTTAAAGTGTGACACAGAGATAGAGTTAAAATACTATATAGATTTACTTACTATATAGATTTACTTACTATATAGATTTACTTACTATATAGATTTGTCATCTTTCTAACTATTTATTTTGAATATTTTTCAGTCTGCTTATCTGGTAGGAATTGCAGATCCTGCATCAGAACCCGGACACCCTGGTCTGGTTGACCAGTCACAATTTGCGAGAGCGAATCAGGCCATCCAGACAGCTTGTCAGAATCTGACGAATCCTGCAAGTTCTCACCAAGAGGTAAGTTTCTATTCTGTCAAAACATTCATTATATTTTCTCAAAACATTTTTTTTCAAACACTAAACAGGTAATTAAATGGGAGATAACTCCTCCTTAAACTTTTGTTATAAAAAAATCTCCTGCATAAAAATGAATTTTCTTTTTCTCCCTCTACTCCTCTTAATTTACATCTTGATTCCCAATTCTCCGCTCTCATCAATAACTCTAGCTCATCCCCTTCACGCATTTATAAAAAATCAAACTCTTAAAACTACAGATGGCCAAAACAAACTATAATTTTTTCCATCTCTCTTGAACACTTGCCCAGTCTAATAATATTAAACCAGCAACTAAACAAAATTATGTTTACCTTTTTATTTTGTCATTTAAGAACTTCAAATAGCTTTGCATTTTATTTGTGTCTCTGTGGGCCGTTACTCAGTAATGAACAAAAAAATGGTTTTATTAGTATTTTTATTTTCTACTTTGCGATTTCCAACAAGTTCAGAATCTTTTAAATATCTCCTCTGACAGCTCCCAATACTGTCCATACAACCTGTTCTTTATGCCATCATCACAAAATCTGTGGATATTATTTTTTTTAATTATCTCCACTAATTACATACGTGAAATATTCAGGCAACTTGCATTTTAGTATTTCCTCTTGCTTAGATGCATTTTTATGTTTCATAAAACAGCATTTTATGAAAGATTCACAAGCAAAACACGCACACACACACATATATATATATATGTGTGTGTGTGTGTGTGTGTATATATATATATATATATAAAGTTCATATTATATTCCAATAACCATGTCTTTATTTTATTTTTATTTTTATTTTTCCACATTTTCAAAAAAAATAACATTTCTGTGAGATATATTTTTTACGGTCCGTTTCATTTGTCTTGTGCCAAACAACATTTTTATGTTAATAGCGTTAATATATATTGAGCTGAATCTTTTAAGGAGACTGCAAAGTAAAAAGGCACTGATAGTATATGCTAATACATATATTGTCATTAATAATTATATATATATATATATATATATATTCATTAAGCCGAACGTCTCCGCTGACGAAGGTCTGAATTTCTCAGATCTGAAACCGATGGTACAGATGTTGTTCTAACTTACTGTATCACATATAAATAAATATTATGCTCTTATTAATTATTTAGTTAATTTTACTTTTGTTTTAGTAATTGAACACTCTGCTGGGAAACTTTCCCAATTCCATTAAAAAAAAGTATATATATATATATATGTCTCAACCCACTCCGGGTGAATACTGTTTCAAGTAGTACAAGTGTGTGTATGTATATAATATATATATATATATATACACACACCCACACACACATTAGCTGTATCTGCCCGAGATGCAGTAAAGTCATTTTATTTATTCTTTTATTTGCACACGTTTAAACTTAAAGTAGACAACTTCTTTAATTTAAAACGTATTATCCTCCTTACTGATTTTTATTTTTAGGTGATTATTTAAAAATGTTTCATATTAAGTCGTCTGGGATAGACGAGGTAATTTTGGAAATAAATTGTAGCTGAATACATTATATTGCCAATAACATTGTACAACAATAACAAATGAAAATTGGCTTGTAACAAGCAAAGTTTAATTTGTCAGATTGAATGCTATTTTGTTTTGACAAGATAACGTTTTATGTTATATCAAAACTCAATTTCTCAAAAACACTTTCAAACGTCAATTTTGTACATATAAATGGCCTTATCCTTTCAGGTAAAGCTTTATAACAATAATAAAGTGTTGATATAAGTTTAAATTATATGCGCGCGTGTGTGTGTGTGTGCAAAGGAAGAGATTAAGTATAATAGAAATAATGACTGGAAAAATATGCTTTATTGAATTTGTGACATTTTGGTAAAATTTATGCCTTCTTCAGATATGTGAAAAGCAATATAATTTTACAACAAAAGAAAATATTTTGTAATGTTTCTTGTCTGAAGAAGGTATAACTGTTGAAATGTCATATGAATTGAATAAAGTGCCTTTAACATAAAAGCTTTTTTATTGTATCATTTCATAATGATGACAATTTAAAAAAAAAAAAAAAATAATAATTTTTTTAAACTGGTCATATAATTTCCAATCAATTGCTTCTCTCTTTTACATCTCCCTCATTACCCCATAGGAATAGAGTAGCATGTGGTACCTCCTCCCTAGTGGAGAGGGGAACCAATGGTTTTGGGCCCAATTTCTGTCACTTGTTTTAGTCTATTTAAATTGACCTTATGTTTCATCTTGCTTGTATAAGGAAGTTGTTAAATTAGTACAATCGTTGACATCTTTTTTCTTTCATGTTCAAAATATTTTAAAATATTTATTAAGTTTTCTGTTAGCAATTTTCTGTCTCTCGCCACAGCCTGTAATATGACAAGGTGTTTAAAGTGACCTTGTATCACATCTTGCATTTGTGGGAGGTGGTTAAATAAGTACTAAGTGACTTTTCTTTTTCTTTCTTTTTTTTTTTTTTCAATAATTTTCTTTACTTTTAAGTTTTCTCTTAGCTTTATAAAATGTTAATGCAATAAATCACAAGAGATTTATTTTACTTTGACAAAAAGATTCATTAAGTTAATTTAACAATTTTTTCAGTTTTTTTTTTTCTTTTAACTTTTGTGATTTGACCACTTTCTTTGCAATTCATGTGTCAATTCCTATTAATAAAAAAAAAAAAATGTCACCTGTTTTATTTGGTCAACAACTAACTCCACCTTTTATTTACTCAAGTATTATGCTTCATGGAATAGCCGAGCTATGGTAAGCTGCTCACCAGTCCAATATCCTCTTTCATTTGCAATTTCCATAGTTTCTCTTAATGTTCCCCCCTTTTTTTTAATCTTTGATCGTTATTTTATTGCAAAAAGGCAAATTTTAATAATTTTTGATTATACTCGAGTTCTTCATGTCACAAGAAAAACTAAACTGGCTCATAAAATAACAACCAGACAAAAATTCTTGTAAAAAATGAAAGATAATTTCTGCTTAAAGTGGCATTTCCTATTTATTATTCATTTACATTGTTTTGTTTTTTTTATTTATTTTTTTTTTTCAGACTATTTTTCTCATCAACGTCAACATTGATATGTCTCTATTCAATTTTGACTAATATGCCACCAGGCTTCTTTTTTTGTGTATATTCTTCATTTACACTGATGTTTCTCCAGTATTTTATTGATGAATCCAATAAATTGACGATTTTCGCAGATATTTTAAAATTAATGACCACTCGACATAACACAAATAATCCAGAACAATAATCATATTTAAATAGAGGAGAAACATCAGCATAACTGAACACACGACCTGAATAAGGTCAAAGGGCAGATCAGCCGAACCATAGTAGGAATAGAAATATCTAAGTTGATGAGGACAATAGTCTGAAGAGAAACTGTGTGAATAATGAAATATTAATTGAGTCTTTTTCAAGAATTCTGCATGAAACATGATGGTAGATCTTGTGGAATCTGCCGATCCATTTAATAAGTATAAAGAATGTACATTTGCTGATATTAAGTTTTATCGAAAACGATTCTTAGATACGGTGTAGGGGAGAAGAGTGTGTCGTCAGGGCATACCTCTCTGTCTGCAACATTGTTATTCAAAGCTGAATAGAAAATCGTTTTATAGGGGTACGATACAAGAGAGGTAAATGAAATACTTTTTTCAAAGAGAAGAATGTCTGGATCTGCCACTAAATTTAATTGATTTTATTGGCCAAATGGATATCGTTGCTGACTATGCCAATTTCAAATCCAATTGGATCTATTATGGTTATGTACGTACTAATATTTTAGAGACAGGTGTGAACACGCATCCCTTCTCCTTTTTGGATGAACTAGAAACTTATGTTTAATTAATTGTATCCAATGAATCGTTTACAATAGGTATTGTGATTCGATATTAACCCCCTTAACAGGCAAAGACGAGATGACTTGTCTTCACACAATTCATTATTTTCAGAGTGGGCCGAATAAACTCGTCCGAAACAACACAAATATGTTTATCTGTCTATTCTCAACATTTCTGAGCTCTTCTCAGCTAGAAACGAGTGTATTCTGTGACTCAGACATTGAATAGCTGCGTCTTTTCCTTCGCAGACTTTGCAAGAAAGCGTTGATCTATCGCTTTTGGAAAAACACTGTCATTAGTTTTTTCCGTCAAAATGTTGTTTTTTTCAAAAAAAACAAATCATGCTATAGTAGGTGTTAAATAACCTTAAAATGGTTGATTTGCAATTAAACTAAACCAATCAGCCATATGTGATATTCGTTAAGAAAGCTTTTGAGATAACATGTATATACAAATAGGTTAATAATGGTAAATAATATATATAGTAGCAAATGAATAATCCATAGTCTCTTAGCACTATCTCATTTCGAGTGGTGGAGATGTTCTTCACTGGCATATTCTTTGAAGAAGGAGCCAATGACGATTTTAATTTTAAAATTAGATTTTATTTAACTAAATGAAGTTCCAATTTTTTAACTAGAATATTCTCATTAGTGCCTTCTATTCCTCAGGTCTTTACATGACGTAGTTTAGGTAAAAGTAATGTAGCAACTAAATTTCAATTTATCGAAATAAGAAAAATCTGATTCTGAAACCAGTTTTAAAAAACGTGTGCAGATTTATTTTTATATAAACTCCAGTTTTGTTGGACACATTAACTTGATTTTACTGAATATTCAATCATTAAACCAGTGCTTTTTATTGTAAATTCTAAAGATGGTTTATATGAGTTTAAAGTTAATTTTTCTTTGGCTTCAAAATATTAACGAGTGTTATCAAATATTATTTCAATAGAAATTGCCTTATTTTAAATATTATGACATTCAAATATTGAAAAAAAATTTTTTTTTTTTGCCTTACTAGTTTTTGGAATATTTTTGCTTCACATTTTCCGTTTTCTTGTTTCTCACTCACTGTATCTCTCTCCCTTCTCTCTCTCTCTCTCTCCTGTCTTCCTCACACATACATATAGACATACACAGGCATCCTTGTTTCTCCTCCTACCCCCTGATGCTCTGCTGCATTTTTAAAGAACAACCATCTTGTATTCTAAGTATTGTTTTTAGAATTTCAATTTTTTCCTCTCTGCATCTTAAGTGATTCTTTAAAATATCCTGTGAACAGATAATAATGTTGTCATAAAGAATTGATATAAAAATGCCATAGAACTAAGTTATTAATTAGTGGCATTGCTTATATTGTGTCTAATCTAGGAAACAATTTGGAAAATAAAACCTATTAAGTATTACTAAGAAAATCTACTTTAAAAAATTGTTTGCTATATATGATATTCAATATAAAACATGTCTGTTTCAATATTATATGTATAAATAGTTATTCCTTTGTGTGTAATATTATTGTCATCCTTCAGACTCAGAAGACTATGGTGTTGTGCTCAGAGCACAAAGCCTGAGTAAATAAGTATGGAGGGTAAGCTGTGATCCATGCAGCCCCCCCCCCCCATATTGGAAAGGCAATTGTCAGTACATATAAGTGATAAAATTTAAAACTACTACTCCGAATGAAGCTATTTGATATTTCTTTTCTTTTTTAATATGGCAATATAAAAATGAAAACTTTATAAAACTTTCGTAAATCGATATCAAATTTCCCAATGAAAATGTAAGATTATTTTTGTTTATATTATGCATAAACTCCTACGTTAAAGTGAATTCAAATCTGTCTAAACCTTTAAAGGGAGTGTATATTTACTATGGCCGCAGTTAAAAATGCAGAGTAGAGAGAAGACATTTTTTTTATAAGCTGATTTTTAACATTCATGGGAAAATGAATGGTTTCATAATGCAGTAAGTCATTTGCAATGATATTTAATTTTAATTTTTAATGAATTATAAGAGCAAATTTAGTTCTTAGAGGCTAATTTGGTAATTAGAGAAATAAAAATAAATAGATTCTTATGCAAATTGCATATAAACATTTTGAATAGCTTCTAATATTTTATGTTGATTGATTTTATTATGCCTCTTTCAACATCTTATTTTAATCAATCTCATTTTAACTTTTAATAAAAAAAAAATCATCTTACAATATACAGGAATTTCCAGATGAAATCGCTTAGACATTTCATTAAATAGACCCCAAAAATGTTCCTGTAAATTCATTTTTTTACCGTTATTTCTGAATTCATCCTATTTATTCTTAAAATGATTTACATTAGAGAATATATCCCTATATTTATAAAGTTAAGTATGTTTATTTATTTGTATGTACAGGATTCATTACTAAACTAATTAACCGATCATTATGGATTTTTTAATATGACTGCTAGGCATAAGGGGTCAAAATGTGGGCTATATTTAGTTTTATGCAAAGGGGATCAAATGGGGGTGAAAACCCTTTGTCAAAATTCAGATACCTCTGAATTTTGTGAAATGTTAATAGATATTAGACATCAATTAATAAATGTTAATAGATATTAGACATCAATTAATAAATGTTAATAGATATTAGACATCAATTAATAAATGTTAATAGATATTAGACATCAATTAATAAATGTTCCCCAAGTTTCAGTTTCTTTTGAGTATTTAAAGGGGTTTTAGGGGCCATATAGGCACAACTTCCCATTTGAAAATATTTCAGATTTACACTGAATTTGATCAATAGTCATTAGCCATCAATGAAGCAAGATTCCCTGATTTTCAATTTCTTAATACCTCTTAATCTTAAGCCTTAAATTTTAGACATTTTCTAGATTCAAAATCATGTAATGGATTTTGATAAAGATTAGAATAAAGACATAACATCTAATATCATTATATCTTTATTTTAATCTTTGTAAAGAGAACATAAAAGTGGTGCAAAACTGTTAATCATTCTGTGACGGGTATTCTAGTTTATGCATATATATATATATATGATATCAGAAATGGCTGAAAACAGGTGGACAACATTTTTTAGATTTTCTTTGTTCATGTTTCTTTCCATGTTTAATCGTTAGCCATTCACTCTCTATAAAGCTGAAATAAAATAAAAAATGGAAACCTGTTTGTATTATATTAATCCGATATCAAAACAAATTTACTTTAAAAAATAACTTGTATTTCAGTTGTGCAAATATTCAGATAGTAACATATGCTTCCATCCACCTAAGAATCCCTACTTTCCATGTGTTCCAAACACAATTGAGCATTAAATCCCAAATGCTCATAGATGCCTGCCATTTTCAGTGTTGCACAATGTGTTGCACAAGTATATTTACCTCTTGGTTCATCCTATTCATTTTTTGTTTTTCCTGGCAAGTTTCTGGTCATGATGTTCAGCTTCTCTCTACTGATTCATTTACCTGTTGACCAACTGTTTCAACCGTTTCTATTCATAGTTATCCTTCTCCTATACTCGTTGCCTATCAAGGTTAGAAAATCCAGTCCACCGTACGCAAACATTCAATTTATAACTATGTACCATGCTCAGATTATATACACTATTTGGTCCCCCGATTTATAAAATCGGGGGACTTATGTTTTGAGTTATGTCCGTCCGTCCGGATTTTTCTCTGCAACCATCCATTGAATTTCTCTGAAATTTCGCATGAAGTTGCAACTTTGGTCAGGTTAGAAAGTGACATTCTCCGATTTTTGAAATAAAATCGGGTTAGCCCCCCAGGGGGTCAAAAGGCCCCGAAATGGCAAAAAATGACATTTTTTGCCCCATAACTTTTCATGCATCCATTCAATTTCTCTGAAACTTGGGCAAAATGTGGAGGCAATTGTTCCTAATAGAAAATAAGTATCGCTGACCTTGGAAAAAAATCTGGTTCGCGTCCCCAGGGGGTCAAAAGCCCCCAAAATGGCAAAAAATTACCCTTTTCTCCCATAACGTTTGATCCATCCATTCAATTTTTCTGAAACTTGGCCAAAATGTAGAGGCAATTGTTCTGGATATAAAATGAGTATCCTTGACCTGAGAAAAATTCTGGTTCGCGCCCCCAGGGGGTCAAAGGGGGGTCAAAAATGGTCCAAATTGCCCAAATTTATTGCATTTTACACTCGCCACATCAAGTCACATACAGAGGGGGACCACGCATGCACGGCTTGTTTTACTCTCATGACAGTCTGAATTTGGTCGTAGTAGTTAAAGTGATAGAATTACCTCCAAAGATTGAAGTATATTCCTAAAACTACTGTAAAATAATTATAATTGCTAATTGCAAGACTCACTTCTGCAAAGAATCCGTGTTGCTTAAATTGACTGAATAACGTCTACACTTCTTAAAACCAATTGTTTTATTAGTCTATTGTAAAGTAGCAACAACCGTAAATAATTTTCCTTTCTCCTTCTGTATATCTAAAACGAAACAAAACTTCCATGAGCAAAGTTTCTTTCTATCTGTGGAACACAAACTTGTTGAGCGGTCCTCTTAAATAATCTCATTTCTGGCCAGTCTCAACCATTGTTACAAATCCCCACGTTGTTGTTTCAATGTCATCCTGACAAACTCATTAACCCTTATCCTCGAGTGGCTAATGGGCCTTGATAGGTGGTGACTCGTTAGTACATAGAAAAGGTGTTTGACTGAACTAGTTGGTTCAATCATTATACACTGTTTTTCCTCTATTCAAATATGACTGTCATTTGTCATTTGCATAGACTGATGTTTTCTATATACTTAAATCTGATAAACTGGTTCCTCTTTATTTGTTTACCCATAAAGTCGGTTTTTAACACTGGGAAAATTCATCTCCCTCAAAATGGGAACTTGGGACAAAAATAGAAATTGCCTCAGTTTAGAGGGAGTTCTCCTTCACTGACTTAGGACAGATGAAGTGTAGTATCAGAAAAGGTACTACACTTTGATCTTAGCGAAACTGGTTATTTTTATGATAATTTAGAAAATTATCATAAAAATTACCAGTTCATTCAATTGAATACAGTGCTCTTAGCAACATTTGTCTAGTGTATATAAAAGTTACTTATCCGCAACAAGGCACTATACGAGCTATGCAATGAAAAACCCTCTCCACAAAGGTCGCTGAACAAAGATGGTCTATGATAGGCCATGTCCTACGAATGGACCCTGCCACTCCCGCACAGAGGGCACTAGACTTTGCCATTACTGGCTCGCAAGCCTACCAACCACGACTAGGATGGCACTGCACAAATCTGCTGGGCACACTATGTGCTGACCTCAAGCAGGCGGGACTAGGACCACTACGTACAGCAAAAGAACTTCATTGCCTACGACAACTTGCGCATGACAAGGCCAGATGGCCTGGGACTAGCATGGAGGACTGATTGCAGCTACGGGATGTCATTTGACTACCGTAGCCGCAGAACACAGTTTTTAATAAAATATAAAAGTTAGTTATATAACATCCCTCTCTATTTCTCTTATCTTCTCCTAGTTAGTAGCAATTGTTTTGTTCTTTTGTTTTTTTATACTAGCTGTCCCGGTCCAGTGATGCACAGTAGTGTATATACTTGTAATTTGTTTTGCTTTTCTGTTTTTAAACAAGACCCTTTTTTTTTTTAAATTTTTCTTATTTTAAAAACGTTCCTTTTTTGTTACAATCAAAAAGTAACTCTGTATCGATCAATACAGAATTATGACCCCATTTTTTTTAAGATGGTGACCATTTGAAAATAATTCTAACCCGGACAAAATATTTTCTGGAAGCAATTAAATCGAATTACATTTTATTATTATTCTTAACAACATTCAACGATCCACAAGAAAAACTGACAGACCAAATTCAAATATTGATTTTCTCTGAAGAAAGCTATTGATGACAAAGAAATTGTAGAGACTGGCTTTACTTTATATATTAGATGACTAAATATTGTTAATGTTACCTCGTGTTATTTTCTTGCCATGACATTATTAAACTACTCCGTTAATAACAATTGGCAAATGCAATACACAAATCATCAAAAATAGTCAAATGTAAATATAGGAAAAACGTAAAAATGGATGAACAATATACTTAATGGAGATTGGCCGAAATGTAGTTGGAAAATAAAAATAGCAATGCCGAGGACAATAGTCAGAAGAAAAATAATGCCATAATCACTCTGCATCCCAAAATTATAGTAAGGATCAAAGCATAATAATCATTTGGTGTTAACATTTCAAAAATTCTTACAGAAACAAACTGAAAAGGTTTTGTACTTTTGTCTGGTGGCACGATTTTTATTTTTTATTTATTTAATTTATTTATTTTTTCATGGCTTCTTGGGTTTGCATTGCTATCTAGACACAACCTGATGTTGTCTCGTCTTATGACCTCACCCTCTCTAGAATATTCATGTGTGCCGACCTGTATGTAAATCTGTGTATCATTAGTTCACATCCACCCTTGTCATTGTTCGATTCTGTATATTTATTTATCTTTGTAGATTCTCATTTTATCTTCTCACTTAGCTTTTAAAGATTTCATGTGCTTTTCTTGTCTTGCTTTGTCTCTTTTTCGTCAAATATTCATTTTTGGGTTTTTTTTTTTTTATCTTGTTTTCCGTTATTTCTTTTTATTTTCTTCATGAATCATATCACACATTTTTCGTAGAATTCATGATTTATTTATATTTTTCATTTTCTTGAAACAAATTTTTTTATTGTATTGGATTTTTAAAATTTTCTTACTAGTTTTCTTTTTCTATGCACTTTTTGTATTGGAGTAAGATTTTTTTAAATTTTCTTTTCATTTTTTCACAATTTAATTTCATTTTGTGTCGGATGTACTACATTCTTATAATCTCGATACAATTTTAATTTTTCTTTTTTTTCTTTTTTTCACAATTTAATTTCATTTTGTCGGATGTACTACATTCTTATAATCTCGATACAATTTTAATTTTTCTTTTTTTTCTTTTTTTCACAATTTAATTTCATTTTGTGTCGGATGTACTACATTCTTATAATCTCGATACAATTTTAATTTTCTTTTTTTTCTTTTTTTCACAATTTAATTTCATTTTGTGTCGGATGTACTACATTATAATCTCGATACAATTTTAATTTTCTTTTTTTTCCTTTTTTCACAATTTAATTTCATTTTGTGTCGGATGTACTACATTCTTATAATCTCGATACAATTTTAATTTTCCAGCTTCCATCTAGAATGTATGTTTTATGTATAAATTTCAAAAAATAAATCGTCAAATTGCCTTTATATGCAGATGTACCATAAGAGTTAATATATATGTATATAATGGATACTTCGTGTCAGTAGAAAAAATAAACCAGAGTGCTCAATTGTAATACAAGAGCAGTATGTGTTTTATTTATATACTATACAATTAAGATTCTATCACATGGTACAAGAGTTTCACAAAAACAACCTTCCACTAGTCCAAAGATCCAATTGGTTTTGTGAAACTCTGCTATTATTCGACGGAATCTTAATTGTATAGTATGTAAATAAAACGCACACACAAACAATTATTTAGACTGTTTCGGTGTATCACGGCTCTTCAGTGTGGTTCGACGAGCAAATATCTTAAGCTGAAATGAAAACGACTGTTTTGTCAAAATCTGACCAATTACTCACTATGTCAGCTGCACAAACTACGAAGTAAGGGAAATGTTAATGCTTATATATGCATTATCAGCTGTCTAGACAGCTCTATTTTACAAAGAGCTATATAATATATATATATAGTGTCATTCACAGACAATTTTGTTGCTCTTCAGTGTGGTAGACAAACAAGTGCCTCAAGTTGGGATGAAACTCAACTGTCTAGACGACAGTCGGCATTCCTGATAATCATTTGCATATATATTACATAAAAATATTTTTATTTAAAATATATATTTTTTCTGAATAAGTATTTTCACTTGGTAACTTTTCAAAGAAAGTTGTAAAGTAAAAATGGTATGAACTCTGAATAAACTGATAGATTGAAATGTCAACACTCTCAATGTAAGACCAAAACCATATAAATGTTTGTTCTATTAATTTAAATTTATCTTTATATATATTTTTTCTAAATATTTTTGTTATAATATATATAAACTCTCATGATGTATCCACATATCAAGGCAATAAAAAAATGTACCATTAAATAAAATGTTCATATAAAAGATTTACCAAATGTGTTCAATTTTTCTTCCGTATCAAGAGTCCAGAAATTTTCTTTTGTCTTAATTTTAATTTTCTAACATATATTAAAAGAAAATGGTTTTGCTTTTTTTTTTTTTTTACGCAATTTTAAAGTAGAAGAGAAAAACATTAATTTACAGCAGAAAATCATTGTTTCCATTTTTTTTTTTTTTTTTTTTTTTTTTAACTTAGTTCAAAATACACACAACCTAATTCTGCAATAAGTACCACATGAATTCATAGGATTTCTGCACAGATAACAAATTTATTTGAATCAAAGTTTTTCATGCATCACTATGAATTATCGGGTGTGATGGTGGTTAAGTAGATAACGACACAGACTGATAATGTGGATATGCCAAGTTCGAATCCAGTCATTTCCATAGCACCACTTTCACTTGTGGATGCTGGCAACCTTTACGTGGTCCCTCCCGATGTCAACAATAGAATCAACTTCCATGCTGATTTATCCAAATTTTTACTATGAAGTATAATAAACATTGATGAAGGGTGCATGATTGTTCTAATGGATAACATCACAAACTATGGGATCAGCTCTTGTTATTATTTACTCATTAATTCTGTGGAGAAATGAATTAATCCACAATTTACCCTCGCGCCATGACTAAAGTAGAAACTGGTTTTCAAGTTAAAGACAAAGGAATGCATTGAAAACTTAAAAAATATATTTTTAAAATGTAAGTATATTTTGCTGAAAATAATTATTGGTAATCTATTAAAAAAAAAAATTAACACTTTGAAAATAAATAAATCAGTAGAGTTAGAAATAAGTTTATGACAATAGAAAATCTTTCAGTGAAAAAAAAAATGGCCATATAGTTTCCGACTGCAATGCAGAAGTGAAATACAAATTATGTGAGTCAGTTATGAGGCAGCCCAATTTTGTTCACACTGCTGGAATTTAAATGTACATTATTTCTAGTTTAATGAAAAAGTATTCCTGTTTACTTATTTCAACTTCATCTTCTTTGTAAAAAATATTTAATTTCATTATTTTTATTTCTGAAACATTCTTTTAAAGTTTACATCTTAAATTGCTGTATTTATTTCAGAAGAAAATGAGACTTAAGGTAACGTGGTGCAGCCAAGTCCATTTTTGTGGCTTCTCTGAGCCCTATTCTCCAGTCATCAACTGCCTTGTAGAATTTGATTCTCAGTCATGTGTGTGTATCGACTTAATATGCATATGCACACATACACATACACACACACACTCTTATTTCCTTTGTCTTTCAAAACTGGTTTTGTGGTAAAGAATTTTGTTAGGAAGGGTGGTTCTCACTGCAAATGGTTGTGGTATGCAGCATTGCACTAAAAGAAGGCGATGGGAGGAAAACAACAGCGACCTTTGCTTGTTTATGATTGTAATCAACTTGTTTGTTAAATTGTGATCAAAACATTTTTTTAATGTTCTTGTTGTCATCTGTCATAAGTAATGTTATATCTTACCTCCCTTGTTGGAGATTATCTCCTTTGAATAACAACTCTCTAATCTATAGATAACTATAAGTATGTATCTATGTACTAAAATAAAATATGTATGTATCTATGTTTGTACTAAAATAAAATATGTATCTATGTTTGTACTAAAATAAAATATGTATCTATGTTTGTACTAAACTAGTATAAGCTGAATAAATGTTGTAAGCTATTTGAACTCTTTTTATTACAATATCTTAACAATTTATGAAGTATTGGTTCTATTTCGATCAATTAGATACAGGCTGAAAAGTTCTGACTAAGTCCCTATTTACTTGTTTTCTCACAAGGACAAAATTTTAATACGTCTCCGAAAAGGAGTACTCTGGTGGTGACAAAAATAAAAATTGCTCTAATCGAGAAAAATGTTTCTTGCCCTGACTGGAGACAGAACAGATACTACACTTTGAATTATTTGCTAAAAGAATATGAAGATACAATTTTCACAAATTATGCACATTGCCCTCAAAAGTGTGGAGAGTCGATGGTCGTCCTCTGTCTATCTTAACTAGACACATTCTGAACCATTCGTTCAAGCACTATTCTTACAGATACTACATTTTGATCCCAACCAAAAACCGAAAGTTCTTAGAGCATCTGGTAATTTGTTGCAACCATTTATATTATCAGATAAAAGATACGGCATCACTTATAACATGTTTTTAATTGACTTATCAGAAACTTCTTTCATGCAACAGTAAAAGCTTTATGAAAGAGCATTTTAAAAATGTTTTATAATGTATAAATCTTTTTTTCTTTTTTACTTATTGTAGAACCGTTCTAATCTGGAACTGTTGAGAACTGGCGAGTGCTAAGTTTAGTCACTGTTATATCAGTATTAAATAAAACTAAAAAAATATGTGCATCAGAGAGACTTGCATTTATTGGCTACTAACTATATTGCCAATCGTAATCTCTATCAGGCTGCACATTTTTTTAGCTAAACTTTAAAAAATCTTTGAACTGATCGGTGATTAAATTGTATTTGCTCGCCTATGCAGAGGCAGCCAAATGCAATGTAATTACTGATCAGTAGTGAATTCGCTTCAATTGAAATTTGTTCAGTAAAAAAATTTTAAAAACTATTTAGCAATTGAACAAACAATTTGATTACAAAGTAAAAGACAAAAAAAAATCACATGAAAATGAATTCTATAAATGAAGTTTTTATTTTTTTTATGATAGTTTCTTGGGGCTTGACTTCTTTTTATGTCCCTTCTCTATATCCCATCCCGGCCCATCCCTGATTCTCATCCTGGTCCCTAATTGCATGATATTTTTTATCTATACCTTCCACTGGATGCATGAAAAAACCCTCATTTCACAACAGTCTACCTTACCTATTTTATTTTTACAAAATGACCACATAATAATTTGTCCAATCTGGAGATTACTATAATCTCAAAAGATTTTTAGGTTCAGGAAAATATAGAATTATTTGATACACCAATTCATGTAATCAACGTGTGGTTTCCATGTTTTTTTTTCTTCTTACTGATACATATTTTTGTATTTATCATATTGTAGTATTAAAGACTGTTCGAATTGCATCTCCCTTTACAAACTATATATAAGTGTCTACTTGGTTTGATATTTTAATTGCAGTTTGGATAAAGTTTCAATATCTGCACCCACTCCTTCTCTACAGTGTTACATATTACACAGATAAGGTCTGTTTTAAATGTCTGCTGGAGGGCAATTAGGGCACCTAAATACAATGAAAAATCTGTTTTCTTGACAAATTTGTGTCTGATGCATGTATACCAACCAATACCCTCTATACTGTTGGTTCCTATCTGTGTAGCTCTCCTGTGAAGGAGGGAATTTACTACCTGGATTAGTGACTACTCAATCCAGTCATTTGTTCTGTTTAACTGTGTAGTTCTTATTTAAGAATTTAGGTGTATAAAAATATTCTGAAAAATAACTGTTCTTTTCTGAACTTATAACCTTTATTAATGAGCAATTCCTCCCCGTGGTATCTCTGGGATATGAAGTATGGGTTCATACCTTTCTTAAGCATATCTAAGTATGAAAATGAATGCAACAGATTTGCCAAGACTTGACATCTGCTTGCTGTCAATTTGCACCACCCGCTGCACCATTACTAATGATATTGTCCATTGCTACACTCTAAGTGTTGAACAAAAAAAAAATGGTTACTCAAAATATGAGGAGTCAATCCAATGGAAATTTGATTCCTGTCCGAGTCATCGTCAACTGACACTCTGTCTCCGAATAAGTTAAAAGTAAATGATTGCATTTTTCTTTATTGTTTCTTTCATGAAAATGAAATAATCTTGTGCATTGCATGATAAAATGGTGACACTCGTCATCCAAAAAATGTGTGTGCTCAATTTTTTGGATTTAACAAAAAAAATCAAAAGGTCTTGTTGAATGTCATCAAAACACCCTGAATTTTTTCATCCATCCTTTTCCTTCTCCTCCCTCTTCTTTTTTCATCCTCTCTTCAACATTTCCTTTTCACTTTTTATTTCTTACCTTCTCATCCACTTTGTTTGTCCCAACCCTTCTCAATGTAAGGATTTATGTCTATCTTATTTTTCGATGGAAAAATAAAAAAATCAACCTGTGAATATTGCATAAACCTTGCCTCATTGAGCATTTGTGACTGTCAAACAGCTTGCCCACTTGGCTGTGTGTGCGGGTGTCATTCAATTGATTTCCTGGATTTAGTCTGTGATAACCTTTTTTATTATTTTTTTTTATTTTGTAGTCTTTTATTCTTCTGTTCTAATCAGAAAATGTTAATCACAATTCAACAAAGTAGCCATAAATTAGTAATGCCATTTTTTGTGAAAATCAACTTCGAAATGGATCTGCTTAGTCATAGATAAAGAAATGTTTTTTCACTTCATTTACAGTTGGATTAGTGTCCTTATTCGAGGGGTGTGAGGCCCCGATTTGAAAGCTTTGTGGAGTGACCCCCTTTGTAGCCTTTACTCCTAGTCCACTCTGACCCAGAGTGGTGATACCTCTCAGGGTCCCATATATTAATTAAATAGAATCTACCATTTACAACCTATTTATATACAAAGTATACACACCTACACAACAAGTTAATTGACACACCATTCGTATACAAAGTATGCATTTACAGCCTGAATGTTTGAAGATATTAAGAACTTTAAGCACAAAAACTTTTACCAAAAATAACTGGATTCAGCATTAAATAATCTGAAAAGGGTTGATATGCCATAAAAAAAAACAACCAAACAAATCAGTTTTTTGGGGGGGAAGGGAGGGGGGGTCAAACTAAAGAAAGCGATCGTCAGTCAATTGATCAATATGATGAAGTTTAGCGAAATCGATTTTGTTTGAAGAAATCCAGCACCGTTGCCGCCATCATGATTTATTCATTATTTACTCACTAGGAGTTTTCACACAAGTCATTATCGCTGATTGCTCACTGGCAATAACAGGTGTTGTTTCCTGAAGTCTGAGTGGCAACAAGTCTATCCAGATTTCCATTATTATTATTATTTTTTTTTTTTTACTGTGGGTTCACACATGTCATTACCTGTGTCCACTCATTGGTAAGAATGGGTGGGGTTTCCTGGAATCTGTGACAAGTCTCCACAGATTTCCAGCACTCTCTACTTCTTTTGACCTCCATTGCAACTCACTTTGCATTCTTAAACCAAACATCTACCCACAAATTCTTGCGGATAGTGGCCAATGGTTTTCTTGGGAACTCTGAATTTCAGTACTTTCCGTACCCTTCCAGTGAAGGTCTGGATGGTTCTACCCCCTCCTCCTCCCCCATCTTTCCATCCTCTCATTATTAGTATTACTACCCTTTCCCCAGCACCAACATTATTTTTGTTTAATTTTATTTTTAAAGACTTTCTCATTCCTTTTCGTTGGGCTATCTCATGCATTCAATGTTAAATATATCTATTATATAAATGTTATTTTATATATATAATAATAAAAACCGATAAGATTTCATTATTATTTTGTGGTTAGAATTTTTTAAATAACTGGTAACTCTACTTCATTTTCAATCTAAATATCTGTTGATATAAGAAAAAAACATTTTTCTTTTAAATTATTATTTTAATCTGCTTCCGGCATTATCTTCATTTTAAACCTTTCTTGATTATTATCAAAAATAAAATCTAACCATCTCAAACAAAAATGTCTGATTTAATTCATGTAAAATGTTGAGTGTAAATATAAAAATTAAAAATAGCAATTCTTTGTTTAAAAAAAAAAGAAATTCTGTAAACAAAATCAGGAAATATATTTTTATTTTATTGGGGGGAAAGGAGGATTTATTTTTCTCACACTCTATGTAATGAATTCTATTATGTAAGATGTACTAAGTGTTGCACTTTCATATTTGAAATACTGATTTTCTATTGTGAAAATAATAAAATGAAAGAATAAGATGCGATTTCTTTTAACTCTCAAAATAACTTATTTTAATATTAAAAAATATATATATCTTAAAGAAATAGATAGCAAATCCATATGATCTAAGTATTTAAAACTCCACATTTCATTTCTGTGAAGTTAGGTTTAGTATATTTGTGTATATTCTGTATTCCCAACCCAAACTCAAGCAATACTCTCCCCCCATGAATGTTTGTTATAATGCATATTAACAAAACATATTTCAGTTTTTAAATTTTTTAAATGACTGATGATTCTAGTGTCGTTAATTGTTATAATCAATTATTTTTTATGTATATTATATATTTTGTTGATTAAAATTTCATTATGAGAACTAAATCTATATTTCTTCATAACAATTATTATTTGGATTATTCGGACTATTGCTCTCATCTTGTTATTTTCACAATGTTTCGGCTGATGTAACTTACGGCCTTCTTCAGATGCATCTTTTCGAACTTGGTAATTTTTATGCTGAACTCTGAAACCTGTACAGAATTTCGAACTGAACCCCTGATTTAATCTATGGGAGTAGATTGTTATTCTTAGTTGTTATTGCCTGTAGTAAGGATCGAATCAATGAACCCATGGTGCAATGGATAAAGGCATTGATTAATAATCAGTTTTAAGTAACAGTCTTCTTATAATATATAATAACAAGCCGCGCATGCGTGGTCCCCCTCTGTATGGGACTCGATGTGGCGAGTGTAAAATGCAATAAATTTGGGCAATTTGGGGCATTTTTGACCCCCCTTTGACCCTCTGGGGGCGCGAACCAGAATTTTTCTGAGGTCAAGGATGCTCATTTTATATCCAAAACAATTGCCTCTACATTTTGGCCAAGTTTCAGAAAAATTAAATGGATGGATGGATCAAACGTTATGGGAGAAAAGGGTAATTTTTTTGCCATTTTGGGGGCTTTTGACCTCCTGGGGGCACGAACCAGATTTTTTCCAAGGTCAGCGATACTTATTTTCTATTAGAAACAATTGCCTCCACATTTTGCCCAAGTTTCAGAGAAATTGAATAGATGGATGAAAAGTTATGGGGCAAAAAATGTCATTTTTTGCCATTTCGGGGCCTTTTGACCCCTTAGGGGGCTAACCAGATTTTTTTTCAAAAATCAGAGAATGTCACTTTCTAACCTGACCAAAGTTACAACTTCATGCAAACTTTCAGAGAAATTCAATGGATGGTTGCGGAGAAAAATCCGGACGGACGGAAATGCCTCAAACATAAATCGGGGGACCAACTAAAAATAACAATTAACAATTTGACTGATGGAATGAGAACAATCTAGCCCTGTGGATTAAATAAAGGGTTCAGTTCGAAATTCTGTGAAGGTTCCAGAGTTTGACAAAGATTTTTAAGTTGAAAAAGATGCACCTGAAGAAGTCTGGAGGTTACATCGGTCAAAACGTGAAAATAATAGTAGTCTGAATAATTCAAATTATAAATCCTCATCTCAAAAATTCCGATACAATTATTATTTATATCATATTTAACCAAACCTGTTCATTTACTTTCTTGTTGCATTTTTGTTCTTTTATATCAGTGGTTCATAACTCGTTGCAGGCCCTAGATCACCGGCCAAATAATGATTTTTCTTTTTTTAATGGAGTATACAGAACAAATATTTTAGTTCAAAATACTTCCTTTTCTAAACAAAACTTTGAAAAATGATTTTAAATAATACCCAACTAATATTTTGATCTTAAATATATTTCTTATACTATATCGACTTCTGAATACTTGCACTTAACATTCTTTCCTCTCTTTGTGGGCAAAACAACAGATGTGCTAATAATTAGCTTTTACCTGTATAATGTCTCCGTAGATATATATAAAATAAAAAATATTTACTGAATTTTTTTAATACAACAAAATTAATAAAATCTGAAGAAATATATCTTTAGAAGAACAAAATTAACAACTTTTATAAAAATGTATTATTTAAATAATCATTTCATTGATAGACTTTAGTTTAAATGTGTATTTTGCTTCAGGATTGCACTCTTTTATTTCAAATGTCTAACAATCTTCATTTGTAGACCACTGGTGGTAAACCATTTCTTTAATATCCAAATAAACAGGAACTAGACCATTTTTAATTTTAAGATTTTTTTCTGTAAATTACTGATTGACAACAGCACTTTTCGCACAGCACAACTAACATTTGATTCTAATACATTTTTTTTTCTTTTTTCTTTTTTCAGGTATTGTCTGCTGCTACAGCAGTTGCTAGGCACACGTCGGCTCTTTGCAATGCCTGTCGTCTGGCTTCCTCTAAGACGTCAAACCCAGTGGCCAGAAGACATTTTGTCCAATCTGCTAAGGAGGTGGCCAACAGTACTGCAAGTTTGGTTACTGCAATTAAAGTTAGTAAAACTTGCATTTATTCCAAAAAATATTTAGAAGAGTATGCGTGCTTATTTTATACATATATATATATCCACAGACACATGTTTTGTCATGTCTACGAGTCATCGGTGTGAGATTCAAAACTGGAACCCTAGTGGGTGTCATTCAGTGCTCTACCAACTGAGCAAACAAAACTACTATTGGAAGTGAGAGAAATTATATTGTATCTAAATAAAACCATTCATTTATTTACATTTATTTTAATGATACTGATAACCAGAAGTATTTAATTATTTTTACAGAAAATATATCATTTTTTTGTCTTAAAAGCGATATCAAATGTCTAAGTAAATTGAATATCTTTAAGTTCTTTCAACTTTATTAACGCTTTTATTTAGAGGTTGAATCAGCTGAGAAAGATCTTAACTCCACTTCAAAGTCGTTTAAAAAAAAAAAAAACGAAAAGAACTGAGAAGAATTAGACTGACTTCCCCAACTCTAAAAAACAGGGTCCCATTTTTTTTAGTTTTACCTATTAATATTATATGCAAATAATTATAGGAAAGAAATAGGTTAATATTTATTTTACATAAATATAATTTATCTAAAATTTGACATAGATAAATCTACAATTTTTTTTATTCACAACCGATGATGTGAAGGTGATTAGTAAAATTTAAAAAATGGCTTCAGTTTAACAATGTTCTGAGCTGGATTAAGTATTATTTAAAGAAAATAGAGTGAATTCCTCTTTTCTTTTCTTTTTTTAAATTTAAATTTTTTTTATAGTAATAAAAAAAAAAAAGAAAAATAATTGCACCCCACCACAACCACCAAAAAATAGCTATACAGAATGAAATAATGATATTGTTCGACAAACTTCGAAAAATCCGACAAGATAATTTTATATATTCAATAATGACTAACTGTGCTCAAAATACAAAGAAATCAACAAAAGTATCTCAATTGATTTTACAAAATATTTACTCATAGTCTTGACCAATTTTTGTCAAAAATAAACCTTAAAAATCTATTTGTTAACCACATTTTTTAATATCACTTCCCAGAGACGAGGAATACATTATACAATAAACAAAAGAAAAAATGCTTTACTTTTTTAAAGAAAATAAAGTATATTGAAGATTTTTAAGTATTCACTTTTTATTGAACCTTGCTCCTGTTTTGTTATAATCTTTTAAAATAACAATTGCATGTAATGAATCATTTACAAATAGTTGTCTCGGCATTGAATAAATCAAAATGGGTTGATATGTCATAAAGAGACTAAAATCTAAATTTAAATATGAGTCCGATTTAATTGAAAAAGGATGTTAAATATGAAAATGTTTTCTAATATTTATTTTTCATAATGAGTAAGCCACAAATGTTTGTCTTTTCAGAATCTGGATAGCAACTTCACTGAAGAGAATCGTCAGAAGTGTGCAGAGGCGGCCATGCCTCTTATTAAGGCAGTTGACGAATTAACTTGTTTTGCATCTTCTCCAGACTTTGCCACTGTGCCTGCAAAGATCAGCCCCGAGGTAAAAGAAAAGAGATATTACATTTATTATTATTTCTTACTCGTGTCAAAAACCAGTGGTGTTCCCTGAAATCTGAGTGAAACGAATCTCCCCAGATTTTTAGTACTGTCCGTTTCTTTGTTTTTTTTTCCGATCACAATTTCAAATCACATGAGTTATCTGATAGCAGACGATGCTTTTCTCTTTTCAACACTTTCTGTGCCCTTCTACTTATTGTGGAGGTCTGGATGGTGCTTTCCTTCCTTGGTCTTTCCTTCTTCTCAGACTCTTAACCACCATTTTCTGTGATACCAGCCGATGTTGGTGACATCGTTAAAAGTCTTTTTTATCTTTCCTGGCAGTTTGTTTTCTTCGGTTTGTATTATTATTTAGTCATTAGTTCTCACATGTGTTACTACTAGGTGTTGTTCCCTGGAGTCTGAGTGACAAGTAACCGTTTATTATTATTATTGTGAAATTCTCTGCAGTTTTATATTAACTTGTTTTTCTAAAAACTGTCTCGGCTACTTTTCGTCGCTTGATGCAGAAAGTTGTGGTGGAATTGATGATCTTGAGCCAGAATCGAGCGGTGGAGATGGCCCCAAACTTATTTCCCTTTCCCTCTGCAAGCCAGGCAAAGGCGGACCCTCTTATTGCGGGGATGAAGTAAGTCCGGGCCATCTCCACCGCTCGATTCTGGCTCAAGATCATCAATTCCACCACAAAAGTGAAGCTGCATCTCTATGTGAATGTTCCAAGGATGATCAACGATTGTTCGCTTCCAATGATATCAGGTTGATTACCAATGCCAGTCTTTGCTTTCTTTGTTCCAAGTGTACCAATCGCGATAGTTATCACTGCCACTTTTGATGTTCTGGATTCTCATTATTTCGAATGATCAGTCCTGATATCTATCTGCCGCCTTTTCTGCAATATTGACGATGTTCTGGTCCACTTGTGTCGCTATGATAATTGCCTCCATCTTCTTCTGTGGATCTTTCTTCACTCGACTAATATTGGGTTAATTGTGCTTTAGCTGATCTGTGTAGTCATATCTTAGGTAATTCTCACTTATCCATTCTCTGTCCCATGCTATCCTGTATTTTCTTCATATCTTCAGTGTACTCCAATTATTATTATATATCTGAGAAATTTCGATGTAATGGTATCAGCAGAGTTGTTTCCAATTAGAGCGAAGGCTATTTCCATTCACTTGCTCTAATATTCATCTTTCCTCTCTTCAGCTCCATATAAAATACTAGGAACAAGTGAACTCACTACTTCTGGCAATTCTGAAGCCGGTCATGCATGGGGCAATAAGCTCCATCCCCATAAAAAACCCTTTCCTATTGAAAGACTACGTCTATACTTACCAGATGGTCATAGTATTTTTTTTTTTACTATAGGTCCGTTTTTTATTTCAATTTTAAGCAACTGATTTTAGTTATGTTTACCTTTCCGGTGAAAATTAAATAAATAACTTTAGAATGATGTAACTAATTAAATATTTTATTTTTATGGCATGAATAAAAATATTGAAAGTTTGGATATTATTGTAGATTCTCCCCCCCCCCCCCCTCCTTAATATAAAAAATAATTCTACTTTTTCGGCCGATTAAATTTGAATACCCTGGCAAACCCTGCGGCTAGAGAAACAACAAAAAATGTTTTAGAATTTAGAATGGGGGATCAGTTTAGCATATAAATTTAATGTGAAATAATCCTATATTTTCGTGCAATTCTAGGGTTTTACGAAAGTTTACCATTTTTTGCCATTAGAGATGAATTGTGTGCGTTATTTTTTTTTGGGGGGGGATGTGGAGACCTTTTTTGTGGCGATTGCGTGTGCTTTTACAACCTTGCAGTCGAACTTAGGGTTAGTGTTTAATTAAAAGAAAAATTATTGCCAACAAATAAGAAACGTGTCAGTCGTGCATCTTAAGCTTAATCAATTTACTTAGTATTGTTAGATTTATGTTCCTTTTCTTCTCTCCCCTTTTCCAGGCCCAGAAAGCCCAAGAACCCATTACATCAGCAGGTGTTGCCATGATTGACGGAGCTTGTCATATGTTACAAGCGGCCAAGCAGTTGGCTGTGAATCCAAAAGACCCTACCACATACCAGCTTTATTCAAACCATTCCAAGAGTGTTTCAGATGCCATGAAGAGACTTGTCTCATCCATCAAGTAAGAACAAGATTTTTTTTTTCCTTATCAGAACATTTTCGATTCTGAGATTTGGTTATTTATCAAAGTATGATGATTGCATCAATTTTAGTTAACTACTTAATAAGTCTACAAAAGTTTATAGAACAAGTTCTTGAATTGTTTTGTTTTTTCAATTTTCTCATAACAGTGCAGGTACTACCCCCCACACCCAATCTATTGCAACTAGATTATTCTTTATAAACAAACCAATGGACACATTTCTTTAATCACTTAAAAAAATCAGAGAATTATTTAAGTTAAATTAAATTTTCAGCATTTATTCAATACATTATATATATTATAAAAAATACAAGTTTTCACATTTAAAATCATAGCAATTTTCAAAAGAATGAAATTTTGATGGAATTTAAGTATGAGCCGGTTTAACACATGCACAGTGATGAAAAAAAAAGTTACTGTTAAAAGCGATTTTTTTCAACAATATTTTAAGATGACGAAACTAAAACTAAGGTCATCTGTTTTGGCGCCATTGAATGATTCATTTTGAATTCTTTCTATAAAAGTTAAATAAGCATGAATTTTTATACTCTCTTCATTCTTTCAAGAAATATAGATCAATGGTCATATAAGAGAGAAGTTAAAAAGAAATATTTTCTGAAAATTGAAAACTTTGATACACTGCATATATTTTACTGCTCTCCTGTCATTGTAAAAAATGTGCTGTTTGCAGCTGTAATAAATGCTTTAATGGTCCAGATAACATTCCAAACTGTAACATCTTCTCTCAGATTTTAAACTTTTTGAAAACAATGTTTTAAAATGTTGGCAGTGCTTGATTCGTGCCATGAATATCGTTACAAATGACAAAACAACGATGAAGAGTTCAATTCTTTTATAATTTTTAGAGAGAAAAAAAACTTACCTATATTATTCCTTTATATTTTAATTATACGGTACAATCACGTTGACACACCGGTTCCCGTTAGATCACCGAAGTTAAGCGACGTCGAGCCTGGCCAGTATTAAATGGGTGACCATTTGGGACTACCAGGTGCTGTATGTGCTCTCTGTTTATCTCGGCATTGTTTCCAGTCGTCTTGAACGGCTTGCCATTGGAATCAAGCAGTGCCAACTCAGGAGAGGTGTTGTTAGGGATTGCGCAACCCTTGCTTCATAATTACACGCGCAGCCAGCCCCTTACAGGGGTATCTATAGTCTCTCTAGACTGAACGGAGGGCTTGAATATTTTAATTACTGATCCGAGGTCTGACCTTAGAGTGCATCAATTTTGGAGATTTGATGAGTTTTTAATTATCCTTTAGTTACCATTACTCCCAGGTCCACTCTGACCCCGAAGTGGTAGTACCTGTCAGGGCCTATTTATGGGTTGAATAGAATTTATCATTTACAGACTATTTATTTACAAAGTGTACACCTACAAAACAAGTGAATCTACAAACTAATCGGATTCAAAACGGGTTCGGTTTCAGCATAAAATGACCCTATGTCTGACATACTGTAAAACCTGACAACCAACAAACCCTATTGTAATGGCTCTGTTAATATTTTAATGGCTCTGTTAATATTTTAATGGCTCTGTTAATATTTTTAATGGCTCTGTTAATATTTTTAATGGCTCTGTTAATATTTTAATGAATGTTATTATTTTTCATGGCACATCGACCCTGTTTTTGTTATTTGATGCCAAATTGTTTTGGGTAAAAGTTCTGCTTCATCTTTTAAATTCCTTAAATTAATCTATAAATAGTTTGTTTTGTAAGCATATATATTTTATAAAAATAAGAGTCCGTAAACAGGTTCTCTATAATATATAGATAGGACTTTAACAGGTACTTCCACTCCAGGTCTGAATGGACCTGGGAGTAATTGCAACTAAAGGGTGACTCTACACTTCCAAAAGACCCTACATTGGGGCTTCACCCCCGGATGTAGTTTAAGATCATACTCGTTTAAAAATCCATCATTAACTCCTTTGAAAAATAACAGCAAAAAAACTAGATATATGACTTCTTGTTTACCTTTTAACTCCTCTTGATCTGTTTTTTATCAAATCTTCTTTTTGCAGAGACAGTGCTCCAGGCCAGAAGGAGTGTGATGAAGCAATCGAACAAATCTACAAAATCATTCGAGAACTCGACCAGGCTTATTTGTCTGCTATCAGTCAAAAGTTGGATGACCGCAATGAGAAGTCCTTGCAAGGCTTCCAGGAGCAGATGATACATTGTCTCCACCCAATTATTGAGAATGTTGACAATTTAAAAAATGCTGGCAAATCAGAAGCGACAAATATCGGACATTTGGTAAGTCATCTATCATCCTATTATCAATGGTAATATTACCATTTTAGCATATGTATAAAACATGACCTCTATGCTCCCCTTTCTAAAACTTTTGTTATTCAATATTTAAAAATTCTGATTATTAATAAGCACTAAATTTTTAGATTATATAAAAAAGATTTTTTGAAACGATGAATTGCTCAATTTTAGCAGGGGGGTTCACCTTGCTATGTAAATTTAACATACCCCCACCTTTCCCACTGTCCAAAGTTGCTGTTTCTAGAGGACTTTTTTTTTCATCAAAATGTTTTTCTTTTGAAATCTTCTGATTACTATATTGATTATTAAATTCTTAAATTATAAAACTAAATTTAAAAAAATATTAGCTGTTCCATTAGTTTGCGATGTAAGTTTTACTTAAAATGATCTCCCTGCTTGTAATTGAAGAAAGGTCTTTATAAACGGTTATTTTGGTTAAAGATAAGCCGAAAAATAAAGTAGGATGACTATTTTACATTTAATTTACATATCCAACTATATCGGAAAGTGAAAATATATTCATATTACTATAAAAAAATGAATAATCAAAGAAAGTAAAAATAAAATTCTAATTATATTTATTTTCATTTATAAATATTTAATTATGAAAGATTTTATATCAGATAATTCTTTTAAAAACATTGTCTGCTTTTACATCTTGTGTCAAGCATTTTGGTAGCCTCCTGCAAAGGATCTCTCCAGAGTGTTTGTTCCAGAGAGATAGGTTTGGATCTAAGTTCTAGGCTGGAGATCATCCCTGATTACCTCTTCTTGGATATTATGTGGCCACTCTCTTCCCCATTTACCAGGAACCCAAATTAATGGATCAACTAACTACTATGGTTCATATGTCCAAACTAAAGAATTTTTCATGATCTTAAAATAGTTGATTACTTGTATATTTAATTCTTGATAGATGTCTCATGGACTGTCCGATATTTTCACACATCCAATGTACCATAACATTTTCATTTCTCTCCATTTGTAATTTGAACCTTTTTTTTTTTTAATCTTTTTTTTTTAATCTTTTTTTTTTCAGGTGACCGCAATGACAAATTACATCGGACCCCTAGCAGATGGAGCTGTTGGGGCTGCCTCAAAGTTAATGAATTCCAAACGAAGAATGTCCACTCTAGACTTTACCAAAACTGTTGTTGAATCTGCTTTGCAATTTATATTTGCAATTAAAGACGGAGGTGGAAATCCTGCAGTAAGTTAGAAAAATAATTTGTTTTTCTTTTTACCAATTTTATTGAAGAATTCATGTAGAATTATTGCACTAAATTAGCTATAATAGCATCAAGAATATTCTGGTGAAATGTTGTATAGTGTGGTGTGTAGTGGAGGTGGTCCATATAGTCATTGGTGTGACGTCGAATAGTGAGGTGAAATGTAGCATTGATCAAAGAGTCGTACATGGCAAGATAAAAGCAATACGTATGAATCAGCAATTTATGATATGGCTCACATTGGTTTACCCAACTCATCTCGAGTTGTCGGTCTACACTTCACCGCCGTTCACACCCACGGCAAAGTGTGGAAACAACTTCATAATTCGAAATTCTATCAAAAGTTCATGGGTCTAGCAACTCCAAAACTTCAGAGGATAAATATGAAAACATTAATGTTTTTTTTTTAAGTTTCTATTCAAATATTGAAAAATGTTTCATATTCTATATTCAAAAACAAGCTAGTAAATGGCTGAAGAGTTTTCTTCTCTTTTTCTTCTCTTTTTCTTCTCTCTTTCTCTCTCTTTCTCTCCAAAATTGTAGATAAAACAATTGTGTGGCTGTTCTCTTCCAGTTGCAATGACTGCGAAAGTATTGAAATTAATGTTTAGTATTACTAACAATTAATTGTGTGTGTGTGTGTATATATATATATATATATATATATATATATATATATATATATATATATATATTCAATTAATTTAACTATTCTTTGTAATGCTTTTATATAATACCAAAAGGATTTTTCTGGGATGCCCCTAAGCTCCATCATTACAACCCTCTTGATGGCCTCTTTGCCTTTAAAACTTGTCTCCTTGAGGAAAAGTCACATGGTGCAAGGTCAGGTGAATAAACGGTTGTTGCAGTATGACGATGGTTCTTAGCTAGAAGCTGTCGGATGCTCAGAGAATTGTCACCTGGAAGAAGAGTAGTCAGCAAATGCATGTGAACAAAAATGGTTGCATAAAAGTTATGATTCTAGTTCTATACTCCCAAGATATCATGTTAGATGATAACACAACCTGCATATTCCTCTTTCGACCATAGCCCACATATCACCACATTCTCGTTAATTTTAAGACATATAAGTTCATGGTTCTTTTGCTATGTCACCTTGCAGGCAGAATTAGCCCATATCCAGATCGATGAAACTTCTGCTGGAATAAAAGACGTTTTGCAAGATCTGCTCCAAATGATCGAGGAAGCTGCATCTCAGGCTGGTGTTGTGAGCAATATGATTGACAGCATCACAAAGTCGATGTCAGAGGTATTTTTTTTGTTTTTGCTTTCTTTTCTTTGTATCTTAAAACGAATAAAATGTTATCAGTGTAGAAATTCATTCGGTTGATACAAATTGATGACGAAAAAAAATTTCATCCATTTTTTTTAATTTTTTTTTTTTTTATTACTATTTTAACGTTTATTGCCTGATATAACACCTAGATCTTTTATTAAAATAACTGCAGCAGTTAATCTCTTACAGATTTTAAAAATTTTATTCATATCTATAAAAAACGATTTTTAAATAAACATTTGTATCATTCTTTATAGTTTACTTAGAATTACCTAAATAAATTCTAATTGTAACACTAATAAAGAAAATAGATTACGTTGTAGAAAGGTTCAGATAATGTTTATCTATGTAAATACAGCCTTACAAATCAGTTTCTAATAACTAAGAAAAGTATACGTGGTAGGGATTCTATACATCAGGATGAAATGAAAGAGCAAATTCCCTACACGGAATTATTCACCGTTTTTAGGAGAAATGATTTTGGGGGTTAATAATGTTAATAATAAATTTAATATTTTATGGCAATTTTTTCACCCTTCCCAAGTTAAAAATGTAACTATAAAGATTAAAAATAAACAGCATATTTTCATAGCACTGTGGGGGGGGGGGGGGGAATTATCATTGTATCTTATAGAATTGGATAGTCAAAATGACCTGAAATTTTTTTTTAATGATCAGCGATTAAGGAATCATTTAATGTATAAGAACTCTTGCATTCAGGGATGGAGGATTGGCTGAAAAAAAATCTGATGGGGGGGGGGGGGGGGTAGAGGATAACTGTGTTTTTTTTTTTGTTTTTTTTTATGTTGACATATCAAAATAGTTCTTCTTTTTTCTCCACTCTCTTCCTTTTATTTCGAAATGTTTTACTGCAATTTCTCCTCACCTATAGATAAATATTGGTATTGATTTTTTTTAATATTTTTTTTTTTTTTAGACGGACTTAAATGTTGAAATCTCTGAGGGTGCGTCATTTGTAGATTTCCAGACGAATATGGTTCGCTTGGCCCGCCAGATTGCAAGTTCAGCACAAGACATGGTAAGTTATCAGATTTCTTCTCATTGGAGTTTTTCCTTCTGTTTTTAATCATTATTTTATGGACAACCAATTCTGGATTCAAATTGGTAGTAAATGGGTGGATAAACGTGTGGATGATTTAGTTGCCTATGCTGAATAGAAATTCTTGCAAATCTATTATGCTCATTTATGCACTGTTAGGAAAAGTATGAATCTGCAATTTTTCTCTTGGCTATGTGTAAAATAGCAGCTTGTCTTCAATTAATTGTAAATAATGAATCGTTTGCAAGTGGCATTGGTGCTTCAGGCAAACCAAAGTAATACCGGATTTTTTTTAGTACTGATATATAAAATAGTCTTTATTTCCCACCACCTTCCTATTTCTTTGACATTTTAAAAATGCTGTAAGAGATAACATTTTCTCATAGTCTATACTGTTCATATATGGCATTAGTATTTACCATTGAATAAAAAAAAAATCGGCAACGAAGGAGTTCAATGTTTACAAACAATTATTTCATGAACTGTTTCAGGACAACTAGTTTTTCAGGAATATTAGTTCTCTGATAATTAGTGGAAATCCGCTAAAAAAAAATCTGGGCATTATTACTACCAACATCGCCTCATTTTTTTTTTTTTTTTTTTTTTTTTTTTTTTTGTTCAATTTGGTTCTCATATTTCTTCATTCTGGTTAATTTCAGCTTGGAAAATCTGTACACAATGTGTCTGAACTGGGAGCACTCGCTAATAAACTGACACGGGATTATCGTCAGTTAGCCAGTGAATCTCGAGGTGCCTGTGCCACAGCCAATAATTCAGAGGTAAGCATCCACACTTTGTAGAGTTTTGGTTTGTACGTTATATTTGCTTTCAGAAAAAGAATTAAGAATGCGTCTTCATAAACACATTTCCGTGTTTTTATGAAGAGCACAAATGTTCGCACTGTTATCAGTTTTTTAAAAAGATCTATAAATTTGTTACACTAATCCCCCCCCCCCCCCCCGGTCCCGTTTTATACATTTTCTTTTTTTTTTGTTTATTTTATCCATATTCTATTTAAACTAAAAATTTGTATAGGCATCTTTTTATATTTTCTTGAGATTTTTATTTTCCTAAAAATAAATTTAAACCTCACCATCAGTCACACCAAGTTATGTTATTTGGCAATAATATGCTTTTGTCTGGATACTAGGCCAGCTTTGGTTCCATGTTATGGAAAGAGAAGGATCTGATTAGTTGGTTTTAGTCATGTGACATAGAAAATATGTGAAGTTGTTTTTTTTTAATTGCAGTCTAGATTTTAGTAAAAAATATATGTGAGAATGTAAGGTCCTTGTAGATAGGGGCACTCAGACCCCATGTGGAAATGGTTCAGCCAGAACCAACCTTTTGCTTAGGGATGTATAAAATATATTTCAGGTTAAAATTATTGTCATCAATTTCATGATTGTATCAGCCTACCTAATAGAAGAGAATCTTCAAGAACATTGTCAGCCCCTGAGAAAAAGAAAGGTTGACAATATCCATAACCCCTATAAAAGAATATACAACATTTATGGACGACTGAGTAATTCTAAGCAAACTGCAGGAGAACCAAAATAGACACTTTAAGGACTACACAAATGTCCTAAAGTGCTGCAATATTAATTCTGAAAGTCTCAAAGCTTTGATTCTTGACAGATCAATCTTGAAAGCCACTTGAATGCTTTGACACAAATGCAAACTATATTTTAACACCCAACTTGTTGGAAAGTTTGTAACTCTCGTATTGACTTCTGTAACCACGTGAATTAATACAAGCTTCATCAGTGCTTCCTCTTTCTCTACTTTGGAGCTAGCATCCTTAATGGACAACTAAACAATAATTATATATATATATATATATATATATATATATATATATAAGAAGGCAATGCAGTATTAGTGCAGTTCCAACGAGAGAAAAGTATACCAACATTTGTAAAAAGTTTGTTTCAACGTTTATTTATTATTTTGTTATTTTATCTTTTTATAATTTTATATAACACGTTTCAAGCAATGGTCCACTCTCATCAAATATGTAAATCCATTTGAAGAAATGATTTCGAAAGACATTCCTTCAAATAGATTTACATATCTGATGAGAGCGGACCACCGCTTGAAACGCGTTATATAAAATTATAAAATAACAAAATAATAAATGTTGAAAAAAAAAGCTTTTTACAAATGTTGGTAGCCTTACTCCTTTTCATTATATATATATATATATAATGTGGGTGTGTGTGGAAAATGCAAAAAAGAAAACATTATTTGTATTCATCAATGTTTCGTCTTTATTTCAAGACTTCCTTGGGATGATTGATTTGAAGAAATAACACAGGTAAGTTGTTTTTATTGGTGATTGCATATCACCAATAAAAATGACATAAAAATACATTAAATATTTAGGTGATAAAAATCGTACATATTTCCAGGCAAGGCATCATAGCCTGGGATAAAACGCCAGACTATTGACATCGACATCAACATCAACATCGAACGTTTGATCCTTGTCTAAGTTAGCCATGCTGATGACGGCTGTGAGCCAGAAGCACATGTCCTTGGATTACTTTTATGTACGCATAAAATTAATTAAAAAAAAATATATATATATAATCAGTCTATCCAGCATTGCTCAAAGGCATGGATAAAGTAGAGAAGTTATAATAATAATTTCTAATATATATATTTATATAATAATAATTTCTAATATATATATTTATATAATAATAATTTCTAATATATATATTTATATAATAATAATTATGTATATATATTTATATAATAATAATGTATATATATTTATATAATAATAATAATTTATAATATATATATTAGGAGAAATACATTTTTGAATGGATTGCTTTATTTGTGTCACTTTCATAGATTTTTCTTTTTTTTTATCTGAAAAGCAAATAATTTTCTCTTCTGCGAATTTGTTTACTGATCATGTTTCATAAAATATCTATTTTTTTTTCAGGTTGCAACTCGAATAAAGAATGCAGTGATTGAACTTGGCAAAAACTGTATTGCTCTGGCGCAGGATGCTGGCAATCTGCAATCCAATCCAAATGATGAGTTCTGTCAAAATGATTTAAATACTCATGTAAGAGAAGTAACAGAAAAAGTAAGTACAATGAAATGCTAAAAAAAAGTTCATTGTTTCTACATATCACACACTCATTTGTATTGCGACAATCAAACTATATATATACGCTATATTTACACATCCCGTGTTTTATGCTAAGTAAAGCAATTTAGTAAAAAATGAAATAAAATAAGTACTTCCGTTTTCTGGTAATAAAAACTTTAGTGATACCAGTCTATCTGAGGTATACTCTCTATCTATCACTATATATATGCCATATATAGTTATCTTGTCACGATTTCAAAGTTAGACACAAATAGTATTTAAGCTGACAAATCAAACTTTGTTTCTGACTAAATAATTTTCATTTGTTATTGTTGTACCGTGTTATTGGCAATATAATAATGTACTTAACTACAATTTATTTATTTTAAATTACTTAGTCTGGTCCAGGCGACTGCCAATATGAAACAGGTTTTAATAATCACTAAAAAATAAAAATCAGCAAGAGGAATAACTCGCATTAAATTGTAGACTATAAAACAAAGGACAAAGCAACTTTCCGTCAAAAACTACAAGGAACCAATTCAACCACCGATTGCCATGGCAAATAACACCCTACCTGAGAGTCCAATGTTCAAACTCTCGGCCTAACATTCACAGGTAACATGAATTGGAACAAATACATTGAAGACATTGCCAAGACTGCTGCAAAGAAGGTGGGCTCCCTCTACCATGCTAAAAAATTTCACACATGACCGTATCCTATATCTCTACAAAGTCACCATCCGCTCATGCGTGGAGTATTGTTGTCACATCTGGCCTGATGCACCATCAACTAGTCTCTCCCCCTTAGACAAGGTCCAATAAAGAGTCTCTAATCTGATAGGTCCCTCACTATCCACCAAGCTCCAGCCCCTGTCCCATTGCTGCAATGTTGCATCCTTGTGCTTGTTTTACAAGTACTTCAATGGAATGTACTCTGATGAACTTGCTCCTCTGGTGCCCCCTCGACGTAAATACTCTCAGACAACCCGACAATCAGCTTAATCCCATTCACTGTGGATGCCCCCAGATACCAGAGAGCCTTCTACTCCAAAAGCTTCTTTCCTCGTGCTGCCGGCCTTTGGAACTCCCTCCCTGTTTCCCCGACTGTACCGACACTTGTGTGAACACGCATCTCGCTGCACAGCTCCTAATTTTCAGTAGGTCCTTACGTCTACAGTGGCAACTTGCCTTGTTTGGGGTGAGCTGTTACAAAAAAAAAATTTTTTTAATAATATCTGTATACTTTAAGTTTTAAAATGTCCCCCCCCCCCCAAAAAAAAATAATAATTTAAAAACTAAATGACTTCATTGCATCCTGTGCAACACTGATAGTTTCAGCTAGTATATAATATATATATATATATATATATATATATATATATATATATATATATATATATGTGTGTGTGTGTAAGTTGTTTGAACTATATCAAGGTTTCGATGTATATAACCAAGATGTTTCCAAAATAACATTTATTTGGGAACATATGGGTAGGAAGAACCATTCAAACATTTTAAATTCCCCTTCGTAAATCCAATCCATTTCACATTCACGAATATCCAACATTCATCGGACCGACACGTCTTTAAAAATAGCATTTATTTTCGTACATAAGCTACTAGCTTATTTTAGTTAAAATCAAATGGCTGTGAGACGGCCTTATCTGTCAAAACCTCTAGATGTTAATGTAAGTCAAACAACTTAGAAATATACCCACTCAACTAATGACTACTTTAGTATTGAGCGCTATCGGATATATACCAAACTTATTTCTGAGTAATAACTGAATTTATCTTATATAGCTGTGATATATAGATGTGGCAAAGTCGTTTGCCGGGAGCGATATGTGACAACATGTGCACGTATGTGCAATGTCTCGTCTTGTTATGGCCAGTGAGCAATCATTGTTTGACGATAGTCACTGTCGTCTGCTTCTGGGACTGGCTGGCTGGCTGTTTGGTTGGGACAATCGTGCTGCAAATCAAACATTATGTAATAATGGAACAAACCATTTTACTTTTAAATATAAAGATATAATTTATTTTTGCCGAAAAACATTTTTATATCTTGCAGAGAGCACAACAAGATGCGTGCGTCTCTTTCAGAATTCAAATCAGTCTCTCAATTTTTAATCTCTTTACCAGAGAGTGAGAGGGGGGGAGTGAGAGAGAGAAGGAGAGAGAGAGGAGGAATACAGCCGTCATCATTTTACGCCTTGTCAAATGTTTTGTTTTGAGTTTGATAACTGATTTTCTCGGACGACGACAGTCTGATCTCTGAACCCATCACATGCACCTGTTATTTAATTGGTTTGACACCGACCTTCAGTCTTCAAAAATATGACTGCACTCAGTGATCTCAAAACGCTGAGAATTACTGTTTTTGAAATAAGTCTGGCATAAGGATTACAAATATAACGGGGAGCACTTAGCTCCCCGAAAGGTCACACATTGTGCCACATAGATACATCATACGAGTTAAACAAATGAAAACTTTTCAATTAAAAAAAAAACACATTTTTATTGTAACCTTTTGGAGATAAAATTGTAGGGGTTGCACGATATGAGAGAGCAAATGATGCATGAGTATATATAGTAATAAAATTCATATTACATTGTGTTATTGCTATGAAGATATCGAATAAAAACTTATTTTGTTATCACCTATTTTGTTAGGTATCCCATGTGTTGGCTTCTTTGCAATCCGGATCTCGTGGTACTCAAGCTTGTATCAATGCAGCCAGTACAGTGAGCGGAATCATTGGAGATCTCGATACTACAATAATGTTTGCTACTGCTGGTACGCTGAATGCTGAAGGGGAGGAAAATTTCGCTGACCACAAGTGAGTAATTGCGCACATAATTTTGAACAGCATTTTTCTTTTGGTTGCAAATATTTATTCAATCTTGATATGTATACAGCAAAATGTCTTCTACATCAAAAATAGATGTATAATCACTTTTAATTAACACATACAGATAAAAATTATTAATAAAGACCTTTTTGCATTTAACATTTTAAAGTGAAGTTTGACATCTCAAATATTTTATTCTAATTCATGCAAACACTAGCTTAACATAATGAAAGTAACAGGATGAGAATCTCAAGAGATGATGATATTGGAAAATGTAAAAAATAAATACATAACTAAATATCATGGCGACTGAAAGAAACGTTGGCAACCTAAGAATTGAGGAGGCAATGCTTATTGCGTAACTCAACTAAAAATTTAACAACAGATTAGAACTCAACGCTGAATTCTTAATTTACACATATAACTATACGCGCGCACGCACACACACACACATACACATTCACACTCAAATTTGAATAAATTATTTTACCAGTTTCACACCTATGACTGCATTCTGACAATATCTTCAACCGACAGCTACACAAACGCACACACTGTCTCCAATAAATAAAAACAAAACAAAACATGATGCTTTGGAAACATTTAATAACAAAAGATATGCAAACAAAAGCAAACTCGAATCACAATTTTCCTTTGAAAAAGAGCTCTATCTTGGAATATTGTTCATTTAAGAAATTTAAGAGAAGACAAAAGAAACAATTTATATCTAATGTCGAATTGCAACAGCTTCTACACAAATATTCTTTGATTTAAAAATCACTGGAAATAAAACGTTACCTACTCAACGATTGGCCTTTTGGCCAAGATCAAAGTGTAGTATCTGTTCCGATGGATACTACACCCCATAAACTGGTATTGTCTTGGCCTTCGGGGCTTGATTTACGCCGGTCTATGGGTCGGTCCTGTGCAGTTCTAGGAGGTCCACCCTTCCAGGCTTTGCCTCCCCTCTTTGGGGAGGAGTAAGTTTATTGCTTACTGTCTGAGGCGCCCCTACCGGGAAATGCCGACAGGGCTGCCCAGGCAATTTTTAATGGCCAGAGTGCTTACTTTCTTGGACGCTGGCTTTTCAAACCCCACTTTCCCGACCCGACCTTGGGTCACATCTTACTTGTGGGAGTGAGATAAAACTGGCCTTGTGCCTAACCTCCTGGAGAGGAGGTAAATAAATGCTCAACGATACACCATGAATGGAAATAAAGGGAACACAGCATTATAATAATAGCACCCTGCCCACTGGTGTCAGGGGGTAGTAGTATTGCCGTAGCCATCGAAATTGGTAACATCCCTGGATGGTGACTGATAAGGTCAGGGTATATAGCACATACAATAACACATTATAAGGATGTGGTATGAAAAGATTTTATCTGTTCACACAATTTTTTTTACATGTTTCTGGTTGTTTTCCTCATCTTGTTGCCATTTTCGGAGTCTGACACGTGTAAATAATGAGGATGCTTCATCTAAAAAAAATCTCCACTAGAAACAATTGTTTTATTTATCAAGAAAATCTAATGTCATTATTTTGAAATTTCAATCTTATTCAAAATAAACATAAAAATGGTTTAAATAAATGTTAAGTCATAAAATGTAGACTTTTAAAATTATTAAACAAATGTTTTCTGTCCACAGGGAAAGCATTCTGAAGACCGCCAAGGCTCTTGTGGAAGACACAAAGACACTGGTAGCTGGTGCTGCTTCTAATCAAGAACAGTTGGCCAATGCTGCCCAAATGGCTGTCAAAACGATTACCCAGTTGTCTGACGTGGTCAAACTTGGTGCTGCATCTCTCGGTTCTGAACAACCAGAAGCACAGGTTAGTAACAGTGCACACAAAAAAAGCGTTCTTTCTTTTTCACTTTTACTTATTGTTAACTAGTTCTTCTTACCTGGCATTGCCCGGGAATCTTTACTTTCATTTTTTTTTTTTTTCATTTTTTTTTTATCAAATTATTATTCTCTTCAATAGGATTTTGAAATTTACATTTACTTATTATGGTATCATTTAAAATATTAATTTAACCAAATTATTATGAAACTATAACTACTTTTAGTATAGTAAAGTTTAAAATCTCTATTAAATTATTGGATGTAAATAGCTTCTAAAACATTAAATCTTTTAATACATGAGGATATGGTAAGAACGTTGAATATAAAGTCATTTCTGGCTTAAAAATAAGAAACTGAAATGCATTCTAGTGGATTTAATTTTGTACATTATTCTTTTTAAATTCGTTTTATTTTAAGCTATTGTTTTTTATTTCAATAAATATTCTATTAATAAATTTAAAAGGCAAGAAACACACACACACACACCAGAAGTTCTCATAATCTTTATTAATATAGTGAATCACATATTTTTAATTGTTAAAAATAAAAATTTCAATATGTGTCTAATTTGTATAACAAAAATAATAGGAACCATAAGTTATATCAAATTTATTACATTTACTTATATATTTCCATGACAAATTATCTCAATTTATAAAAATATTGTGTTTGATGCTTAAATATAGGAATTTAATTTTGAATAATTAATTTATAAAGTTGAATGTTAAATAATAATGTTATGATTTTTATTCTGACCGCCGTGCAAAATTATTTAAAACAATTAAAAGGAAAGCCATGTTGTACACCAAGTTTAAACTTTCATTATTTTTTTTTATTATTTTAAGGTTTTTATTATTGTTGTCATTTTTGTTTGGTTTCCATTAAATAAAATTACTTTACACTGTAGCATTGTCTCATACAGACAGCCTATTTTTCCCCATGTATCGGCTACAAGTGACACACATTTGGATATTGTTCAAATTCTGAATTTCTTTGCATAGAAATTAATATATTTATTCAAAATAATGTAAACTTTTTTATCATTGTAAAATACAAAATGTATTTTCATATTTATTATAACAGTTATCTTCAAAACTATCTCTCACTAAATATCTTCTGGATGTTAATGAGTAACAGGAAGAGGACTTCTGACTAAGAGAAAAGTGCCTCTTCTCTCCTCTAAATATGACTAATCAAAAATAAAATATTGATCAGGATTAGTTATGTATTTGATGACATTGATTCAAAATACATTTTTTTAAGAACATGGACCAATGTTTGCCAAAATAAATAACTGGCAAAAAATAAAATATTTGTCTTGTATGAGAAAAGCGATTACGCATTTACATGTGTACATTTTGGTTGACATTACTTTATATATAAAATATATATAAATCAATGAGCAGAAAAATGAGATCTAAGAGGATTCGAACTTGTTCCTTGAGCTAGAATCGTCATTATCACTTGACTACAGAGAATCTTATGGCTAGCAAGGAGGGGGGGGGGGGGGGTAAAATATTTTTTTATATTTAATTTTTTTATCAATATTCTTTTTAATTACTTCTGTTTTTATGTTGGACAAGAATTGCCAATTTCATAGTATTTTATTTAAGCATACTTTCAACGCTCTTATTAAATAACATTTGAAATGAAGAAAATGTACATAAATGAATGCATCCGATGATTTATGTTGTTGAAAGTAGGTTTAAGTATCTTTGCATCTGTACTGATGATGAAACCTTATTTGTTCATTCGTCATTCAATCAAAAACTTGTTTGTTTTGCAGGTGTTGTTGATAAATGCTGTGAAAGACGTTGCATCTGCTCTAGCCGATCTCATAAGTGCCACAAAGAATGCTTCAGGCAAAAATGTCTCAGATCCTGCAATGGTAAATCTGAAGGATTCGGCTAAGGTAAGAGAAAAAGCTCTACAATGTTAAATGCCAAGAATTATTATTTTATTTTATTTTTTTTAAAGAAACTTTTGAAAAAATTACAATTTCTCAATTTTCTGTGTTTCTAAGCAGCTTAAATGAAACGATTTTCCTCTTGGAAAACTATTTTTATTTTAATCTTTATATTTGTTTTACTTTATTTTTGTTAAAGATTTTTTAAATTTAATTAGATAAACCCACCCCAACACCCCAAAATCTCATTCCTTTAATTGATCCTTTTTTTTTTAATTTAGAAGAAATATATGAAATGTAAAATCTTGTAATACCATTCTATTCAACAACGCTGCAATTTTAGTTTAACTGTAAACACCGATTACTGGATGAAATTCTGTTAAACAAAAAACTCATTTTATAATAAAAATGGTGAAAGAATATGTGATCCTTGTATTAAAGAAAGCCTAATAAGATATCAGGTCATATGATTAAAGTTTTTACCCATCATAAGTACAGCACTTTTTCACAATATAAAGAAAGTTTTACTGTTCAATTTTTAGAAAGGGTATGGAAAATCGAAAAATTTGTGTGATCAATTTAAGTTAATCTTAATTAAAAACTGAACCCTCCTTCTAAAAACTGAACAATTATTTTTTTTTTTATAATCTGAAAATTTAGTGCTTAATGAATAATATGCCAAGATAGAGGGGGGGGTCTGCGTGTAAGTGTGATTTAATCATAAATACTTAGAGCAGACTAAAATGTAGACCAATATTTTTCCCTCTAAAATTAAAAATTCTTTTTCTATTTTTCTAAATTAACAATAATTTATCTCATTTCATCAGATCTTATTTAAGCATGCAAACGGATTTTTTCTAATAATCAACATCGTTTGACAATTCCATGTGCCATTAAAACTTATACTTACAGCAAAACTTTTAAAAATTTGCCATTAAAATTTAGCTATAACTACTTTAATAAGTTACTACTTTAACCTGTTTTATTTCCATAATTCTTTTTTTTTTTTTAAATTTACCATATATATCTATATATGATATAATGATGACTAGAAAATCTTTTTATGTGAAAAAGGTTTTATTCATTAGATATGACATTTCAGTATATTATATACCTTCTTCAGATTGTTAAAAGCAACAAAAAAAAAGGATGTAATGATTAAAACTGTTTTCACAAAAGAAATTCTAGTCTGTATATCATAGTGTCAGATATTTCATCATACACACACACAACCAAGGTAACCCACTCTAACACTAACAAAACATTAATGATGATTCGGTACACAATTCTTATCACATTTATTTTAATTTTATTTCCAAATGTTTTTGCAATCTTTTTTTTTATACAAAGAATACACAAAATATATTTGTGTTCTTTGTATATAAATTATAGTTCTGTAAGCCCCCATTTAAAAATGAATGTTATTTTCTGGAGGAAAACAAAAGTCTGAGTTAAAAATGAAAAGAAAATATTTTTTTGTTTTCGTAAGAAAATGAAATAATGCTAGTTATTTTAATATTATAGAAATAATAATTACTTGAAAAAATTACTTAATATTCCAAAGTAATTATGTTATTAGACTACAATTTATAATAGGAACTTCTATATTTAATAGGGACATGATGGACGGAATGCATACCAATGACATAGCTGAACTTTCAATTTAAAATTAACATTTTAGATTTAACTATTTTTATTTTTCATGAATTACTTTATTCTTTTGTCCTTAAAAAATATTTTATATAATACTACCAAAATAAAATGAACAACAGATGAATAGTTGTTCAGTTCACAACCTTTTCCACCTCCCAAATTATTTAATTTAAAATATTTGTGAAATCTAAATTTTTTTTTGTGCACTTCGTATAGAAAATAATCTCTTACATCTATTATAATAATTTATATATTGGATAGCATTATATAAATAGACAAATAATAAAAAATTCTTTAAATAACTCTTGAAAGTTTTCTTAATCTAAATAATCTTTGTATGAAATAATTTACCATTTTTTCTTTAGTAGCTTTTAGAACCGCTTAAATATATTTTATAATTCTTGTAAATAAGCATAATTATGCTCACGCAATTCTAAGCTTTTTATAATTCTACTAAAAACCTTTTGAAAATGTTATCAAAAATAAAAAAAATAAGATGCTTATACGATATCATATTATAAAAATAGGTTGGAATCTTTAGGTTTAGCTACTTTACTAGAGAAACGAATGAAGTTAGATTTAATTGAGACTTAAAAATAATATATATTACTTTTTTTAATCTTTCCTGGCAATTAACAAGAAGGATTTCAAAATCTTAAATCTAACAGATTTTGTTTTTAAATAGAGTAACACATTTTTGGATGAAATCAACTAATAACGTTAAACTGTATTAGTTCAGAAATAAAGATAAAATAAATTTTTGTAGTCTGATGAAATATTTAAGAGAATGTTATCTGTATCTTCCTATTATGTAAAAGTATTGTGTATAAGCTTCTTTTTTATTAAGTTGAAATGGGATTGAAATAAGAAATGCCCGAAGAAGTATAGTAAATAAAAATTTAAAAAAAGATTTGGGTGTTTCTGGATTTGCAATGAGCAAGTTTATATTCTGCCTTTATTTCCAAGGCAATCACTTATGGGATGACACATCGATATCTTACAGGGAGAGTAGTCAACCATAACATAGTGCTCAAGGAAACCCAAGATATTTAAAACTGTCCTAAAGGATTGTTATGTATTATACATGAGATGATGCCAATGTTTGAGCAGCAAGGGAGAAAAGTCTATGTTCACTTTTTACTATATTGTAAAATTCAAAATTTTGTCCTTTAGTTTTCTATAAAATAGATCGCCAGATACAAGTTTATGAATATGTGAGAAAACTGCAGAAAGTTTTGCTAAGAAATAAAATTGCTTTATTACTTTCAAATGAATTCTTTTATACAATAGGGGTGCATTCGAAAAATACAGGCTTTCCTTTCACTTAGAAAAACAAATGAACCATAATACTTGACTTTTGCTTTTAAACTTTAATTCGAGCCAGAAATTAAATTCTAATTGGACAGTGATTTTCAAAATCATTTTGAAATTTTGTGTGGTTACAAAGTAAAAACGCTGTGCTGGCTTTTTAATCTATTATTTATACTTTCAAAATTGTTCAACACAGTGTTTTCTACTTAACTATGCAAAATTCGAAAGTTATTTAGATTTTCAATTAGAAAGTAATTTCTGGTTTTAATTAAAGTCAAACAGCAAATGTCTAATATTATGGTTCATTTCTCCTTCTAAACCGAAAGAAAACCTATTTCAAATGCGGTCATGTTGTATCAAAGAACCAATTGATCTTTAATGGTGATATTTGATTGGATTCTGAAATTGCTGGAATTTTAAATAAAATCAACTACGCTTTTTTATGTTTACATGCTGTTCAAAATTTACAAATTTAAAAAAAATATTTGTAAAAGCTGCCTTATTATTTCTTATGAAATCCTATTAATTTGAACAAAAGTGTTTTTTTACATTTTTCTTGCAATATGATATAAATCGTACATTGGTTAACAATACAAATTTCCCTCTGTATTTTTTATATCTTTATCTCAGACCTTTTTACTTTTTGTATTTTATTCTTTATCTTTTTGTTTTATTGATTAAACCACATAAACATTTTTTTTGCATCAAATTACTGCATCCTTCAGTCCTTAGATATTGGGAAAGTGAGTCCCAAAAGAAAGAAATTCTCATTTTACTGACAATATAGAATGGAAGAATTTGTTAAGGAAGAGGAAATGTGAGGATATTTGTATCTTTATTGATACTTGGCTGAATAAACAAAACCAAAAAATGTTTAGTCTTATAATAGCAATTTATTATCCAGAGAAAATGCTCATTCAAAGAAAGTCTGTTGATTGTATTTTTTTTTTAATTAGATGGGAAACACAGTTAAACCTTTCTATTTAATGATGGCCAGTAATTATGATCTCTTCATTGTCCTTTCAAAAAAAAATATTGTCATGAAACATCAAAGTAAACATTTTTTTTTTGTAGAATACAGCTTTTATCCCCATTTCTTTCACACTGCAGTATTGACTAAAACAAATTCTATATTTCTATATTAATAAAATTGCGTGGCCACTTAGCGTGCGCCCTTTTCTCACTTGTATAAGTCTTATGCATTATTATTTTCATTTAGTATTAATCGATTATTTATTGAAATCGAAATACAATTGTGTAAAATAAAAGTGAAGGTATAAAAATCCTATTCGATAAAAATAATTTAATTACAAAATAAAATCACCATAATGCATTTCGGTTTATTCGTAAACAAGTCAAGTTAAAAACAATGAATTACTCTGAGACCCTTTGAAATTTGAAATGAATTTAGCAGCATTTAAAATGTCTTTAAAATTCTTTGCAAATCTTCATTTAATTAAAAGATTGAAACTTTTGTAAGCTATTTAATCCAATATTTTTATCGAGATTAGAACAACATTACCTTATTACATTTCTTTATTAAAGGAAATGAAAATAACTAAACAAAAAAAAAGATTGCATTTTTATTGTTGTTACCATAAACATGATAAAAAGTGTAAACAAAATCTTTGTATTATTCGTGTTAATTTCTTCGTTTGAAGTTAAAATGACAAATATCTTAGCGGCAAATGTTTTGGTGGCTTAAATGTGTAGGGAAGGAACGGAAGGTGGCAAAAATGAAAGGGATGAAGAGAAAGCAAATAAGATGCCCTTCTCTGTCTGTAACAACTCAAATAGAAACAATTTCTATTTCGAATGTTGACACATGTAAGATGGAATCGTCCATTATTTGCTGAAGCGTTGATAGGATATAATTTGCTGAAGCGTTGATAGGATATAATTTGCTGAAGCGTTGATAGGATATAATTTGCATACAAAGAAAAAGAAACAAGTACAATCATAAATTCTTTTAAAATACTTTTCAAATGCAAATTTAAATAAATTTCATTAAATACTAAACGTTTTTTAAACTTATTATTTTTTTTCTTTTCGTTCTTTTATGGTAGTAAATAAATTAGTCCCTAAACCATTTAGAAACACTAAACATTGTGTTCCAAACATGAGGTCTTGGAGGTTTCATATCTACAATTGGAGAGAGACTATATTCTGTAATAGTTTTCTCTAGGGTGAGCATTGTTATCTGAACAATAACTTTGCACTATTTCCAATAAGCTATTTAAAAAACAAAAAAGGGATAGAAAAAGTCCTTTACTTTCTGAGCTAAACACAAATGCATGTTTAACGTCTTCTCATCTGATAATCCCATTGCATGAAGTGAGCAAATATAGAACGTATTGATTTATATTTGATCCAGGATAATGTGTGGGTTTTCTATTGCCTTTCTTACACCTTAAGTTTCCATACTTTTAGTTTTAATTGTTTTTTTGATATAACATTCCCAACTGACAATTCTCCTCTGTTCTTTCTAGAATATTAAAGATTTTGATTGGTCATTTTTAAGGGTTTCTTTTTAACGCTATTATCTTGATCATTTTTACATTGATTTTAATTGGCAGATTTGATGATCATTTTCATATAATTTGCATATTTTTTAATGAAATCTTGGCATAGCTTTTAAGATATTGCACGATGAGTTCAACACCAGTGAAATAATGTAAATCCTGCAAATGTTGTAATTTTATCAGTTTATATGAACGTTATTTTTTATCTTATTATAATCTATGAAGTGTATAATAAGCATTATACAATATAAAGACTTTTATTCTTGAACTGGTGAGAGCACTCCGTGCCATCAGCCTTGTTACATACTGGGAGAGGTATTTAAACAAGGTGCAAACATGAAGTAGTAGAGTGCACAAACAAAAACGAATGTAGATATGTGTCATGTGATGGCATTGGAGCGTCGTATGCATAGAGAAGAAAAGGAAGAGAAAAATTTGAATTGATCGCTTCTTCTCCAACCACAAGTCAGATCAGACATATACTTTTCTTGGGCTCTTGGTTTCTTCTTAAATCTACAATAGACCAACCAAGGTCAACTTAGATGATGCAATGGATCTGTTATTTTCATAACATTAGGTTTCATTGATTTCATGAAAAGCGGATATTCTACAATTACAAAAAGTATTTCATTATTATCAAAATCTAACAAAGTGAATTCTGTATTTCAAAATGAGTTGCATTCATTGGCAAAATGCAGGATTGTCATGGAATTTGAATTCATTCAAGAAAACAAAATGCTGGCAATCTGTATGCAAAGTTTAATAATAAAAAAATTATAAACTGCCTTCAATAATAATACTACTAATAATTATAACAATAATAATTATTATTATTATAATAATAATAATAATAATAAATTCTGTTTAAATATTAGAGAGAGCAAACCTGTTGAAATGCTGTAACAAGGTTTTCAAATCTTTAATGTGATTTCGAATTTAAAGAAAGAAAAATATTTTTATGAAAGTAATTTATTTTGTTATAATTTTGTTGGGAAGTGTAGCCATCTTGAATCGCTCTTTGTTTCTAATGGCCAAGTTCAAATTCTACATGATCAATTGTGGTCATTTCGATGTTGAGGAAAGATATGAACATGTAATTTTTAAATGATCCCCAAAAGTGTTGATATTCTGTAAACCATACAAACCAAGCTAATAATTTTTCTTGGGGAAAATTTGTGCAAAATATTTATAAAAAAAACAACAAAAAAAGCAATTTGTTTGGATCTTTATAGATACAGGTTAAATACCTCTCATTATTTTGTTAACTTGTTTTTCGTCTTAGTGTCTTTTTAAATTCCTTTTTTTTTTTAATAAGTCTTTTTATTTTTCTCATTTCTTCACACCTAGAAGACTATCTTAATGAATGCTTTTAGTTAGTGTCTTCTGATTATTTGCAGCATAAAACGAATGTTCCGAGTTTAGTAAAACCCTTGTTTTCTTGTTCCTTAAACAATCCTTCAAATTAAATGCTAGAGATTTGCCGTGGTTCCATTGTTTTGTGTGACTCACACCATAAAGGACTAAAACACAATTCTTGTTTAATCTATTTCTCTGTGTGACCATGTTGTTTGTTTGTGTGCGTACACGGCCTAACATTTGGAGTTGTCACTTGCATCTTTCAACTCACAACATATTTATCTATCTCTGTCTGTCTCTCTCGCTTCAAAAACTGATTGTGCAAAGTAGATGGTCTACCATGAATTTATTTATTTTTTTACATATATCTTCCAAATTTCTAAAATATTAGGTTTTCAATTTCTTATTTAAAACTTTAAACGATCTCAATTAAAATGTTATAATTAAATATGTACTGAAAATGTAGGTTTCATTTTCATTTAAAATCTATGGTTTGGTCAGTTTGTATATCTTATGCCAACTCCACTCTTTTTGTATATGATTAGTTGAACAGACTTTTCTATTGAATCTATATCTGAGCGGGTGGGGTGTCCATACCGTTTCCAATGATGTTTATACATAATCAAACACTAGATCATTGGATTTGAACTCAGCATAGTCCCTTACAGTGTCAATTGGGTCAACTATGCACCCTCCTTTGAACATTTTAATGGTTCAGAAAGAAGATTCAACTATTGAAAGCTGAACACCTTAAACAGATAAATTGATCCTTCTTATTTATTTATTCAGCCATTCTTCCATTTTCTCTTTCGTCTCCAATTCTTGTATTCTCAAAGTTGTCAAAACATAAAAACTGCATTTCATTACTTCTATCTTACAAAATATAACACTCCTTTAAAATAATATTCTAAAATAAATCTTTTTCTTTTCTTTTAAATCTTACCTGACATCTGCAATTAACTAACCTTAAAAAAAATGTTTATTTTTTTTATTGTATCAGCTTCAGTTTAAAGAGAAAAATATAAACTGACAATAATCTTTTTTTTTTCTTCTTGCGGGACTACACTTCTGTTTTCTTTAAAGAAAAAGGAAAAACAAAACTGTTTAAAATTCTTTTTCTGTGTTTTTGTCCCGTTCTCTTCTATTGTGATGATGTACAAACCTGATGTTTCAGATCTCAAAAGCCGTTTCTTCATCAGCAGAGGTCGGGTATCCCATTTCTTTTGCAATGGCATGACAGGAGTGATGCTATGGGAACAAACAACCTAGCAATTTTAACTTTTGTGTGCGCGTTTTTTTGTTTGTTTTTTTTTTTTGTTTTTTTTACCCCTCCCCTTTCTTGTCAATTTTCATTTTGCTGTTGCTGACTTTCTGATCATAAGCCTTTTATATGTATAGGCGGATAAATGTTCGCAGAGATTTAAGGTTTCCTACTTTAAGATAATCAAAAACTTTTTTTTTTACTTGAATTTAATTCACATCTGTTTTCTCTCCAATTAACGTTTGTTGTCAGGTGTCAAAAGGAAGTGAATTAAATATTAGTATAATTTTTTATTCAATAAAATCACTATTTGGTGTTTCTTGAGATTGCAATCCCATGTAACTACAGTAAATGTTTATAATTTGTGATGCAGATTTTTTTTATTGTGTAGAAAAGAAATCTTTCAAGTTTTAGTGAAATCAAACAAGTAGATATTTTTCTGTTTCTCAGATTTTCACATTTTTATAACTTTGAATTGAATGAGTCGGACTGCCATTTTAAAGAATAAGGAAGATAACTCAGTCCCACTAAAAATCATGATTTTAATCAGATCAAGTTATCTTCATTGGCAGTTTATTCTTAAAGATGGATGTTCAATTTGAAAGTTGCAAACATTTAAAAAAATCTTAAATAATAAAAAAAAATACTTGCTTATTTATCACTTAAACTTTATTATTATTATTATTATTATAATAATAACAAATCTGCATGAGAAAATTCGAATCGTATTGACTTTAGTTACTTAGGATTGCTATCTGAAGAAGCAACGTTTATTGATAATTGATAATGTAAAACAATCTTCTTGATTGATAACCTATATAATGTGGGTCATTATATCTGAAGAAGAAATCCCCCCCCCCCCCTTCATCCAACCAGGATTTAATATGAAGCTAGTTTTGTTTTTATTAATATTACTAGATTCATGAATAATCTCTTGTGGTTAAGAAGTATTAAACACGGTTTCTTGTGTCTGATCTCAATTATAATTCTTTCAGTAACCATCAAAAGTACCTTTTTTAGCAAACAATTATTTTCTGTTTAACTTTGTTTATAAAAGTGTACTTGCATGTTTATTGATAACAAAAATAACTGAAAACGTCGAAGCCATTCTGATATGAATCAGCAAGTTAGAATTATTTTGATGTGCTTCATTCTGGTGTTGATATTGGTTCCCCATGATTCTTTTTAAAAACTTCTGATACTCACAGGAGGGACCGCATGAAGGTTTGTCAACATCCCCAATGAAAGTTGCACAGTGGATTCAGAATGACTCGAACACAGCATGTCATGTTGCTAGTCCGAGTCAATCTCCACTGCATTACCTACACTGAGTTTGAATTACCTATTACCTACTAGACACCATCCTCGAGTGTCTTCGGTCTCTCTGTACAAGGGTTTGTCAGGACAACGTGACATGAGGATACTTACCCCTACAAGTAAACCCTGACCAAATATTCAAAATTACATAGTATCCGCAGCACAAATAAGATCCCCTCATACGAGGAACAGTGCATCTTCTCCTAGTGATGTTACCTCAAGTAACACCACGTGCTGGATACTCCACCAGACTAGATGAATTCTTGTCTTGGAATCCGGTAAGACCAACAGACCACAAGAAAGATATACTATGACATATTGACTGGTCAATTGGGGAGAGAAGAAATTATTAACTTTTTTACTAACTCAATGCTTGAGAAATAAAGGAGAATTTTAATAGAATATTCGGGTATCTATGTATCTCATATAGAGATCATGTGTTAGCCCCAGGAAGGGGCCCCCTTGATTTCTGAGAACTTCGACTGAAGTAAAATTAAACATTCAGGGAGAAGAAAACCTATGATCTTTTTTTTTTTAAGAGGAATTGTAATTTACATTATCTACGCTCAGAGTAGTATCCCTATCTTTGTTGTTATTACTATGATCTTTTGGGTTCAGCATCTCTCAGCCTCTACAGATGTTTGTCATTGATAACCTTGACATTTTGAATGAACTCTTTAATCTAAAAGGATATGTTCTTGTTCTGCTATCAATCCTTACAAAAAAAAACACCTTTCATCAACAACCAAGATTTAATACTCCGATCTGGTTGTAAATAATGAAACTATGTGCTTTTACTTTTACTGTGTTCAGGAAGTAATTACATTTTAGCAGAGACGATATAACAACGAATGTAAATTTAAGTTTTTTTATTTATCCAAATCATAACTACCTTTATTTTTAACCTCTGCAGCTTTTTGGGGGATGGCAATTCTTTGATTCCACTGTTAAAGAAATATGGATTCTCCCACCCAACCAAAAAATGAAAAAGACCATATTCATCTTTTTTGTTTTTAAATGTTGTGCCACTTGTGAAGTGTTCTAGTCATCATGTCAAATGAAAAGTTGTAGATGATTAATATGGAGGATGGTGAAAAACTTCCTATCATAATAATCTTATTTTTTCTTTCCTTCTCAAAAAGACAAGACAGATGTCGGAATATTGTGTTTGCTTCTCAAGCTAAAACTCCTGAGAAACCAAATGCCAACCATTGCAGGTTCTTTTAATTCATTTGTAATGTTTGTGTACAGTTAAACATGACACAAAAAGTGTTTGCACCAAATCTATGGTGCGTTGGCATTTGTATTTCAAAAGTTTTTTTTTGTAATTCAGAGTGGCTACTCTTCGAGAGTATAGCTTCTTGAATGTCACACTCACCATTTTTAAAACCTTTTCAATCACAACTACACATAGAAACTTTCACTGTACAGAGATTTTTAACTCCCTCTGTATTGATTTACTCCTCTCCAGGAGTTAGGCACAAGGTCAGTTTTTATCTTACTCCCACAAGTAAGAGGTTGGGTCGGGAAAGTGGGGTTTAAAAATTGCCTGGGCAGCCCCGTCAGCATTCCCCAGTAGGGGCACCTCAGGCAGTAGCAATAAACTTACTCCTCCCCAAAGAGGGGAGGTGAAGCCTGGGAGGGTGGACCTCCCAGAACTGCACAGGACAGACCCATAGACCGGCGTAAATCAAGCCCCGAAGGCCAAGACAATACCAGTCTATGGGGTGCAGTATCCATTGGAACAGATACTACACTTTTGATCTTAGCCAAAAGGCCAAGAATTTGTTTTAACTCTCTGTAGCAGTACTACTTTTTCAGAATTCATATACTAAGCAATGGTGAATATGTCACTTTTTAAAGTTATCCTTGATAGGGTTAACTCTGAAATGCACTATAAACCACACACTGTTGAATAGAAGATATGATGAACTAATTCGAGATGAAGTTTCCTATAATTTAACTAAAGTTCTCACTTGATTGGTTGAATCCTAATTTATAGCAAGTAAAAAACGTAATTACTTTCCAAACACCCTAATATTTTGTACTTGATCCGTGTTTTGATTAGTTATTTGAAGATAAAAACCTTGTAAACAATGTTAGCTTTGGCTTGAACAGAAAGTTTGTTGTAGTAAAATTTTTATTGACCCCCCCCCCTTTTTTTTACCTCCTGACTTTTTTTTTTTCTTTTTAATTGGTTACTGCTACTCCTGCTGCTGATATTCATAATCAGCAGGTGTTATCTCTAACATTTATTCAAAATGTTGCATCCAAATATGCATGACAAACAACATTTAGATTTAACAACAACATTTTTTTGGCTCTTGTAGAGATCGAATACACAAGCGAAATTTATTTTAGAAGAGTGCTAATGGTGTAAGGGGCAGTAACTCTTTTTTTTTTAGTACGCAATGTTTCCGAAAATGGAAAATATCCATTTTTTAAATAAGAAGTCATGCAAATTCAATTAATATAACATTTTTCGAAGAAATAACAATTTGACAAAATCAACAGTATATTGATAGAACATTTATTGAACAAAATAGAATTTGGGAAAATCAACAGTATATTTTTTCATTTCAAAACCAGCAAAACGAACAGTCCTATTGTTTTGATTAACAGCTTTTTTATTTTTTTATAGTTTAAAATATTAAATTATCGCAGATATTGGCTCTTGTATAGATCGGGTCTTCGAAAAATGTTCTATTAATTGAATTTGCATGACTTCTTATTTTAAAAAAATGGATATTTTCCATTTTCGAAGACATTGCGTACTAAAAAAAGAGAGTTACTGCCCCTTACACCATTAGCACTCTTCTAAAATAAATTTCGCTTGTGTATTCGATCTCTACAAGAGCCATTTTTTTTTTTTTTTAAATATTAAAAAAAAACAAAAAAGAAAATCGATTGTGTATGAACATTTTTAAGTTTTAACGAGAACATTTATTTGGTTTTGGAAGAGAGAAAAAACAATATAACAGCAGCAGCAGCAGTACTACAAGCATTTTTGATAATGCTTTTATGTTATTTTATTTTCATTTTTGTTTTTCCCATTTTAATTTCTTTTTGCTGATTTTAAATAAATAATTTTCTAAAATCCCATTGACAGTTTTTACTTTTTTTTTTTTTTAAATTTAATAACTTTCTGCTTATTGTGTTTATTTGCCCGCGCACTCCCATCATTTTTTTTTCTAACTAGTGTTATGTTGTTATTACTGGCCCTGTTATTAAGTCTCCGCTTCTCTAACTCTTAGTTTTTCTCGGTTGAAATGTGTTCACCTCTTTTTCCCTTACCCATCTACCTATTTGCAATAAGGGATCAAAAAAGTTTGTTGGGGGTTTGTTTTTTTTAGTTAGATCTTCACCATGTTTATTTTATAATGTGGTTATGATAAAACAATGATTTCTTCAAATATACACATTTTAGATTTCTTAGATACAAGTTAAAATATTTACCGAAACGCATACAATGGACTTGATGTTACATTTAATGTGTAAGCACAAATAAAGATCACTGTAGATAAAAATATATATTTATTTAAGAAGATATTTACATATTGGATTAGGTCATACCAATTAGTTTTGTGTTGCAACACTTATCAATGACTGATCAAATTTACCTTCGAACTGAAGCTTCTGTTCGAAGGTAAAGTTGATACATCATTGATCAGTGGTGTGACACAAAACCAATCTGTATATGACATCATCCAATATGTAAATATCTTGTTACATAAATAAATATATTGTCTCTTATCCCCGTAATTGAGCACTCTGGTGGTAATTTTTTTTCTTTCTCCAAAAATTGTCTATATCATATTATTATTTCTCTTTTAAAATTATCTCTGGATCTGTCTGTCCTGAAAATGATAAAAATAAAAAAAAATAACAATCTTAACATTTTTAAAGAAATATAAAAATGTCAATCATAATGAATAGATTTTTTTTTTAATGAAATATTTTTATATTATACTGATCTATAAAATAGTCAAATTTTTTCTTAAACAAATGTAATAATTGGTTTGTGTTTGTATCTTTAAAAAAAATATTCTAAATTCAACGCTTGCAATACATTTATAACTTAAATAAAGATAAGGAATTGTAGATTAAATTCTCTAAGGAAAATATCTGTTTATTTGCAGACATTAAAGATTTTTTTTTTTTTTTCTGTAAGAACTACTTTAAACAAGCAGCACATTTCTGATATTTAAAAATAATTTTTATGATCTTATTGTGTTTCCTTTCATGATTATTTTGAATTTAATGTACTTCTTTGTACCGGCGATTATTAAGATCTAAAAACCTTCTGCTTACTTTACTCTTGATTTTGAGCTTCGTGTGTTTCCCCTATTTCTCTTTTCTTCCAGACTTTGTTTTTTATGCTCCTGTTAAGAAATGTTTTTCTTTCCACAATATAAATTTTTTTTTTTTATCTTGCTGCCTTTTTCTTTTTTCAAATTTTGGTTTGGTGACCCTCTCCCCCGGATTTCTTAACCGTTATTTCCTCCATCTTTGTTTCTCTTTTTTTTTTTCTTTTTTTTTTTTGCATCGCTCGTCCATCAGAATCAAACATCTACTCTTTTTCATACTCTCTTCATGCATATTCTATACAACTTCATTCTTTAAATTTTATCATTCTTTTGAATATGATATAATTTCTTTGGCTTGTAAAATGATAATTTGATACAAACAAATGCAATATAACTCGAAAGATTTATGAACCTTCACTTACGCTACAAGTTTTAAAATATTATACATAAACATTAGTAAATCACTAAAGCCATTCGTTGTTATGGATTTAGTTATAGGTTAAAATCCTACCATTTGCTTATTTTACATTGTTGATATGAAATCATTTTAAATTTGTATTACTTGAGCAAATATTAAATTTAAACTTTGATTTTTAATTTACATTAATTTGGCAATATAAAGTTTTGTAAAATGGTCACTATAATGTTACTAATTTTGAAATAAGAAACATTTTGTTAAATTCAATTTTAAGTTTCGGTAATCTTATTTTTTTTTTCTTTCATTTAAATTTTCATATTTTATAAATGTTTAAAGATATCATGAGTTCAAATGTATATATCTTTTTTTTTAATTCACATTTCATATCATAATTTATCATACAAAGAAGTATATTTTCCCCATTCTCTTAGGAATAATGTATGCACTTATAAAATTATTAATAATATTAGGCTTTTGACATAATTGTCATTTCATACTCATATTTTTTTCTGCAGTAAGTCATTGTTTAGTCGTGAAAAGATTTTATTCAGACAATCCATACAGGTTTTGGGTTTTATGAGTAAGTATTCCTCACTTTAGGCAACCTGTATATTTTACAACCATCACAATCTATTGTCGACGCTTTGATTAGGTATTTGTTTTTTTTAAAACATTTGAAGAGGATATAAATAAACATTGCATATTAACAAAGCTAATATGTCAGCTGTTAATTATAAGAGCCCCTTTGTTGTTTGCTGCATAAAATTTTTGTACCTCTTGTGTTACCTGCCCTTCTTTCCCGAACTCTAGACTGATGCACATTTTGTGTTTTCTTTATCTAGGATGAGTCTCATGTCGACATGTTGGAAGTATAGGTAACTGAAGCCTGACTCAAGAGAACCAAAAATTAAACAATAAAAACAACACTTTCGAGAAGAATATATATCATTACTCATTAGACATTATTTGTACATTATTCCCTACTTACCATTTTTACCGTCCATAACACTAAAATTAATATTTTAGTTTTGAACTTGTTTTTTTTTTTGTTGTCCTTTTCTTTGCAATTATTATTTGATACACCTTTTTTATTTGAACTGAAATTAACCGTCCAATCATCTTAATTGGTTTACAAAGCTACCAGAGATAAATGGTACCATTTATTTTTGTTTCATTCATCCAGTGGGGGAGGGGGGGGGGGTAAAGCATTCTGGAAATGCTTCTTTGATTTATCATCTAAAACTTTCTAGATTCATCACTTTAAAGTGTTTCAGGTGATGAGGGTTGGTGTTTTTTTTTTTTTGTCTTTTTTTTTTTTTTAAATCATTGGCTTCCATATCAGTTTCCAAAAGAATGCCTTTGAGTTGTGTTTTTCTTCCATTTCAAATCCCCACCTATAAAGACAATTAATGAAATGGCAAGATTATGTGAATATCAAGGACGCTATTTATCCTAGGAAATAGTGCAAATGTTGTTTTTTTTTTGTTTTTTTTTGTTTTTTTTTAACTTCATGAGATGTAGTTTAAAAAAATAAATAGAATCCTAGAAATTGCTTGTTCTATGTATAATTTATAAGAAAACACTGAGAACATACCTTCGGATATGTTTAAAGTAACTGCAGAAAGTACATTAGATAGATAGGCCCTCCGTTCAGTCTAGAGAGACTATGGATACCCCTATAATGGGCTGGCTGCGCGTGTAATTATGAAGCAAGGGTTGCGCAATCTCTAACAACACCTCTCCTGAGTCGGCACTGCTTGATTCCAATGGCAAGCAGGCCAAGACGACTGGAAACAATGCCGAGATAAACATTAGAATTAGATGTAACATTAGCCTTATGCGATATCTCCATTGTTTGCAGATAATTAGCTTGAGATAGTAAAATATTAATTAAAAAAAACTAATTTACAGCAGATCTGTGTCTGGCTTTTACAAATGATGTTTTGTATGATATAATCTTTAATTAATGTCTATATAAACAAAAAAAAAGGTTTACTTAAGTTTATCATGCTCTTTCTTCCTCTCAGCAATAAATACTTTGATCATCTTAAAATTCTATCCCATAATTTCCAGAAATTATTTTCTCCACTTGTAGTTTGTATCCAAACCAAAATAAACTTTTAAATTACTGAAGACTTTTTCCATATCTTCACCCAAGTTTCCACCATTTACTCATATTTCTGCTAACATTTCTTTCTCATTTGACTACTTCTTTCTTCAATTATTTCATGATACAATCTGATCTTATTAATCATATTGTCGTATGGTTTTGAGTTCTTCTCCTATAGTCTTGCTCACTAGATTGGTGATTTAGTTGTTTCAAGTGATTTGTTTGTTTTTTTACATTTATTAGTCTTGCATTTTCAATTATTTATTTGGCTTTAGTTGTGATTTTAATATTCTTCTCAATTGACTCTAATGAATCAAAATGTTTATACAAAAATCAAATTGTTTTATAGAGTTACTTTAAAGTAAGCAAATTTGAGCACTCTTTTTTAGTTTCCTTTTTAAATGTTGATGAATAAATACTTTAGATCAATCATTGTAGAAAATGAACTCTGATCAGTTTAAATTAGTGGCGAAGCAAGAAGTGGGTTAATTTCAAGTTCAAACGTTTTTTTTTATGTCAAAAAAGATCTTCTGCAATTTCTGCACTCTGAACATCATTTTAATTACATCGCAATTTTCTTCTAATGCAATAAATGTGCTTGAGAGTAAAGGGTTCCATTTGATTAGTGGAAGCAACTTGGACTGTGCTAAGGGCACAATATTTATCTTTTTATCCTGAATGCTGGGACAGCATGCAGCGTCACTGGTTTAAATGACAGTATTGTTTTTCTGAGAAATCATTAATACTATTACACTGTCACATGTAGGTTGAGATGTACAGACTTTTAAAAATGTGTTCACAGTTCGTATATATATTTCTGTTTCTTTTCTAAACTGTCAGCTTAAAAGGATACTCTGTTTGGATTGGTCTTTTAATCTTCAGCCATTGTTTGATTCAAAACTCAATCTGGTACTTTTTAGCTTTTATTGTTTATGTCATAGGCAAAGAGAAATCAGATTTCAGTGGGCCTAGCCAGTTTTATTAGGGGTCAGATGGGAGCCTTGAATGTGTTTTGCTTCTGCTGCTATTGCCCAATAAGTGTGTGTATTTAAGCTCAGGCCATTACACATCACTTATGTAGGCATACATACACCCTATACACATACTAATTGCTTAGCTAACAAAAAGCTTAAAGACAGCCTCAATATGTTTGATATGTTTTCACAATATGTCAGAAGTATTTTTAGGATTATCTCCCTTGTAAGCATGATTTACATTAGTTGCAGACACTTTCTGAAGTGTGTTATTAATATTAGTATAATTATAGATAATGACTATAGACTGACATAATGCATATTATTATTATTATCTTTTTTGTACTTTTCACATGCCTAATATAACCTGTGCTGCATCTGTCTCCTTCTCCATCTTTGCTTTGTCTTGGCTTTTTTTTTTACGTTATAAATCAGCTTTAAAAATGGATATTTGATTAGATGGATGATGCAGGAATGTTTACAAAACAAAAATAGTTTAGTATCAGTCATACGGTGCCTTTTAATGAAATGTTCTGAAAAGTAGATACATTGTACTCCTATAGCTGTCTGTCTCCGTGATTGAGTTGTTTAAAACGCGTCCTGGCTATTAGAGTAGTCCCTTTGTGGCACGGGTGAATCCTATCGGTGGCTCTCCATTTTGTGTTTGATTTTCGGGCTACAAGTTATATTCACAGTTAATATAAATATACGCATAAATGTATAAGCAATGTTAAATACAATGTATCTACTTTCAAAACGTTACGTCTAATGAACGTTAAGTCTTTGTCTAATGTTTATAATCCATAATACATAGATGGAAATTGAATGGTTATGCAATTACAATTATGTTTTGATTTTTAGATATCAAAACAAGATTACAATGTGTAGCCATTCCATTTCAACTTTTATAATACTTTATTATTGTTTTTCAACAATTTTCACAAAATGAAGCCCCCCCACACACCAACCCAGTCATCAACATTATTATTATTATTATATAAATACAAACTTTATATTGAATTATTAATTTTGTTTGGGATAGATAAAATTGTCGCGAACCGTTTCTGTTAGAAACGGTTTGCGACATAGTGGGTCTATATTATTAGCAATATTGTTACTGCTCTATTTGAAAAAATATCTAGCTTTTTCACAAACAATAAATAATGTTTTTAAAGATTCTAACCCAACTTCTATATAAAAAGCTTGTCTATAATTTTTTTTTAATAAAGATTTTCTTTCACTCAAATATTTTATATATGGGACTGAATTATACTACTTTTTTTATTCAAATTTAATTTTGATAAAACAAAAATAAATTTAATCAGATTGTAAGATCAGTATTTATATTTAAATGTTTATCTCTTCCAAGATTATTCTATGTAAGCCTGATCTGCACCAAATAATCAAATCCATTTAATATGCATTCTAATTCTGATGTGGTTTGTCTTCATTTTCTAAAATTAGTTCAAATAAAATATCTATTTTCCTTGCTTTCAGAATGCTATAGCATTTTATTTTATTCTTAATTTAGTAATAATTAATAGGCATACAAGTTAGTTTTATACATATCACAAAATAAATAAAAATATTTTTTACTATAGTGTCCAAGTTTTTTAATGGATTACAGCAACGATAAAGCAAAGATAAGTTTTTCAATTCCTTATGCAAACAATTTGTCATTAACCGGCAAGAGAACAGGATATGGTAATCGTTATGCATTTGCAATGTTGCGGATTAAGTCGGCTGCAACTAGCACGATGGCTGACATATGCAAGATAAAAATAAATTTCTCGACAACATTCAGAAATTAATTCTGAAATTCAGCTGAATCAAGACAGCCGACTTTTGTTCATATAAAGTGCTCAATATCTTTTCAGATAGAGCTTTCTAAATTAACTAAATAATAAATTTGCCTTATCTGAACATTTAAGAGATCAGCCAAATTTATTATTGTTATATTATATATGAGGAATTTAGAAACTTTTCTTTTTCCAAATAAGATAATGCCGCCTGCATTATCTTGATTAATTAATAAGCCATTATTTGATTTTTTTTTTCTAATACAACATTTGAACACTTGCATGAGATCCTTGTTTTTTTTTTTTTAATTTTTATTTTGTTTTTTTTAATGCACTTATGCCATTCTATCTGGAATGGTAGGTATGAAAGTTGTTTGCTGTTTTGAAGGAAACATTCAAAACGAATCTTGTGTAGTGGTGTGAAAGCTCAGAAATGACTGAATAAATCTGGAAACATAAAAAGTTTGACAATTATTTATTTTATCCAAATATTTAATCTTACCAAAATCCATAAAACAATAAAAATTTATATTGCTCTCATGAAAAAAAAGCAGGGAATCACTTCAAATAATTTTTTTTTATAAGAAACGAAAAGAATTTCCTCTTTGTAAATTGACTCTCAATTACAAGTTCTATTTTTAAAGATGTAAGAAAATTTATTTTTGTATCTTTCTGGTATGTGAGATTTGATTGTTTTGAGGTTAAAAAATGTTTTCTGATTGCTGAGAAAAGCTACATAGTAACTATTGTCTCAAGATTTTTCATCAGAAAGAGCACAGATTTTGTCATTGTTGAGCTTCCATACCATATAGTGAATGTTTCTTGTGGCTGAGAATCATGTTTGATCCTAGATGTGAATTTTAGCCATATTCCTCCTCCTCTCCTAATTACTTACACTGAAACCACATTTGTCATCACCATCATCACGTAACAGCTGTATATAAAAAGAAGAGAAAAAAAAAACAGCAAATTTAAAAAACTGACAGTCTCTGTTAGAAATGAATTTCTGATGATGAAAACCCAACTCATACAATGAGACAGATTCACAAAAGCGGAGGAATCCAGAAAGATCAAGACGAATTGAACTCTAAACCGCCATACTTGATTCTGAATCTTTCAAAATGTATGTGCGCGCTTACCAAAGAAGTGTCGAGCATCATCTCCACACTCACGTGACGACAAACCAAGTGCAATTGAGGGCTTTTTGTGGCGCATCTAATTGCACATGTGCACCAAGCCTCAACCTCTTCTTCTTCTTCTACTACTACCTCCTCCTCCTCCTCTTCCTCCTCCTCTTCCTCCTCACGCAAGCCAAGCAACCAGCACATCAACAGTTTGCAGTTCCGCCATCCGCCCATGGCTAGCCGGCCATCACGACACGCAGCCTTACGAGTTGGTTTTTCCAATGGTGAGTCCAGAGAACAACCCTAGACCCTCTTTGTAGATGCCTTTTTGAATGATCTTGCAGCAAGTGATTCAAACAATGATTCTTTTGTTTTGGGAGGGTTTAAGTGTTCGCAGATCAAAGAGAGTGTCTTTTAGAATATAAGGAATCGTCCACCCTTATACCTACCTGCCATTTTGACCTGCTTTCATGTAGTAATAGACATATACTTAGAATGGCTTTATTTTGTCTTTATTTATAGCTACATAGTTTAGAAGAAATAAGTACAGAGGCCCCATTTTCATTTGTAAGAGCATTATATATTATAGATGATACTATTCAGCAATATATCGATTAGTCGTAGATGCCACGGGTTTCAAAGTAAGTATTAAATCGGGGTGGGGAGTAATCTCTGCAGTCTTTTCATCAGTCAGTAGGCTAATACTTTTCTTTAATCTGGTGACTGGTGTGAAAACAGTAGCAATTATTCCCCTAACCCCAGTCAGATTTACTACCTACTTTGAAACTTCTGGTATCTATGGCTGATCGATATATCGCTGTATAGAATCATCTCTAATATATATGATTGGTATATCATATTTGAAATCGCCTTTATTCAATTCATATGATGTTTCGGTACAATTTATACCTCTTTCAGATATTTAAAAATCAAGAATGGAAAAATGTACTTGTAATATTGCCTTCAGTGTTATAAGGATTTAAAATAAGCGAAAAGGAAATTGATTTGGTGATATTTTTTTCTTTCTGCTTTTTCTAGTTCTCAGCAATGAACTCATTCATTTTTAATGACATCTTTCTTTTTTTCTTGACTTTTACATATCTGGAAAAGGAGATAGTTTGTTTTTTAACAATACAATTCAATGAATATTTATCTCACATTGTGTGTGCATGCATGCGTGCGTGCTTATAATATATTATATAATGTGTCTACTATAATCTGACAAACCACTTCTATGCCAATACATTTAGATAGACAATCTGAACAAATGTAGTAACATAGAAATGCTTTACAAGATTATAGTGAACCTATATTTACTGCTCTATTGAGCACTTGAGTTTCACAAGCATAAATTTCTAACCCACTACGTAGTTGAAAATTGCGTGCATTTAATATATATATATTCTCTGCTGACACGAGATACTATATATATATATATATATATATAGTAAAAACGAGAAGAATGTGTGTGTGTTTTTTTTAACTTATATCCTATACATTTAGTGTCCATTAAAGGTACCCAGATTTCACCCACAGGGTCAGCTGGAAATTATAAAAAATTCCAGTTTATAATGACCTCATAGAGTTCATCAGCCTCTGGGAAACACTAATATTGGAATTTTCCAATAGCAGCATTCATGAGAGGCTGATGAGTTCCACGTGGTGCCTTTAATGGACACCTAAATACATAGTATATAAATTAAGCACACACACATATATTATTTAATGAAGCGTTTTGAAAGTAGATACATTGTATTTAACAAGAATTTTATATATATATATGAGAGAGAGAGAAAGAGGGGGGGGGGGATTTATCCATAACGAGTGTATAAAAAAAATTGCAGTTTGTAGCAACACAAAATATATAAGAGAAAAATGGAGATTCCTATTTCGAGATCTGCATATTCTCCAACGTAACTTACGTTGATTCAAACGATAGTGTGTGTGAGTGTGTGTGTGTAGTTTTAGACAATTTCTGGGGTAAAGAATGCTAAGAATTCTCATTTTGGCTTATTAGCATGCTTTCTAGTTATTGGTAGATACAATTTCAATTGCATTGTGGAATAACTCAAATGAACACATGAGCTATGGGAGCTCTTTTCATGTCAACTCATGAGAAAGAAAGGAACTATGGTGACTAAAATTACAAAAATGTTTTGAACCAAAAAATATGTTACGCCACCTGTTTTTAATAACTATTGTTTCTCTTTATATAAGAGAAAACAAAAATACCTTTAAATACATTATCCATTAGGGAAAGTATGATTACAAGTTAAAACAAGTTTATAACCATTTTTTTAATTAAAAAAAATATTTATGCTTTCATGGGCAAGTTAGTAAAAAAAAAATGTGCATCCCATTTCAACATTAAAACAAAAATAATTTTTAATAACAATTTTTAAAACAATTAAAATGTCCTTATTTTTAAAATTAAAGATAAGAGCAAAATGTATCAATAAATGTCGACTAACAGTGCTTCACAATTACCAAACTTTATCCAGCCACCAAACTCTTGCTTATTCATGTTCGAATGACCTCATACCGTTATCATACAAATTCTATTAAATACTCTTTAAAGGCATTCTTTCTACATTTTTAAAATCTGTTTCCAAAAATGTCACTTCAACCGATTTTTTTTTTTTAATTTTTTCTTTTTTTAAATTTTGTGTCTTCCCAGCTTTTTCTTATAGTTTCAGTATGCCCCATTTTTGTTTTCAGTTACAATGAATTGCATAAATTCTATGAAGCTATATAAATCACCTCCACTTAATGTATATTCAAACTGATTTCTTTACTGTGTAAATTTATTAGAATTATTTCTGCCAAGGAGGTTATGTTTTACCCATTATTTGTCTGTTTTGCAATTTCACATGATAACTGCTGATGTAGTCTTTGTCTATTAGCAATTTCATCATAATTACTGTCCAGATATGCGTCTGTCTTGTTAACCACCTATAACTACTGATCATATCTTGATGAAATGGTACTTGAGATGATGTTTCTTCAGATAAGGAAGTCTGTATTGAATTTTGGAAGCCATCCAGATCTGGCAACTTTCTTTTCTTTTTTTTTTTATATCATGGCTATTATCATTGCAAAACAAAATATCTGTATTTTTGATCGACAGTAAATGATTGTAATTTAAAACAAGTTGCTTCCCTCCCATTGATTTTCTTTTTAATTTTCAATCAGTCTATGTTTGTTAAAACTGGAGTCGGATGAATAATTTGCTTTTTAATGTTTACTCAAGTTAGCTAGTCAATTGTGATATCGTTGAACTTTATTATCAAACATCTGAGTGCTTGTGTCTTTGTTTGTATTTCCCAAAACACATTCTGCAATAATCGTGAACGTATAATATTAATAATAATAATAATCATAAATAAATTTTTTTAAATCTATGAATAGGAATGGTCTATAATTAAAGGTACAAGTGGTATATAAAGAAGCAAACTCCCGTTTGTTGTACCCATGTTTGTCGCCTGTTCATTCTTCATATATGGTTTCTCTATTTATCTCAAAGTTTCTATATCATCATCAGCATCAACATCATCATAGCATGTTGTGGTTACATAGACGCCTTCATGTTTACTGGGGTTGGCTCAATCGTGTCATAGGAAGTTTCAAGTGGTCTAATTGTTATGACTATTTAAAACAGGTGTCGAATAACTGCTTCTCCCCAATGGCTCTTGCAAAGATTTTTTTTTTTTTTTTTTCAAAACAGTATATTATTTCATCGTGCCATTCTAAAAAGCGTTCCAGACGAAAAATGTAAACCATTGCAGAGTGTTTATTATCTATCATTTGTCACTTGTAAAAAAGATAGATTAAATAAATATTGCAGATAAAATGAGAGATCAAAACTAGGTCAAGCTGAAGTTTAATTTAAATGAATTATCTCCCCTTTTTTATTCTTAAATGCAAAATATGCTTATAATAAAAAAGAAAAAGTATTAAATTCTAACGTTATACACAACTTCCAAAGAAATATTAAAAGTTTTTATCTTATTTATTTTTAATCCTCAAACTGAGTGCTCAATTGACCTAATGGATACTATCGTGGCCTATGGAATCAGTTATGTTGAGTGAAAATCTTAGTGGATTTATTGAGATATTTACACACTAATACTGTTGGGAAAGGCGTAGACTTGTATTTCTCTGGCTATAGGTAAAATGGCAACTTGCATTCAATTAACAGGCACTGTTTGGACATCAATTCAAAAACGGTCATAAAACAAATAAACAACTGTTTTTAATAAATTTTCTTAGTCAAATTTACAAAGCAACCATGTAAAAAGTGTTGGGTTAGTAAAATCCATCGGCTGCTCCAACATAGATAGATTGCATGATTGGTCAGAAAATGATGTGACTCTCTGGGTGACCAACAGAAAATAGAGGACTAGCTCCTGAGAAGATAGCAATTATTTTGATCTCCTGCCTAACCAAGCCTGTTAGGTCATACTAAGCATGTTTTTAATTAGGAAAAAAAGATTGTATTGTTAATTCTTAATTTTCCATTGTTAATAAATATTGCATTTTCTTTGAATTATTATTTGCCTTAAGAATAGTGAACAACAACATCTGATTGACTGAAATAATTGTTTTATCATCTCTTTCTGCTTTCTTTCTTGAAATGGTAATGCATTTGGATTTGAAGATCTGCTATGTTTATTTTCTATCAAATTTTTATAAGGATGCTCTTATTTGCTTACAGTTAAAATATATTTGATATTTATCTGCTTTGAATTTTATTGTTAAACTTTATCAGTTTTGCTTTGTTTTTATTTGGGTATAATTTGCTTAAACTTGTAGAGCTTTTCAAGTTTATTTTATTTTTAAGAAAACAAATCGGAGCTTCTTCAGATTTTAAAAAAAAAAAAAAATTACAATTTTTAGAGAATAGTTATCTAAAAAAAAAAAAAAAAATTTCTTTTAATTTAATCTTTATTTTCATGTACCGCAGGGGATTCATTTTGCCAGTATGCCTTCATTTTAAAATGGATCCTTACTTAATAGCCAGTGTAACTGAAATCCCTAATTTTAGTCAGCTACATAGAAATTAGTGATTTCAGTATCCATTTTAAGATAAAGGTATAATAGCAAAGTGCCCCCCCCCCCTTGCATGAAAATAATTTAAATTTGGAAATCTACAATAAACAGCAAAAAAATGATGTGACCCATTCTGAAGCAGCTCAACCTGAACAAAAAATTATTGCTTTTGCTGACAACTTTTTCATTTGCTTGAACCTTTTTTAGAACCAGGAGGTGATAGGGAAACCGAATTAAAAAGAAACAACTTTCTTTATGATCTCCTCAGCCATTTTGTTTTTTTTTTTAATTTATTTAACGTCGGTGTAGTATAATCATATTTTTAATTATTTTTATTTATTATATTTGATGGTATTAGCTTATAAGACACCTCAACTTGGTCAGATATTTAAAAATAAATTTGAAGGGTTTTCACCTGACATTTGTAGACCCTTCTCCATTATTAGTTCATTTTAAGAATGTCATGGGTATTCAGATCTTTATTAAATACAAAACTCCTTAATATTTGCTGAGATTACCAAAACTGGTTCTTTTTATAGACACAAGATTCCTGCTTTGAGATATAAACGCATATGGTGTAGACAGTGACGTTATCAGAAGGTTATCACATGTTCATGCATTATGTTTTTTATCATTATTCGTTATTCTAGTGGTGGTAATATTTTAGTATAGCATTATAACTTTATTAGCCAATAACTCAAAGTTGATCCTTGCCCTTTTAAGATGCAGGGTTATTTTCTTGGACATTTAAGCCATCAATTATGTGATATTCAAAATATAATTTTTTACATTTACGGAAATGAGGACTTTGTGAGCCAATCATGATTTAACAATTGAAGTATTTTTATTTTATTTTTAATATTTATAACATGGCATTACACACTGTATATAAAAGTTAATTTCCCTTTTGTTGCTGAAAACTAAATATTATTTTTTAATACTTATTGTATATACTAGTTTTATTTGTTTAGTTTTTGTCTTGGCTATTTAATCAGTTTGTCTTCAGATTGATAATATTTATCAGGTTATTTAATCATACATCCAATAAAGTATTTTTTAAATTCTATTCTTTCAAGTAGAAAACGAAAAAAAATGTCTTTTTTTTTTAATTAGAAAAGATATTGAAAGTTAAATCTGAAAATAATGTCATAGCTATTATAGTATCCACAAATCTTTGAATAAATTAATTTATATTAGAAAAAAAAAATTGAAAAGTAAGGATATATTGGTTTGAAAAAGTATGAATTTTGCTTATAGAGAAACTTATGTTTATCTGTCCCTACCCGGTGTTGCCCGGGATGCAGTGAAGTCATTTTAGTTTTTAATTTTTATTTGTTTGCACATTTTTAAAGTTAAAGATGGACAACTATTATATTCTTCAATTTAAAATGAATTACCCCCCCCCCCCTTTACTGATTTGTATTTTTTTTATTTAAAATTTTTTTTCATACTAACAGTTGTCGGGGCTAAGTAATTTTTTAAATGAATTGTAGCTAACTATGTTATTATATTGTCAATAACACGGAAAAATAATGTCGAAATTTTGTAGAATCAAAATTTGATTTGTCAGCTTAAATGCTATTTGGGTCTGACCTTAAAAATCCGAAAAGATTTGGCTGAAAAGAACAGAGCCATGAAAAAAAAAATAGAAGATCCCCGAAACATAAGAATCCTTAAGCATGGAAGTTACTTGCCTGGTTATAAAGGGCTCAGTTATATGTGGAGTATTCTGATTTTTTCTGGAGTTTTTTTCTGGAGTTTTTTGCATTTGAAACGTTTTGTTATGTTAAAGTTTAACACTTTGCTTTTAAGCAAATTACCTAAATCTGCCGGTTTCAAGTTAGGATAGCTGTCAGTCGATATAATGCAGAAGTACCTGACTATTACTCTGATCTTTGTTGGTTAGCAACTTTACACAATAAATACTGATCTGTTAGCAACTTTACACAATAAATACTGATCTGTTAGCAACTTTACACAATAAATACTGATCTGCTAGCAACTTTACACAATAAATACTGATCTGTTAGCAACTTTACACAATAAATACTGATCTGTTAGCAACTTTACACAATAAATACTGATCTGCTAGCAACTTTACACAATAAATACTGATCTGTTAGCAACTTTACACAATAAATACTGATCTGTTAGCAACTTCACATAATAATAACAGGAACAACAACAACTGATCAGATCTTCATTAAATCGTATGTAAGATGGTGTATCTTTGGATAAGGAATCTCTATTTAATTTTGGAAGTCATCCGGAAGTTGGGGTGAGGCATCTTGAAGATACTGAACAATTTATATCAATTTTATATTAGCAAGGGTGGGAGATGAGGTATTCACCAAATTATCCTTACCGCCACGCCGCTATTTTTTATAATGGGCAATGGGACTGATCATTTATTTCCAGCTATTTTTTTTTTTAATTTTATTTTGCTGGTTTTTTTTTGTTGTTTTTTTTTTAAGCTGGAGTTCCATTTTATTTCTGTTTTGTTGTTTTCTCTTGTTTTTGTGTGAATGAAAACTTATTCCGGTGTCTTTTTAACTAATATTGTTCTGCATTATTCTGTTCGGTTAAAAACTTGTTTCGTATCGGTTTGCTGTTTTTTTTTTGTTTTTTTTTTTTTTTTTGTGTATGAGTGTTTAGAATCTCAACCAAAAAAAAAAATGAGTGGAAACAAAAACCAGTAGTCCTAAAGCATTTAGTATCTGATGATGAAAACTAAACCATGACTGTTTCTACTAAAACCAAAAGTTCACTAATTTTTCATATTCGTCTCTTCATTTCATTCTCTGTTTTATTCTCATCATTAAAAAGTTTTTTCCATTCTCGATTGTATCTTTTGGGTCATTTTCTTTTGCCTTAGAATTGTTTCCGCATCTATCATCATGTAATCCCCCCCCCCTTCTCACCCCTCTCATTTATTTAGCTTTTCTTTTCTTTTAGTATTACAAATAGAAATCTTCCCAACAGCAAAGGACTGAAGGCTGGGTCGACGTGGCCCATTGTTATAAATTTGACTATTATATATGTGAACACTGACCTCCTACAAATGAGGTGTGGGGAGGGGCTCTTCTTTCTTACAATTAATAAATTGTGCATAGCTTTCCCCTAAAATCTATTTTCATTTTAGATCTACATTTATTATTGGGTGCTTTTGTTGGCATCGTTTTTTTTTTCTTTCCAATTTTAAAGAGACACGTTTTATTTTTTTGTGTTTTTTTTTTTTTAAATTTTATTTTTTATTATTATTTTAAATCTCCAAAATTAAATATTGGATTGTTTAAAAGAAAGAAAAAAGTTACTTTTGGGTTATGTCACCACTTTTTCATTTACATATTCTCTAGAAATTTACTGGACAATCATCGGAACAAAAACATGCCCTTTATTAACCTCAACACTAACCCTAAGTCTGAGATGACGGCCAATAATACTAAGATCCAAGATGCCACCTCATAATTCGGTGACAGTTATATGGCCTCAACATCTTTTAACTCTGGTGATGGAATTTCTCTTTCCAATGCATCGATGCCATCCAGTTGTCTGAATCTTAGCACATGAAGACAATAATATATATGAAAAAGGAATATAGTAAAAAAAAAAAAATATGATCTTCTTATAGGTCGACATATCATTTGACTACAGAACATCCAATTCGGAATTTTTCTTTTATGTCTTTTTATAACTAAAAACAATCAGCAGAAATACAAGAACGCTAATCATTATTTTGATTATTCGGGCTATTATTCTCATCTTGGATGTTATTCTCACAATGTTTTGAACAAAATAACCCCAACCTTCTTCATGTGCATCTTGTCAAACTTGGGAATATATGAGGAATTTAGAGCTGAATTCTTTATTTAATCCACGGGGTAAAATTTTTCTCATTCCATAAGCCATGACCAATTAGGAGTGTCGATGTGAGCAACGGATAAAGGTGTTGAGTAACAATCAGTTCCAAGTGACAGTCTTTTTTAGGTTGAAGATTCAATCTTCACTACAGGTGATACTTAGAATACAAATTCTTTAACACTTCTACCCAGTCATGGCTGACAGAACAAGAATAATTAACCCCCATGGATTAAATAAAGAATACAGTTAAAAATGCCATATAGATTCCAGAGTTGGACAAGATGTAGGTTACATTGGTCAAAAAATTGTGAGAATAACATCCAAGATGAAAATAGTAGTCTGAATAATCGAAATTAGAAATTCTCCCCTCAGAAATGCAGAAACTAATCGGCCGACAAAGAACGTGATGTCTAACAGACAGTTTGATACAATGGGTAATCAATATTGGCAGACCAACATAGTTTGATACAATGAGGTGATCAATATTGGCAGACCAACAAAGTTTGATACAATGGGGTGATCAATATTGGCAGACCAACATAGTTTCTTTTAGTTCCTGGAATGATGTATGCAAAGATTTGTATATTTTAGATTCAATTCGGGGAAAGCGCGAATTAAAACAGTACTTATACGGAATTTCTGGTTTGTTACTCAAATAATTTTATGTTCTTTCATCCACATTTTATTTTAGCTTTTTCTCTTCTTTTTTTTTCATTACTTTTAATTTATTTCACCACTTGTCCATAGATATGACATCAAAATGTCTGAGTTGCATGGCATTGTTGCATGTAATTCAAGCAATCTCCTGGATCACTGATTCCATTAAAACATTCATCTTTTTATTAGCACCATTAGGTCGTTATCACTGATGTGCACAAATCTAGTATCATTTGAACTTTAAGTCAATATCACTTATGTGACAGTCAAATCATTTGACCTTTAAGTCAATATCACTTATGTGACAGTCAAATCATTTGACCTTTAAGTTAATATCACTTATGGGACAGTCAAATCATTTGAACTTTAAATCAATATCACTTATGGGACAGTCAACTCATTTGACCTTTAAGTCAATATCACTTATGTGACTTTAAGCACCAACTCCCTTTTTTCTATTTTACTTTTTCCACACGCTTCACTCTTTTTTTCGACTTGAATTGTCGTGGATTTTTTCCCTCCTCCTTGTATTTATCTATGATATCCACATTGCAGCACTGAAGCAGAAATGAGTTAGTCATATCACCACAAAAGTGGGGAATTATAGCATCATTCAACACAGCCATGAGAACGTTTGACCCAGATCAATTCTTAATCTGTCTTTGTCCCCTCTTCACATTCTTGCTAACCTCGTCAATGTGTGTCGGCTTCATCACACCACATAACAGTCAAAACTCTAAATTCTGATTCTCCTCATAACTCAATAAAAAATGATGACAAATAACCCACAGAGAAAATATAACCACGATAATTGACAACATTTACTTGTTGTAATTTATCATTAGCGATATTTGTTATTTCGCTCTACTTAAAAGAAATGATATTTTTTTAATACTGAGCATATTTTCAAAAGAACAAATGTTGAAAGAATATTTACTTTTTTCTTATTCAATACATTCTATTTTACTTAGGATTCCATTGTTACTCATACGCTTTCTTTGATGAAAATCGACAAATACATTTTATATTAATATAAATTTTACACCCATGAAAAAAATTCCTTGTTTTTTTATGTATCTCATTGTCAACCTTTTTCTTCTTTTGCAGACAATGGTCACAAATGTCACATCTCTTTTGAAAACTGTAAAAGCTGTCGAAGATAAGACACAGCGAGGGACAAGGGCTTTGGAATCAACAATTGAAGCCGTCGGACAAGAAATTAGGGTGAAGAACGCCATTTGCCAATTTTTTTATTATATATACTTTAGACATTGCTTTCTCTTTTGTAAGGGCTTACAAGTGTTTGTTTTGTATCGTTTCCAATCAGATGTTCTGTAGCCCCAGTTCTCTTCTGTATAACATGACAACAGCTGAATGTCACTGTTTTGTATTCACATATTATTTATGTAAAGTTTTTTTAGTGATACAAACATTTAAAAATTCCTATATACAGATACATTATAAGAGTTCAACAAATTTTTATAATATAAAATTTAAATATGTTCCTGAAAATCAATTTTTATCTGACAACTTTTTCAAACGAATATCTCAAAATAATTTGAAGAAAAAACCTGTTCAAACATGAAAGAGTTTCACTCCAGTAAAAAGACAGTTGAATAAGTTCAATGCAAACACACATTCCTTTTGTTTAAACAGGTCCAGCTTCAGGTTTTTGATGCAATTAGCCTCTAAAATGCTGAGGTGAGAAGAAGATCAGGCATTCTTTTGCTAAATGCTGGTGCACATTCTGTTTAGGGTGAAAATAGCTATTCAGGAATATAATTTACTTTTATTTAATTTTTTTATTTTATCTACAAAAGGATATTATTAAAGAAAACTTCATATTTGAAGTATGTTTTACACAAGCAATGCTGGATATGGTCACGATATTGAAAAGATGCAATATTCAAGTATTGCCTTTTTTCAATATCATGGCAAAAACTTTCATCCTACGAATTGATGTATCATTTAGTATTTGTTGCTATTATTAAAGTGTTTGACTTGAATCAATATTTAAAACTTGACAATAAATTTGATAAAGACATTGTTTGAATGTGTCATCATAAAGATTGAAAAACCATTCCAATGCAATGTTACAAAATACAATGTAACTGAAAACAAGTAGATAGAACAAAGCCTATTGGTTAATTAACCAATAGCCACGATAGAAATAAAGTGTGTGTACAATTTCCATAAAATTGTACAATTATTGAAATAAGAAATTTTCCTGTGTACAATTTGTGCATGTGTGCCACACATTCATATATTTATACTTTTTACACATATATTTATACTCATGCAGACCAAAATGAATTCTTGGTATGATATAAAACTACATCTAATGGTGAGACTTCAATTTGGGAGTCTTGAGGAATGTGGAATTTTACATTACTGACCCGGAATGGTAGGCTTATTATCAGGGTCCCATTTATGGCTTAAATAGAATCTCTCTCATGAATATGACATGAAACTGCATCAATTTACATAATGAATAACTAGTTAAAGCAACCACCATGAATAAATATTTCAAAATATTAAGAACTTGAAGCATAAAAACTTATCTAAATGACAAGGTATGGCATTAAATAACCCTAAAAGGGTTGATATGCTGTAAAACAATCAAACCAAAATATATAATTGCGTGACAACAAGAAAAAAGAAGCTTTTCAAAATTAAACCTTGATTATAAATCAACATCCCATTTTTAATTTAAAATCCTGATTAGTTTTCCTTGTTTGTTATAAACTAACTCTTTTCTTTTCCTCGGTCTTTCAGGTGTATGATTCACCCAACCCTCCTGATAAAAAGGCCACCATTGAAGATCTTATCCAATACACCAAGCCCATTACCACAGCAACGACTAAAGCTGTTGCCGCCGGCAATTCTGGGAATCAAGATGATGTCATTGTTGCAGCCAACATAGGACGTAAAGCTATCTTTGATCTTCTCGCTGTTTGCAAGGTAAAACCTCTTGAATCGATTCTTTTTTTATTTTTTATTTTTTTAAAAGTTTTGTAGCAAATGCTTCAATTAACAAAATGCATGAAATTAATTTCTTTCAAATGGATTCTTTAACTTCCAATAAATTTACACCAAATAACAAGATTCGTGCATCCATTCAACCTGTGCCTTTAATGATGAAATGTGTTATTTCAAACTTACGTGACAAACCGAAAAACATACTATGTCACACTTAATCAGAAAATGTTCAAGATTTATATATATATATATATATATATACACACACACACACACACACACACACACGCACTCGCAAAATGCCAATCACATGATTGATATAAGCAATATGTATAGCATTTTTTATTTTTTTAATAAGTAGAGTGCTGTTTCAGGACCTCCTCTCCCCCCCCCCCCCTCCAAATAGTAAAGTTTACAAAAAAAAAATAAAATAATGTGCCCATGTTACTCATGTGTTGCCGAGAATATATATTCCCTTATTAATAATGATCGGTTCATTAGTTTAGGAGTGGATCCTATAGAACATTTGTAAAAAGTTTTTTTCAACATTTATTTATTATTTTGTCATTTTATAATTTCATATAACGCGTTTCAAGCAGTGGTCTGCTATCGTCAGATATATAAATCAATTTGAAAGAGTGTTGTTTGAAAATGCAATTATATTCTGATCCTAGATTTCATCACACCATTAACTTGGTTAATTTGATCATACGGCTTTTTTTATACCTTGTTTTAATGAGACGGAGACTGAAACACGATTGCATTTATGTACCCATTTACCATATTTTATTACTATTATTATTATTATTATTATTATAAAGTTAATTTATTGCGCATTATAAGAATAAATAATAATAATTCCAACAAAATATTTAAATATCTATTTACCAGTTGTCCTGACCCAGCTTTGCCTGGATGTAATTCTTCTTTCATTTTTATTTTGCATTTCTTTTTAAATTCTCTCATTTTTTTTTATTCTTGTGCCAAAATATTTCTAAATCTATCAAACGTATTTACAAAATTGTCAAGCGCAATATATGAACATGTAAAAAAAGCTAAATCCTTACTTCCAAAATTCTATCACCATGTGACTTAATTCATCCAATGAGAGTGAAGCTCTCTTATGGACTCAAGACTAGCTCTTAGGCTAGAGGCTGGCACTCAAACTTAGTAGCTCCAGGTTGAGCACTGGATAACCTTGAGTTAAAATTGTCACCCATGTTTAAAAGTATAACATCTACTATGATATGTAACAAACAAAACCACAATGTGGTCATATATATATAACAGAAAAATACTATATAATAATAGCATTTAAATAATTTGTTTTCAAAAGATTTAATTGCAGTATTTAATGAAAGTGTAATATCTGTTCCGATGAGTACTGCACCCCATAGACCGGTATTGTCTTGGCCTTCAGAGCTTGATTTACGCCGGTCTATGGGTTTGTCCGATGCAGTTCTAGGAGGTCCGCCCTCCCAGGCTTTGCCTCCCCTTTTTGGGGAGGAGTAAGTTTATTGCTTACTGCCTGAGGCGCCCTTATCGGGGAATGCCGACAGGGCTGCCCAGGCATTTTTTGTAGGCCAGAGTGCTCACCTTCTCGGGCGCTGGCTTTTCAAATCCCACTTTCCCGACCTTGTGTCACATCTTACCTTGTGGGAGGAAGATTTTCTAATCATTATAAACAAAGTTCTGAATGAAAACTTAGAATCACGTAAATTTATAACATTATTATCAGTTACAAATAACAATAAATGGTATTGATTTTTCAGGCGGCTGCCACTACTGGAGAAACTGCAGACATCCGTCAAAAAACACACCTTGCCGGCCATCAGTGTGCTGTTGCATATAAAGAAGTGCTTGAACATGTTAATTATGTAAGTCTTTCATTTTCTCTCGTTTTATTACTTTACGTTCTTGAATTTAGATTTTTTACTATCAAGATTCTATGCTTACCTTATTCTTCGTAGTCCCTCAGTAATGAATGATAACATCACTTTTTCCTTAGTTATTTCTTAATAGACTTTAATCTTTTCCATCAGTAAAGGTTTAAGAATGGTGAAAATTACTCATTTTCTTGAAAAAAAAAAAAAAAAAAAAAAAAAAAAACCAACTCAAGTCACATGTCAACTTTTTTTCTGTCTAAAAGAGAAGATTTATCATTTTTTTTTAAACCTCTGTCTCAAGTGACAGGATCTTTGTTCAATTGCAGAATTGACCAAATGACTAACCGAAAATGTGTCACACCTGACTGTTTGTATCATAATGGCTAAACAAAAAATGCTTTTATACACTGAGAATGTCTTTGCCAAAATGATTTAGCAAAATGATATTATATTCAAGCTTCCTCACAGAATTTTCTGAAACATGATAGTATTAACAAACTTCTCTTTCGTTTACATCAGCACAGTTATCATATATCCATGCAAATTTATTTTTCTTCACAGCCAATTAGCTTTTCCTATTAGATATTAATGAATAATAATATGGATTATTCAATTTATTTTCTGATTTTATTTGTTTCAAATGGAAGAAAAGTTAATAGACGTCAAATAATTTTAAGACTTCACTAAAATTTAGAAGATTTGAGTTTTGTTTGACAACATTTCTAAGATGAGGTATTATTATTTACAGGTTTTAGACTGTTTTCCTCCTCATTTTCACAGCGATTTGACTCTTATACTTACTGGCGTTCTTCAGGTGCCTTTTATTATAGTCTGTAACATTCTGAGAATGTGAAAATTCCCGGACGGGTACTATGAAAAAAAAAAAACAGTAGAACGTCTGAAACTGAACATAGAAGATGGACACAACTTTGCAAAATATGTAAATATTGTTTAGCAATATTGTGTGTTAGATTATAATTCTATTAAATAGCAAAATGTTTTTGTTTTTTTGTTCTTATGGAAACTTTATATCTACATAACTTTTCTTTAAGAAATATTGTCACATCTTTTTCTCTTCAATTTATTCCAATTTAGGCTCTTCAAAAACCTTCGCCCGAAATAAAACACAATCTGGTTATTGTATCTAGAAAAGTCGCCACTGCTGTCGCTGAAATTGTTCAATGTGCTGAAGCGATTAAAGGTGAGCGTCTCTCTACAAACTCTCTTCGAACTCCTTCCCAAAGAAACACGCTCTCAGACATTTGCCTTTGTTTTTCAGTTTTCTTTCTTTTTCTTGAAAGCAACATCTTCGATAACGATAACAAAATTTTCATTAAATGAACAATGAGATAATATGGCTTTACATTCTTATTTCCATCAGTGAATAATTTCCATTTTTAAGTTTTTTTAATTTATAATAGTTACGAATTGGAAAGTTGTGTGAATATACAAGAATTGTTGGTAAAATGATTTTAAAAAAGTTCAGTTAAGACAAGAATGAAGTAAGCTATCAAGTAAGGGAAATCTTAATTATCAGCTGCCTATAGTGCTTAATTCTTTTTACAAAGAGCTATGTATTCTTGCTGATGGCAACCAGTGATCTGCTTTACTAGAGCATATGTAGCAATCCACAGACTGACTGTTTTGCTGCATCATAGCTCTTCAGTGTAGCTAGATGAGAAGTATTTTCAGCTGAAATTGAAACCTACGTTTTGTCAATGGTATTTTTAGATTCTTATACTATGTGCACTGAATAAATGACAATAATTTCATTGATGTTGCAGCTTTCATTTGTACTTGCACTGAAATGTCTGTTGTAAGTTTTCATGGAAGAACATTCTGGAATGTTAATCAAATTTTTAACCTTTTCTTATGCGGATTGAATCTAAAAAAAAAGATGCCGTCTGTAAACGATCAACAGAAGAGTAGTAGTAGCTGTGATGTGTAAAGTCTTTCATTGAAACACACAATATTTTATTTTTAAGACGAGCAGATTTATCAGAGTATCAAATATGTTTAACATCTATATACTACTAAAACTATGTCGGCCTTGCTTACTTGTCACCGTACACACCCCATGGTTATTATTAAGAAATATATTTACTTGAAAATCGATGATGTCATAAAAAATGAACGGTAGTTGCTAAAAACTATTATTCGTCCTTTATTTTCAAGTAAACATATATATATATATATATATACATAAGTAATCCAACAAAAGATATAAGCGTCAACTAATATCTTATAATTAGTGAAACATCCGGATAAAAACTGAAGCTTAATATACTGGATAGAGCTTTAATATTATAATATAAAATGAAATAATAAAATAAGGACGTTAAGATACTTTGCTTGAACTTTGAATTTTAATAAAATTTGATTGACACCTTATTTTATTATTTCATTTTATATTAATATATATATATATATATAAACGAATGTTTCTTGACAGATTCACCAGTACATTGCAACAGTCATTCCCGAGCCACATATGCAAGCTAGGTTCATTCAAATGAAAACATTTTTTTTAATTTCCAAATATTTAATAATATAACAAATATTGACCTCCACGGGTCATCTAGTAACTGATCAATCTGATCGAGAATTATTCTCGGATTCTTCTGAATCGTTCGTGACAATCATCGCTGTCGGCAGGTCCTCAAGATGGCATCCAGACTTTTCTACAAATTGGCCAACTTGTAGAAACTTGGAAAATGTATAAATCCCCTCGTTCCACTGATTTATGGGTTAAGTAGTACAATTACTGTTCTAACATTTTGTTCGCAAAAGTAAATCATTTGTTCAGAAATTTGTTTCTCAACATTGAGTGTAAAAAACGTTAACATGACTCAACCCATTATCTATATATTAATACGATAGCGTGTGTATTCGTGTGTCACGCTTACATCGAAAGCTCTGTGCATGCGTGCCGCACCTAGATTTGGAAAAGGATTCAAGTCACCTAATTTTCATAATATTTTTAAGTATTTCCCTTAGGTGCAACGGTTAGCAACATAGGATTTGGACGTCGGCCCGACTGGTTTATAGTTCGATCACAACCAACCTCTTAGATTTTTTTTTTCTACATCAAAGGGGGGGGGGAGGGAGGGGACGACTGGGAAGACATATATTAATACGATAGCGTGTGTGTTATTTTGTGTGTCATGCTTACATCAAAAGCAATGACCTTCCGAATCTTTGTATGCTACCCATGAATTGGAGCCAAATTTAATTTAATCGAAAACATTTACAAAGTAAGGTTTAGTCGTCGAAATATTACCTTCACTAGAAATATTGTATATAAAGAAGTTTTGTAAATTGTTTCATGTATTGTTCATTTTTTAAAAATAAATATACAAATCAAATCTTATATTTTATTCAAACATGTATAGGTTAGGAACAAGATAATTAGTATTGAAAACATCATTTCGTGTAATTTATATGGGTCCCGCTAGTTATACATTATTATAATAAAAAATTTTTTAAAAAGCTTTTAAACATTTAAAACAAGGCTAAAATGTCTGCTGGAACCTGCTGATTCCAAATATTCCATTGGTATGTTTGCCAATCAACCATTACCAATGGATGTATGAAGAGACAGACACATGCATACTTGTTTTATTAAATACCAAGTTGATTGCAGTCGTAGTATCTGTTCACTTTTCTCTAATTCATATCCAATTTCTTCAAATTATTTTCATATTTACCATATCATATACAAGCCATAATTATCTTACAGAAAAAGTAATCCATGACATGCCTTAACAGAAATTTTTTATTTCAGTATTTAACTATTCAAAATAATTTTTACTTTAAGTAATTAAAGTTTTTTATGCTAACTGTGACTTTTTATAATCACTTTTTAATATGTGATGCCAATTATGTGAAAAAGTATTTATTTTTGCAGCTTCTTGCGGCCCGACTGCTGAAGGTCTGTTATTTATCATCGTCGTCGTCATCATGATCAGGCAATGTGTCTCCTTTGCTAGACTCAAACATCACTCACCTCTCCCCTCCACGTTTTTTTTTTAAAATTTCTTTTTAAACTTTTTGTTTAGTTATTTCAGTTCACAAAGTACGCAGACTGTTGTCGCTTGGGTGTTGGGGTGGCTAGCACACTCACCTGCCACTGAGCTGGTTATTCCTCGGGGGCTGGACCAACACCTTTCATCTGTGTTTATTTTGTTTTAAAATCCTTTTTTTTCTTTTTAAATGTATTTTGTTAACTCAAATCTTTCAATACTTTACCCACAGCCAATTTCTGATATGCTAGAAATGTATTCAGCGTTCACCCCTGCATGTATATTCTCCAACCAAATAAAAACAAGGATGGATACTCTGAAAATATTCTATTCAATCTGCATGGTTAGCGATGGAAATTAGATTTCAAACTTAAATGCAACAGAAAGATAGACGGGCAAAAAACAAAATTCGATCTTAGGCATGACGGACAGATGAATAAAAATTAATTTACGCATCATAGCTGGACGGAAGGACATGCAAAATGCCATTTCAAACTTAGACATGAAGGATAAACAGAACATCTTATAAAGATACGTGGACGTATTTAATAAGCTACTTTCTTACTTTCACTGCCTCATCACTTGCAAAGTTGAATACTAACACATTTTTTGGTCCACCCAAGTGTCCGGTTTATCTGGAACTCCCCTTCATTACTGAAGTTAAGTTTTGCTGACAAAATTTTGTCTGCAGTATTACACTGTTTTTATGTGGTACAGTCTTGTGTGGTGTTTGGCACCAGAACCGTTTTGCATTCCTTTCACAAAGATGTACTTCCTACACTACAAGAGAGTTTGTCAGTGTGAGGTTTTTCAGTGTTTAGAGGTCAGAGCAGCACATGTCCCTGCTTGCTTTTGCAAGTCATGGGTGGGGAAAAGAAATTTATAAATGGGCGCATACGGACGTTCCCAGATTACATCCGGGCACTCACAGATTCATGAGTCGTCTATTGACCAGCGCTTATAACAATAAGGTGTGTGGTGATACATACTTTGATGTTTTTTTTCCGCATTGTGCACAATGCTTGTTCCAAACCATCTCAGTGTTTTGGAGGCAGTAAATGCAATCATATGAAGGCCCGCTCTGTGTAAGCAAAAATAGCTGTCACACAAGTTAGACTTATTTAGAGAGATCTAAAAAAAAAAAATAAATAAATAAAAATAAAAATTGCCTCCCTCTTCGTTAATATTTTCTATTCTGCTTGACTTTGCAGAAATCGTTTTCTCCCTGTTTATGTAATTTGAATGATATTTATTCCTTTTTTTTTCTCTCCCCCCCCCTCCCTTTTTTTTTCTCTAAAAGTAATTTAGTTTAATTATTAAATCATTTATTTTAATTGTTATTCGTCGATGTGAAAATGTGTCGACCGAAAGATGCCTCGAGTTTTAAGTTTTAGTTGAATGGTTTTTGACTATTATTAAATTTTTTCTATAAGTCTTTTATCATGGCCTTTTAACTATTAAAGTCTTTCTATCTCTCTCTCTCCTTACTATGTAGTGTTGTCCCCCAATTTACTATACTTTCCCGTGTGCAATCCACTCAGGAATTAATATACTATGACTCCGTTTTTTCTTTTTAAAATGCTAATATTATTCTTTTTAAAATGCTAATATAATTTGATATGAATTTTGTGACAAATTAACGTCTCTTTTTCCTCTCATGAAAACAAAAACAAAAAGAGAATATTTGTGTACATATGCAATTAACACCTGATATTCAGTTTCTTTGCTGCAACCGCAGGTGTGATAGCGCCCTTGTGTATATTTTTACATTACCAGCTTCAAACGTGTTGACATTTGAAAAAAATTCTTCTCTCAGATTGAATAAGAAAAATCTACCACCCCAGTTTTACTGCTGATTCAAACACCTGGATAAAAAAAAATCTCTGAATAACATTGTTATTCTGTCCTGAAAAGTCAAAAAAAAAAAAAAAAAAAAATTATTCATAGAGATATAAATAAAAAAAAAATGGATCTCAATGTTATTTGACATTAATAATGGCGGACATGTCTTCTTCAAGAGCCATAAAATGTTATTAGAGAAGAAAAAAAACTAAAGTTCAAATCTGCTAAAAGACAAAATTACAATTGCAGCCACTTTCTTTGTGAATCATGAAAAGAGAAAGTAGGGGAGGTCCGTCACTCTTTGAATATTTGTTTTTTTTTGCTCTAGATTGAAATGAGGCAGTCATGTTCTGTGGGGTTGAAATACTTAAAAGATCACTAAAAATGCATGTTTCCCCGAGAGGCCACAGGTAGATCATAACACTTATATATAATGTATGCGTATTAAAGTTGGGCTCTTTGTTATAAACACTATCTACCCGAAGAACATTTCAATATAACACAATGTCAGAGGTAGAGAGATATGGTTTTTGGTTTTTATTGAAAACTATTAAATCACTAGAAACTTTTAATGAAAACAATTTGCATCCATTTAAAAAAAAGTTATTCTTTTAGTTATTTGTATGTTTTTGTTTTGTTTTATTGTTAACACAATTCGCATCCATTTAAAAAAAAAAATTTTTTTAGTTATTTGTATGTTTTTTTTTTATTGTTAACATCCAAATTCCTCTAGATATCAGGAATTGGGTATACATTGATTATTAAGTATTGAAAGATTTGACCGTACAGTGTTATGTTGTACACACCCACCTTTACCCCCCCCCCCACTTTAAAATGATTGTTTTTGGAGATATAATAAGATGAATATTGTTTTAATCTTTCTTTTTTAAACCTTTTCTCTCATCCAATTATTGAATTCTACTCGTGCCGATCATGAACTTTAGCTTTTAATGCCATTCTTGGTCCTCTTGAGTCAACCCACAAAATAATATTTCTTAAAATGAAAAACAGAATCTGTTGTTAGTTTTAGTCCAGATTTTTCAAATAAATAAAATAAAGTTTACTCTAAAAATCTTCTAAAAATGCTTTTTTATTTATTTTTAATTTAAAAAAAATATTCTGTAGTTTTAACTTTGGTGTCAGTCAATCTATTTAATCAACCATGATAAACCGTGTGTGTGTCTCTCTCTATAAATGTATATATGAATTATTTTATTTAAATTGTACACATTACTGTGTCTGCTGGGGATACCCGGGTTTCATCTATCTAGTCATTCTAGATTTAGGAGAAAATACATCTTGTTTGGATTCCAGAATGATTCATCAGTCTCGTTAGGAGTGAACTCCAAAATTGGAAGTTAATTGGCCGCCCAGTTAGTAAACTTTCAATATTTTTCTATTCTATTTATCCTATGTTCAATCGATTTTATTTTTGACAGTTCTTCAATCCAAACAAAACGTTGGATTATTCGGATGACAATTTTCATTTTGGTTATTCTATTCACAACGTTTCGGCGTTTATCATTTTGAACAGAAAATCCTTCGAACTTTGGAATCTTTTCTAAACTCGGAAACCATGCAGAATTTCACACTGAATCCTTGGGTAGATTGTTCTCATTCAATCAGCCTTGACCGGGTATAAATGTTAACTTTTACCCGAGTTCAACAAAATGATTACCAAGTTCAAAAAAGATCCACCTGAAGATGGTTGGAGGTTTCATCATCGGAAACATTATGAACTTTAGTTAATCTTATAAACGTCTGACAAATGAACACTTTTGTTTTGAATTTGAATAGTGACTTAATCTATCTTTATAAAAACAATCATAATATTGTTTTTCTAGTTAAAAAAAAAAAATTGTCAACACCCAAAATATTTGAGGTTAATTAACTTATTGATTAGTATCTATCTGCTACTGTAATGATTGCACTTACCCCATTCAAAACAGGGGAAAAGGAAGTACCTATCTCACTACGGAGGAGAACCAGAGTGAAACGTCCGGCCCCACAATGTCACCTGTGTGATCATGCGATCAGGGGGGAGTGTAATAATAAATGTTTGCACTTACCCTATTCAAAACGTCCTCCACTGTGTTTGGCAGTCATTTGCCAGCACTGTAAGGTGCTTGACTAGGGTAATGATTATATGCTGATACATGATTTGCATATTAGGAGATCCTCCTGCTGCTTAAAGGGCAGAGTGCGATGATGATTGTGGCCAGCAGCAAGTGCTAAACGACAGAGCAGAAACGTTGTTAGTGGAATTGTTTGGAGAAGAACGAGAAATAAATGGCTGACACACAAGAGCTACGAAAATTCCTCTTAATTTTTTTTTCTAACAACAGATTCTGTTTGGTTTTTTTTTTCAATGAATTGTTCATTAATCTTGCTTTCATGCTTCATATGTGTCTGACCTTGTCGATCTTGTTGTCCAGGCTTACCTCACCCTAACTCAACATTATCTCTCATATTATCTTGTCAGATTAAAGGGAGATTCTTTTTTAAGCCGGTTTCATTTTTGCTGTTTGTACTTATTGAGATCTGAATGTTTGTTTAGATGAGCAAAGCAGAGAAATCGACAAAACTAACTTTTTCATTCCTGTTATGAAGCCAAACGGTAACTAGCATCAGTGATTAGCTTTCTTACGAGCAGATGATGATGATCTCAACTCATAACAAGCACTGCATGTCTTATTCACTTGTACATAAATGTAAATCTCTTTGCTAACATTAATAAAATTATCAGACCGTGACCAACATTTTCTAATATTTTTTTTTCAACTGATAACCTTTATTTGCTATGCAATGCTTGTTATCGCATTGCAAGAGACTCAAGATATTAACTTTTAATTTTAAAATTTTAATTCACACTTGAAAAAGGAAATATACAATAACGCATCCATCGCTAAGAATCTTGCAGACACTTGACATTTCTGGTAAATGTCCAAACGGACTGAATAGAGAACTATTCCTTCTAAGTAGCACCTTCCCAATTGCATTCAAGAGAAGTATGATAGCCAATCTTTGATGCATTTAAACCCCTAAAGTGGAAGAGCTGATCGTATTGAGGTAATTTCATTGATCTCTGCCATCGACACTATCTGTATAGAGGCAGAAATAGTCTTGTGGAATTTTCCCAATAAAGTAACCTTTAACCATAATTTTTTATTAATCCTTAAAAGAAAAAAAAAGAATGGTACTAAGATTTAAAATAACATCTGACCTCTATTTTGATATGATTAATAGGTTGCGTAATTTGCATAATGGATAACGTTGCAGATTATGGAATTTGTTATGCATAATTTACATCTTATCGAATCGATTTTGTTAATGTATGCACTAATACCATTGGGAAAGTTATGGACTCACAAGTTCCTTCCGACTATGAATAAAATAGCGACTTGTGTTCAACTAATCATGTGCAGTTAATCATTTACAGTAGATATTTTATTTTGGTATTAAATGATCCTAAATGGGTTGATATGGCATAAAACTATGTTGATTTTGATGATTTGAGGATGTAACAAAGATCTATTAAATTTAAAACGATTGTAATAAATTGTTTATATGTATGGCATTTCAACAATTGTCTTTTGACAACGATTAAAAGCATCAAAATATAATATTCTGGAAGACTTAAGAATAAATTATAAATTTTTTAAAAAGACAAGTGAAAAATATTTCTATTTTTTATATTGAATGAATGACACTATGCACTCTATTTCAAACCTGTTTATATCTGAATACACAGTTATGTATTGTCAGTCAATTTTGTAGAAACCTTTGTTTGTCTTGTCCATGTTTAAATAATACTTTCATAAATATGTGTCCATATTGAACTCCCTTTACACAATTGTATCTATTTTGTATTGACTCGAGTTTCATTCTTTTTTTATGTTTGAGTATTGTTTATATTGATTGTTTATTTGCATTTCATGTTTAAATGATATGTAAAGTTTTTAGTCATCAAAATGTTCATATTTTCAGTTATTTACATGCTTGGTTTTTATTATAAAAAATACTTTTGTTAAAAATACTTTCAGGAGGTACTTTTTTAATATTTTTATTATTTTTATTTTATTATTTAATATCAATAATAAATGGTTGCCTTCATTCATAACATCATCGCTAACAATTCTTTGCCATTTCCCAGAAAATACAGCATTTTTCGTCCTGCTTATCTCTTTCAAGCAATGCTTCAACAATTTTTTTTTTTTGGCTTCATGCACCATTCTTTTCATTTAAAATGTTTTTTTTACAAACATTTCCAGAAATTAATAAGATAGAATTTTTTTCTCGATTTAAATGTAAAATAATTTTTTTTGTTTATAGATTAAATTTTTTTTCAATATTAGAATCTAGAAGCCAAACGAACGATGTGTTTTTCTTTTTAAATAATTATCATTTATTTTAAATTTGAATTTTCGGCGTAGAAACACCCTATTCATAAATAGACCCCCCCCCCCTTCATTTTACTTCTCACTTACGGCAAAATGTCTTCGGTTATAGAAGTTTGCCCATGTAATGTCAGTCTGAGAGGCTAATATTCAAATTTCATAATGTTTCAAAGAAGAGACCACAATCTTATTTTTCAACAAGCACAGCCACGTGCAGCCTTTCAGACCTACATTGCATTTCGATCGAAAACACTGGCTGGACTTCTATAACCAAAGCCTTTAGTGAGAAGTAAAATGAGGGGGGGGGGGATCTCTATTTATGAATAGGGCGTTTTTACGATGAAAATTCAAATTTAAAATAAATGATATTTATTTTAAAAAAAAAAAACCCATATCGTTCATTTGACTTCTAAATTCTAATATTAAAATTAACAATGTTTCAAAGAGACCACAATCCTATTTTTAATTTTATTTTATATATATATATATATATATATATATATATATATATATATATATTTATATATATATATATATAAATTACATTAATTTTAATTTTAAGTTTACATTCCAGCATAAGTAAGTCTGTTCATCTTATATTACACATTTCATATAGATTTGGGAGGTGTGTGTGGGTTGGGGGGGGGCAGAATGGTGAAATGGATACTGATGCAGACTATGTAATCGTTTAGCTGAGTTTCAATTGAGTCGGGTCTCTTTCATTTACTTTTACTGTAATACCATTGAGAAGAGAAAAGTATGAACATCCTTCCCCGGTGAAATAGCCATTTTTGTTCAATGAGTCATTATCAATTGTGTTTTCAGCATTAAATAACCCAAAAGATATTTATGTTATAAAACCGACAAATGAAACATTTTATATAGGAATTCTTTGGATTTACAGTGTAGAGGAGGGGCTTTTCAAAACGATGCCTTGACAACCACCAGGGTTCCGTCAGTCTCTCATACCAAGTGGGCATATAGTTGTGTTCTTGTTTAAGTAGAAAATCTTAGTTTGAGGGTATTTTTTGTTTTGTAAATGATAAATAACACACTATGGAATCGGCAAGCCAAGTTAAAGTTCTGTTACTAATATCTGAGAGAAACATCTATGCCCACACAACCTATCAAGATACGATAAAATGGCAGCAGAAAGGAATCTACAGTGAATTATTTGCATTTGAATTAGAAATAACTTCGGAATGAAATAGATTCCAATATAAGGGAATATGCCACAAAACCAAAACAAAATATGTTCGCGTATTCGACAGTTTTTCAACAATCAGTTTGTTACGATAAATTATGCACGGTGGGAATTGTTGTAATATTATGGATCGAAAAAAAAAACAACAGTTTTTTCGTCAACTCTTTCTTGATAAAAGGTGTTATACAAGATGTTATGAATGGGTCATTGTAGCAATTTTTAATACCTTTTATGTTTATCTGTTCCACAAAAGTAAATTGCTATAGAGAAATTCATATTTTCTTTTGAAGCAATTATTTGAAAAAGCAAAAAAAAATATTGTAATGTTATTTTTTCTTTCCTCAGACCCAACAGAGCTCATGTGGTCATATAGTGTCCCAGGTAAAATGTCCCCAGAAAATAGCAAAGATATATAAAAAAAAAAAAATGGATGCTCGTTATTTTAAATAGATGTAGATGATCTTATGAGATCTGGATGCTGTTAACTAACCCCAAAATAATCTGTTGTATTTTGATGGTGTTCTAATTTATCCCTTTGTGACATTGTTCTGTGGTCGTTAACTCCTTTCGTTCTTTCTTTTTTCCATACCACCTTCTCCCATCTTTGGACACAATATAAATTACTCAACAACAAACAACAACAACAAAAATCTTCCTCCGCCTGATAATAGAAAACTATATTGTCAAAGATACAAGCTTTTTTCCATCCCCAGTACATATCAATTCTATTCCATTTTTCATGCCTTTATTTTATGACGCATGATTAACTTGACAATATGATTGGAAACAGTTTCTTTTAATATTAGTTGAGTTATCATAGAAAGCAGACGTTTTGGAAGAATTTTTTTTTGCAAAAATAACACGTAGAAAAATTATCTAATATTTATGAAAACGATAGAATACTGAAATAATTATCAGTACCCGGATGTAAGTTTCACGAGGACTGTTAAGAGTTATTTACCTTCCATTAGTAACTTTTATATGTATTTTAAAAATTGGTATAAAGAAAGGGCTATCATTTAATCTATTTTCAAGTGGATGTGGAATAGAAACATCACTTCCGATCAATGTGGTTTCGGACATTAGAGGACATTAAGAATTAATATGTTAATCTTTTAATATATATATATATATATATATATATATATAAAGAGGTGTACTAAAAGCGAACTTTTAGGAAAGGTAAAAACCTATTGTGAAGAGTATTTTTTTTATTTCATTTTTTCAAATTTTAAATCTTGGCCATTGCCAACTTATCTATCCCAGCGACTTCCTCTGATGATAAGATTTTGATCTTTGAAAAGCCTGGCTTAAGGAAAATTCAACTTGAATAAATTGCCTTTTTGCGGAATATACCTTGCTTTGAACTTTTGAATTGAATTTTGATTTGGCTTTTGCTTTCTCTAATTCCTTTCCATTCTTCTTCATTTATATATATATATATATATATATATATATATATATAGGTTCAAAATGATATATTTCAAGGAATTTTCCAGTATTTATTTCAATAGTGCTGAATACATAAGTATAGTTTTATAATAATAATTCAACATGTAATTTTTATTATATAATGTGTGTGTGTTTGTATGAAAAATTAAGATAACTGAATATCTTTAAAAATAATGATGAAAAAGGAGACAAAATAGATAAACCTATACATTTGAGGAAATTATTATGACATGTGTTTATATATAGAGAAAATGTTGCAGTGAAAAAACTTTGAAAGTGGAAATGAATTAGAAAGATTCACACAGCATTTTCTGTTATATTATTCACTCATCATTTTACCATTGTCTACAAAATCAGGTGGTGGGTATAATCTTAAAGTGCATCCGGTAGTAAAGCCCCAATTTGTGGAATGTAGATCCACACCTTAGTTGTCATTAGGCCACCCAAAATACATTCACAGCCTGAATAAATATTTGAAGATCTTAAAAATTTGAAGCATAAAATCCTTTTCCCCCAACTCATCGGATTTAGCATTAAATAATCTGGAATGTGTCGATATGTCATCAAACAAAACAACCAATCAACATATACAAAATTATTTGTTAGTCTGGAATATTCCTTCATTTTTATTTTAAATTTTGGTTGGAAAATGTTATAAGACAATCATAACTGAAATTTTGGTTGGAAAATGTTATAAGACAATCATAACTGAAATTTTGGTTGGAAAATGTTATAAGACAATCATAACTGAAATTTTGGTTGGAAAATGTTATAAGACAATCATAACCGAAATTTTGGTTGGAAAATGTTATAAGACAATCATAACCGAAATTTTGGTTGGAAAATGTTATAAGACAATCATAACCGAAATTTTGGTTGGAAAATGTTATAAGACAATCATAACTGAAATTTTGGTTGGAAAATGTTATAAGACAATCATAACCGAAATTTTGGTTGGAAAATGTTATAAGACAATCATAACTGAAATTTTGGTTGGAAAATGTTATAAGACAATCATAACCGAAATTTTGGTTGGAAAATGTTATAAGACAATCATAACTGAAATGTAATTATTCAACTTTGAGAATCTCTTATATCAGTAATCCCATTTTAACTGCAAGAAAAAATACATATACAAACATCTACAATCTCACAGAATAGTATAATAGGAATATACCGATCAAATACTCTTAAATATGTCATCAGATAGACCTCAACAATGTGCTTTAAATTTAATTATTTTACCATTATTTCTGAAATCATCTAATTTATTTCTAAAATTTTCTACACTTGTGCTATCTTGAACTTGATTAGGCAATCTGTTTAAAAACTATATCACACTATTAGAAAAAAAGTGGTTGAGGCAAAAAATTATTTCTTTGTGTTCGATAAGTTCATGGATGAACATATTTTATATTTTGAAACTTTGTAATGTTATCAGACTTCATGATATTTTGTTTATGAATGATTATGATAAGTTTTTTAAGGAGATTAAAAAAAAAAAAAATGAAAGTATTTGTTTTAAATTTTTTTTTTATGAAATAGAAACTATTTGTCATTCAAGTTTTTAGTCATTATTTTCATGAACAAAGTTCAATTACATTATGCCTTTATTTCTCTTCCCTCTTCTTGATTCATTGAAATATTCACAAACAACTGAAAACAATTTTATTTTTCTTAACATTTTCGTTAACTAGTTTTATTTTTGTTTATTTTTAAATGTTTCAAACATAACTGGTTTCATTTTTGCTTTGTTTGTTATTTTCTGTTGATTTTGTTTCTATTTTTAATATACAATCAAACATAAATTATTTTTTCTTTCAATAACAAAGCATTTTGATTTTTCTTTTTCATCCTTAATTTGTTACTTTTGGTTTGCATTTTCATTTTGTTTTTTCATCTTTTTAATATTTTTTTTGTTTCATTTTACATGGTTTGTCATCTTTTTTGTCTTTTTTTTTACTTTTTTAACTCATTTTATTTAAAAAATCAAAAAAATCTTTTCGTTTTCTTTTTCATTGCAAAAATAACTGCTTTGTTTTGGGTTGTTTGTTTTTATTTATTAAAAAAAAACCTTTTTATATTTCGAGCATGTCATATTCACTTTATCCTTCCTAATAATTGAATTATACAAACTCTCTGGATCATCGAAAAAACTGCTAAGGAGATAACTATTTACTCTGTCTTTTTAATAGTGTTAAACAAATCTCTTTGCTTTTTAAACTACTTTCTTTAGGCTTTATTAAGAGAACTGAATTATGATTGTTTCTGCTAATTATTCTGTAGGTATTTCTATTAGTTTCATTCGCCACGTTTACTCAAAGCTTCTATTTTTACATAGGTTCTCAATGAGCACATTCTTTCCGTCTCATACCAGGATGTAAACACTTTCCTATTGCCTACCTTTCCATCACTGTCACCCCACAGGGAAGCACCATTGACCTAACATTACTTAAATCTTCCAAGAAAAGAAGTTTTTTGCTGATTTTTTTTTCTCTTAATATCCATTTATTCATCAAATTATGCACCTTCTCACTCTATTACTTTCTCCTAACACTTTCATAATTTAGCCATGACATTTTTAAGGAAATCTTTAGTTTTGCTTCGGAAATGTGTACACACTTTTACTTTGCAGTCAGTTTAAGTTTCAAACATATTTTTCAAATAAGTATCTAAACAAAGGATTGAATGATAATCTGTTGGCGAGAGAACTGTCAAATATGGTGGATGAGATATAATATAACAATTTAATTCCAATATATATATATATATATATATATATATATATATATTACTTTTGTTCGTTAAGGGAGGTGATGTCTGATCAACACTGCTGGGAAGCCATGAGATAAAATACTGTTTTGTTTCTAAATTCCCCGAAACAGTTTTTCATGGTAAACAACTGACGATCCCTAAAATAATATCAAGACTCGCGTAAATTCTTGGAAGCAAACTAATGCAGTGATTGCAAGCAAAGGAATTTTCCAACGAATTTTCCAACGAAAGACTTGGGACTAAAAGTGTCTTTTTTTCGTATAATTTTAAAGATTGAAAAACTTCCAAGACTATTGTTCAGAGCCATTTTTGCCACATGATATAATTCATTGACCTGAGGGAATGAAACTGTATTCCTGTTTACCAATGCCAGGTTTTTTTCTAACCGTTTTTCTTGGACACATTCCAGTTGAGTACAATATGTGTTAGCATTTATTCTTTCTCCCATGTTTAAGAACTTGTAATGAATTATGCCTTGACAAGTCCAACAAACACAGAATAAAAGTTTTGTTCAGAATAATTGAGCATTTTAAATTTGTGGTATGACGTCACTTGGAAGTTGAGTACATGGATCGGTTTTCCTCATGTCATAACTCTATAAAAAAAGGATTCTTTTTATCTGACTAAGAAGATCATATGGAAAATCTCTATAGTTTCTTATCCAGTGTCAACTCATGAGAACTCCATTTGCTCAATTGCCATCTTTTTCCCAGCTGATGAAAATGTAATCTGACAGTTTCTTGGCTTACATGAAATTGTGTGGCTTTTGTTTGGTCATGTTAAATTGCAATTTGACTTGACACTCTTTAAATCAGCATTTAAAGAAATTGATCTTTCAGAGAATCTTAAAGTCTCATTTTTTTGAGCAATTTTTTTAAAACCAATTTCAGCAGTTCTTTCCTTTACTGTATCATTTCCAAATGATGCTGAAATCTTTTGTGAAATCTTTTTGTGAAATGCTTGGTGCATCTGTGTCCAGTTAAAACATGTGAAGCAGCCAGGCACAAATTATCAATTTTCTGTCAGTTATGTTTAGAGAACTGAAAAGCAACAAATAATGAAGATGAGTAAAAACTGAATGAAGAAATAAAAAGGAATTCAAATAAATTAACAAGACAAAGATTAGAGAAGTGAGATGAATAAAAATCGGCAAAACTTTTTTTTTGAAACCAAACATACACACACGCACACACACGTATATATACTGGTAAAAAAATATTCATTTCAATAAATGTTTGTGAAAGAAATAGACACTTTATAACAGTTGAACTTTTTCGCGGATCTAACAATTTTATTTTCAATTCTTGAAATAAAGAATAAAGCAAATATTAATTTATGTCCAAGATTTTGACTTGCATGAGTCATCATCAGAGTATAAAGGGTATCTTGTGATGAAAAAAAACAACCGTTATGAAGTGTCCATTTCTTTTAAGAGCATTTGTTTATCTCTATGTATGTATGTATATATATATATATAATGAGAGAGAGATTTTGATAGCAATACGCAATTGAAAACATAACTACAATAATAAATTACACACATATATGTATGCATATAGTTTTTTTCATTTCCTTATGAATGCAACCCTAGTTATACAATGTTCCTTTTGAAACTCCCTTTTCCACATATTGTATTATCCTCCTTTTCCGTATAAATAGTAGAATTAATGAGTCCGTGTCCAATTTCCATTCTCATAGATGCATGCCTTCCAACCTTACCCATACCTTTAGATTTCATTCTTTGTTGTTTTCATGTTAATAATAAAGAACTTGTAGATATCTCATTGGTGATTTTTATTTTCGTAAGTTTCGGTGTTTATTAGGATATGGTTATTGTTATTGATGAATGCGTGAATTTTTTTCCTACTCCTTTCTCTTTATCTCCCCAATCTGCTTTTTTGTGCATGAGAAGCAGGTCATATAACTGCATGTGAGAACACTTGATACTAAACTCTCCTCCTCCTGCTCCTCCTATCAATTTGCAATGGGGATTCTTTAAACAGAGTGAGGATCAATTGAATCTTTACTTGTTAAATTCATTATTTAACCCTTATTCAGGTACTTCAAAAATAATAGGATATTCCTAGCTTACTGATGATTGTGTTTTAACATGTGAAACTTTGTGTAGATGTCTGCAAAGCTTTCTTCATTTTGGTAACCCATACTCATGAGTTTTCGTTTTTGCTCTGTCTCTTGAGGCATTAAGCACTTTTTATTGGGTAAGTCTGTTTGATTCTGCTTGCATATACTTGCAGTACCATTCATTTGTATTATTTATTGCATTGTAACCTAACTGAATCAAACCAAAAAAGTCCTTTGTACATATCAATGGCTCACTATCTTTTCAGATAGCACTGCATAACGATAATAAATAGTTAATTTAACTTGTTCAATAAAAAAAAAATGTGCTCAGATAATTCAAACTAATCATTTATTTTATATATATATATATATATATATATATATATATATATATATATATATATATATTCCCTTTGAATTCTCTATTTCTCCAGTGCATTCATCTCAAAATAATTTTTTTTATATAATCTATTTTTATGGCTGACAGTTAAACTTAATTTTGAGTAATTTAATAAAAAAAATTTTTTTTTAATAAGAGTAGGTTGTTAAGAAAACAACAAGAAAAAATCTGTCTTGGAGGAGAGTAATGTTTTGTGTTCTGTTTGATCCCAAATTTGACCCCTTTTTTACCCCCTAATTTAACCATTATCTTTACATTATTTCCATGTCCATTTTTGTCATTTCAAATTGTTTTACTTCAATAGATTCTTTTCATGTCATTTTCTTTGCTTTTTGATAAAGAACTTCAATCTTTCATCTTCATTCTAAGAAATTGATCCTTACAATATTTTGGTTTTCTGCTTTTCTTTTTCTTTTCATAGAAGTTTTTTTTTTTTTGTAAAAGATGAATTGTTCAAGTGTTTTACTCAAAATATTTTCATCAGTTTTAATTTCATCTTACCAGCTTAAACTTTTTATAAGGAGAACTGAAAATCTGGAATTGCGTATATAATCTGATATTTACACAATTAAAGCAAACTTTGTGCAAGTTTTTATTCATTGCTAATTGCTTCTTCTGTATGCCATTTGCTTTCTATGTTATGCTATTCCAACAGCAGATGCTATTATTACTACACATATTTGTTAACTTATACAATCTCAAACACTGTTATCTTTTTGTTGCTCTTTTGTGTTTAATTTAGGATTTTCTTTTGTTTTGAACCATTTTTTTAGTGAAATCAAATTGTTTCTTCACAGAGAGAAAGGTAACTGAGTCTATTGGGTTGTCTTCTCCTGATGGTAATCTAGGTTTGTCATATTTCCTATTTTCCATCTATCAAATTATTATTGTCTCTTTTCTGTTAGCACTTTATACCACACTTTAAAAAATAAAATGGTCTGAAGAAATACAAGACAAAAACATTTTGAAAATTCACTACTTTTTTTTTTCTCTCACGACAAACACATACATGCAGAGAAGTGATATTTATAAGTTGACAATGTTAGATTCTCTAAATCCTGTTCACTGAAATGTAAAAAACGCCTGTCAATGATCAAATTATTATCAATATTATTTTTTAATTTTTAATTCGTATATAGAGCTAGTAAACAATCCATAAAATTTTGGATGATAATTTATGGATGCTAGAATGTTCTGATTACAGAAACCAGGTTCAATCCCAACCCAGTGTTCCATTCTTTAATGGCCAGTAAATGAGTACCAGTTGAATTATTGGGGTCAAATTGTATTTATACCTCACCATTGTTTTTTTTTTTGGGGGGGGGGGGTCTATGAGATTCGTCAATTTGATTTTAAAAAAAATTAATTGTGCATCAAATTTTTTTATTTAAAATTTTTTTCATTTTCTTACTGCTTTGAATCTATGGTCATCACTTTTGCTTTTATCTTTTACAAAATGTTTTAAGTCATTACATATCTGGTAATAGTTTTTGAACATTGACAATCTCCTGAACATGGAAAAACAAATTTCATTTTTTATATTTTGTTCATAAAAAAAATCAGCTATTCTGAAGATGCATTCATCCAGTCTGCACATTTAGTGATGAAAATGTGATTTCAAACTTAAGCATGACAGATAAGCAGACATAGATTTAACGTAGATGTAAATGTTGTGGCCCATGTTTATTTTTCATATTATCCACACATAACTACATTCAGAAACTGTAGAGAGTTTGGACTATTCGATATCTTGGAATTTTAATTAGGCAACAAACAATATATAAAGTATAATAAAATGGGTTAAATGGCTACACAATGACATTGTGTTTTTATCAGATTTCAAGAATGACTTGAGGAGATCTGTGATTAAAACATATTTGTGTAACTATTCAGCATTCTACTCTATTATTATTGTAATGCTCTATCTACTGAGCACTTTTGAAATAAGTACTAGAAAATTTCCTCAATATATTGTTTTGAAGACATTTTCTTAGTATTTATTTATTTCAAAAGTGCTCAGTAGATAGAGTATTACAATAATAATGAAGTAGAATGCTGAATAGCTACACAAATGTTTCAATCACAGATCTCCTCAGGTCATTTTTGAAATCTGATTAAAACGCAATTGCAGTGTGTAGCTATTTAACACACTTCATTATATATATATATATATATATATATATATATATAGTCTTTGAGCAAAATCTAGATACAACAATAATCTGTGGTTAGATGACCTAATTATCTTTTTTTGCATAGTTATTATTCAATAATTAAAATGGCTGTGTTAGTTTATTAGAAAGTTGAAAGCCTTATGTTATTTCTACCTCTGTGAGGAAAGTTATATTTTTAATTTCTTTTCTCTTTCCTTCAATTCTGGGCATACTTTGTTTTTGCGAAATGCACCACTATCACTTTCGGCTCGCCACACTTGCTTTTTTTTCCACTCTGCAATCTTTGCACATTTCTCAATGCCACAAAAATATCCTATCACCACAATAACACATTGGCCACTTTTCTCTCATCTCCAACATCACATATGTATCCTGCCATCATCACCAAAAGCTCAACCTCATTTAATAACAATTATCATGATCACAACAAGCAACCATCTTATATATCAAATATATATATATTATATATATATTTGATGATAGATGCATTATACACATTTAAAATTGTATTGAGTATTGTCTTTTTCTTAAACATGCAATTTGTGTTTTTGTGTTGAAGTAAATAATTATTTTTTTGTTGTTAATTATTGCATTAAACAGAGTGACTCCGGTGCTAATCGTCTTTATCTACAATGGTTACCGCCGCTACGTTCTTTTTAAAATTTTTGTAACGTTTATTTTTAAGGGGCTTTAATCATGTGAACCTTTTGTAAAATGTTTTTTATAGGCCTTCATTTTCCCAAAAAATCTTTTTTTATTACACTTAGTGATGTGCTTCAATGTGTATATGTCCGAGTGTATAGTGTGGTCAGTATTAAAAAAAAAAAAAAAAAAAAGGTAATAAAACCCCATTATTTCTTTGAGTTTAAGAATCCCAAAATGTTAGCGTAAACCATATGATAGCTTGTGTTGAAACATGTTATGGATTCTTAGTGGCTTTATAGCATTTCAAATTGGTTAACATATCCCACTCCTTAAAAGTATGTGATCTCTAACTTACACTACCCCACTAATGAAAAAGTGTCGTTGATATATAATAAATTTAGATTTTATTTTGGTATTTTTTAAAAATTTTGCAGAAGAAAAATATCTTTACTATAAATTATTTGTGAATTTTGAGAAATGTGGCATACAAACTCAAAATTAAAATATGCCGTCACCTCATTTTCATTTCAAGTTTTTATTGCACACACTTTGAATATTCAAAAGAAGTCGTCAAGCATCCATTAAAGAGTGTTATAATGACACACACACATATATATATATATATATATATATACGTTTGCTAGTAAGAGAAGGCTAAAAACTCAATTCATCTGACCAAAGAAAAGATTATCTGGGGAAAATGAAGGTAAGCATTAATTCTTATTTTCATATTAGATTGAATCCGCTTCACATGAATAAACTTCCTTTTTGTTCATTTTTGTTTTCGTACAGCGCAAATACTTTTGGTGCTGTGCAGCGGACAAGTTACCATTCACTAACCTTTTTTTCTTCTTCCGAAACTCTGTTTTATTGCAGTAGATTTTGTCATTATTTTTCCCTTCACCTTCCCTTCCTCTCTTTCAATATTGTCTTATTCACTATCACCCACATCCATCCACAAACCTACCTTATTTTTTTCTCCTTCGCTCCCTCCTCCCCCTCCTCCTCATCTTGGAGGTCAACCCTGGACAATCTCCAATCCTTTTTTTGCCCATTTTATTTGTTCTTTTACTAATCCATGCTTTTTCTCTTGTAGGAAGAGACTGGGTGGATTATGATGATCCAACCGTCATTGCTGAAAATGAACTGCGTGGCGCAGCAAGTTCTATTGAGGCTGCTGCCAAGAAATTGTCACAACTTAAACCAAGACAAGCCACCAAAGTAAGTTAATGCAATATTACTGTCATTTACTGTATACGCTATATATATTATTCCATGTTGTAGACATTTTATTTTTATTTCAAGAATGTTTTGTTATAGTTATCTTCATCATTTGTACAGTTAAAACAAATCTTTGGTTTGGGTTTCAATCAATTCCTCTTTATAGCATTATCCCCCCCCTTTAATACCTTTGCCATGAAATTCTTTATCTGTAAATTATCTAATCACTTTGACTTATGAAAAGTCCAAGTTTGTCTCATCACAATGAACTCTTCCAGCTTGTTTAATATCTAATAGCAATAATCTTAAAACAGAAATAAATCTCAATTCAATAACCATACTTTTCTCGAGAATTAAATAACTTTTATCCAGTATCAAATTAAGTGAAAATGTACAAACTTTTATAGCAAAATGCTTTAAAACAATCAAAAACGGGTGTGAAACGGGTGAGATTACATGAGTGAAGAAGAAAAGATTTAATTTCATAGTTATGATGAAAGATTATGATAGACCTCACTATCAAAAAGACCAAACATCTCGGAGAAAAATATCCCTGGGAAGTTGTGCACCACACACCATATTTTCTAGATCTTGAACCCACAGATTATGATCTTTTTTAGAAGTTTGCGAAACCATTTGTGTGGATTTACACTTCATAAGAAGTTTAGACAATAAGTTAGTTTCCTTTTTCAGTTCAAACCAAAAAAATAACTTTTATGAGCACGTTATTAATGTAGCAGTATCATTAGAATTTTTTTGATTTTCCTATTTCTGCTATAAAATAAGAATTCTTTAAGCTTCACGCTAAATTTTACATTATCCTTCAAAATTGCCTTGAAACGTCTTCAGCTTCTTCATAAAAAATCAAAACGAATGTTTATTACGAAAAACCTGGAAATTGTTCGCATAGGTAACGTTGAAAAGATGATCAACAAAAACCAAAATAAAAAACGTCTTGACATTTCGAATATGAAAAATAATTTTGAGCAATTCTGCTTTGAGTATATATTTTTTTACCCTTCCATGTTTCAATTTTGTCCACTAAATGAACGAATAGCTTTATATCCACCAATTTAGTCTAGCATTACCAACCAGACCCAGCATGAAGGGCAGCGCTCGATGAGTGTACTTTATTTTGTTCCAGCTACCTCCCCCTCTAATTATGGAGATGAATCAATGGCTGCCTTGACCAGATATGTTTGATATTTTTTGGTGGTAACATTTTCTAATCCACCAAGTATCAATCATGTCCGCGTTGCGGTAGGCCTCCTCAACTAAGGGTGAACGAATGGCAGACCAACCCCCGACAGGAAATGAACAGTGGAACAACTCTTTATTACAACAGATTCAATGAAATATAACCCTTTCAACTGGACTCGTACTCCTCTTCTGTCCTTTTAACCATTTCTCCAGTTACTTTGAAATTTAAATTTATAAGAAATCTATACACAAAAATCTAAAATCGTATACATACTAGGCTTATCAAACGTATTGATACTTTGCTATTTTTCAATATCACTTCTTTGCTAAAAAGATATGCGTTATTTATATGCTCGATAATGAAGCCATATAAAATGAGTTTTTCAATCAACAATTGAGCAGATTAAACAACACAAAGAAATCAATTGATTAACTGGTTTGGGTTTAACTTCTAACGTTCTATTGATAATGTTCTTATTCTACAGCCTTAATCCTGTAAGGAATTACCAAAAAATGACTAAAAATAAAAACTTTTTTCCATTTAAAATGTTTAAAATCCTTTTATTTTGGGACAGTTTGTTATGAAACGTGACTGGAAAGATTTTGATCTTTAAAATAATGTTGTCATTTGCACTAAAAAATAATTTTGTCGTCAAAGAAAACTCGGATATTTTTGGAAGAACTTTTTCTTCTCTTTTTTTCCGAAATAACATGCATGAAAAAACGTCATCTAACTATTATGAAAACGATACGATACTGAAATAAGAAATCAGCAACCGGATATAACTCTCACCGAAACCGGTAAAAATTATTTGCTTTCCATTGGAAACTTTTAAACATATTTAAATATAGATTGAAAATACCAACATCACTTCCGGTCAATGCGGTTTCGGCTCCGGATTTTGAAAATGTAGAGTAAACATCCAATTAATAGTTAAACATACAAAGCAGATGAATACTATTAAATATAAAAGTTTATAACCCCCCCCCCCCATCAATTTGCACACAATTTTGTGCATTTAACAAAAGATAATTTTCTCTCTATTGCCATAAAGCATTTTTTCATAGCCCATTAACACAAATACAACATAAATATGGTAAAAAGAGGGTTAATGTTCTTTACTAAATAGAGTGATATCGATGTTTCTCTTATAGATGCAAATTAACGAAAATTTAGGTTATTCTGATAAAAATGAATTGTCTGCAAGGAAAGGAGCCCCTGAAAACATCTTCGAACATAATTTATTTTTCCTAGGTTTTCCTCCTCCTACGCATAAACACATTCTCAATATGTCACCAGTATTATATTAATCACCTTGTTTGATTATAATGAAAATCTTTTCCACAAATTTTTTTAGGTAAGTCATTTTATTTCATGTTTTCAACAATTATTTTTTCAAATTGTACATTTTACTTCATTTTTCACTGTTAATTCTTCACTTCAGAAAGCTGATGAATCACTTGACTTTGAAGATCAAATTTTGGAAGCCGCGAAATCGATTGCCGCTGCCACAGCTGCGTTAGTTAAATCAGCGTCTGCTGCCCAAAGGGAGTTGGTCATCCAAGGAAAGGTCAGTATCAAATGGACGATACTTTAAATATAAATTTTCTTTGTTTTCTTGGTATCAGCCTTCTTCTTTTTGGCACTTCTCAATTGATGAAGAGATTTTTTTTGTAAATGATCCTGACATCAAAAGGGCACTTAGTTCTTCACATTAAAATGACTTTGTGTCACACCTTGTCTTTTTTGGCCCCTTTTAACTGGTGGGAATGCTGGAAAAAATGAGATTTTTTTTGTAAATAATCCGGACATTGAAAGGCACTGAGTCCCTCATATTGAAATGACTTTGTGTTATGCCGCATATGTTTTGGCACCTCTGAATTGGTTGAAATGCTGAAGAGACAAAGGAATTGTTGTAAATGACCATGCCATTGAAAGTTGTTGGGTCTCTCACATTAAACGACTGTGTCACGTCCTATCTGAGTGAGGCAGTTAGTCGGTACCAAAAATGAATAATGTCCTCTTTTATAGCTGAATAGACACTTGTCTGAAAAAGGTAAGAAGAATGGAAGTCATACATTCTCTCAAGAATCTTGTCACTGTTCAGAATCATACTCTTTGCAGTAAAGACTTCCATATTTTGATTTGTTAGTGTCTTTGTAAATACTTTCATGTAATCATTCTGAGAGTCTTTTAAAAAAAGTAACTTGTTTCTTAATTTTGTCACATCGCAAAGAAAAAAAAAATTAATTTTCTCAGACTCATTATTGGTATTAGCAACATTGAGAAATAGAAAATTGGATAACCCACTGATCATTAAATTATTATGTAGATTAACATCAATGTCAAACACCAAAGATATCATACTTTGTTAGATCCCAAGTTATGTGGGAATCCAAGGAAATGATAAGGCTGACACAGCAGCCAAAACTGCTAAAAAGGGAGCCTCTCACCAACAAATTTAAGATTCTATACATAGACATTAAGATAAACATTCATACATATACTTGCAAAAATTGGCAATGGACCCCCAATAAATTACTGACAATATAACTCGGTCTGTGAGAATGGAAACAGGGCTGTAGAAAATCACGTTTTCTCCCATATTGGTTACACAAAAGTCTATCATTCCTACTTGAGCAGATGGTGTGCGATTTGTGATGTGCCATATACGGTAGACACTGTATGATAGAATGTGTTGATTTAACCCCCATGCAACAAAGATGTTACATTGTTGGCAACATGAAGGAATTGTTTGACGATGTCAGGGTGAAACTTGTAGTCCCCTTTTTGAAGACAGTCGGCTTATACCCAAAAGTCTAATGTCTATAACCAAATTCCCTATTTTATCGACTACGGACTGTTTACTTATAAAATATACGAAATATGCAAAAGAAATTAATCTTCAAATGATTTATATACAAAATAGAATCTATTAAATATTTGAAAATATTAAGAACCACAAATACAAAAATCATTTTACCAAAATAAATGGAGTCGGCATTAAATAACTCAAAAGGAGTTGATATGCCGTAAAACAAATCAAATCTTTATTATAATTTCTTCATCGAGTGATCAACAAAAATATGAACAGTTTTGGTTACTTTCTTCTGTTTCACCGGCTAATGTTGAAACCAACCAAAACAGATAGGTGAGGGTGAGGGGCTCTGATTGGTTGAGCAAGATGACATGTTAGGAGAGAGAGGCTTTTGAAATAGTCAGCATTTAAAACAAACCAACCTAACCTTTTATATGAAAAAAACATTGTAAATCAAAATGGTGATTGGCATTTTTTGTTTTCTCTAAAATATAAATTTTCTATTTATTAGGTTTCTTCAACATATTCTAAAACAACAATGGATGAAGATGGGCAGTGGTCACAAGGATTAATCTCTGCGGTAAGGAAGTTTTTTTTCTGCCCCTGCTCATTTATCAATCAACATGTATCTAACCATTCACTTGTATCTCATTCCAACAACTACACTTTTTCCCCTCTTCAAGAGGACATTTTCAGTGCATAAACTTGTGCAATAGACATAGCATTAAACCTCATATCCAAAAGCAACTCCAAGAAACGTTGTATTCTCGGACTTTCTATCTATTTTAGTATCCCTAAAAGAAAGAAAAACTGGAAACCCTACTGAGAGTTAAACTCTTTGATAGAATAAACATGAGGCACAAAAGAAAAAAACAATCTATTGGTTCAGAAATCACATAGAAATTAAAGAAAATAAAGCTGGGTCAGTAGCCTGGTCATCATTAGAAATGAACATTCATAAACATGTTAAGATATCTGACACAAAAACTAAAATAAGAATACATTAAAAAGAAATGGCGACGATTATGGGAAAGCAACACGTAAAATAAATCATCTATTATATAGATATTTCTTTTATATAATAGATAATTTATTTTGTGTGTATCCATATATGAAAGCAGGAGTACATTCATTCCCGGGCAACGCCAGTTAGCCCTGCTAGATTCAAATAAAACCTAATCTAAGAAAATTGACAACAAATGTCTGAAGAGCAAAATAAGTAGTTTGATTAGAGCATCGGTCATGCATGACTCGTTTTTAAGTATTCCAGATTGGACGACAAATCAAAATGTACATGCATAATTTTGTTTTCAATAAAGCATGTCCGTCTAAAATATGGGAACTTAGTCCGTGTTAGAAAAGAGATAATGCAGGAAACCTAGCAGAAATTTTGGGACAGTAAAAACGGTAATATCATCAACTTTCTAAAGAAAGTGAGTCTCTATAATAAATTATAAAACATCTACAAAATAATAACTACAAAATGAACCAACACGGATTGTTATTTTGTAAAACGCAACAACTCATCAACTAAAGGGAGAAGGGATAACACTAACTCTACTCAATTTATGATATGTAGTCTCTCAAAATCATAGGAAGACAACTAACATTTACAGAGATGCACTTTTGAAGGCTAACATCAAGTGATGAGATATGGATCGCAGCAAAGTACATGGTCAAACTTGTAAAGTTGCCTTTTGATTAGGTTTTCTGTATTTGGAGAAAGGTTTTACCCTCTGATTAATAACCATGTACCTTACATGGTCAAGTGGCTGAATTCGGGGAACTTGTCATAAGAAAGACCGGTCAAGAAAATGTATGTACCGATTGGTCTGCCTTGAAACAGATTGCACCACTTGGATTGATCAGCAGTGATATTGGAGTTTGGTTCACCACCATTGATTTTGAGATTGGTTTGTGACCTCTTTTTTGGATAAACTTGAGCGCAGTTCAGCCTACACTAGTTTGGTTTCAATGTGGAATTAGCTCAGTACAGATGCAGAATTCTAAACATCAGCAGACTTGCTAAAGTCCAAATATATTGTAGCATTGCTAGAAAATGAGAAAACTGACAGAAGCTGCATGCAATAATTTTGAAATTGGGTTATATTAATTTTTTGGATCAGCTTGAAATGATTTTTTTTTTTTAAATTGAGGGGGTACTTTTTTAACACTTACATTTTTATATTTATATTTTTTACATTTTTTATATTCATTTCTTTGATTTACATTTACTTTTATTTTAATCTTCAAAAATTCTCTTTTCATTAGTTTAAAAAAGGAAAAAAAATGTTTTTTAAATAGTGTATATTGTACATCTGAAAAAAAAAACCAAACCAAGAATGGATTGAGCCTATCATTGTTTGCAAAATAAATAAATGACCTGGTTTACTTTTTATAATGATGATATCTAATCTTGTTGAGTTGAAGAATCTCATTCCTATTTATAACTTTTAGTTCATTGCCATGGATTTTTAACATTGAAAACCAAAATCTTATAAAAGTCTACTGAATAATGTGAGATAAAAATGTTAAAAATAAATAAAATGAACGTGTTTTTTATTTTTTTTTTTCAAATTAACTTTCGTAGGCTCGCCGTGTTGCTGCCGCCACTCATAGTTTGTGTGAAGCAGCAAATGCCATGGTCCAAGGCCAAGCCAGTGAGGAGAAGTTGATTGCCTCAGCCAAAGAGGTTGCTGGATCAACGGCTGCTCTGCTGGTTGCCTGCAAAGTCAAGGCAGATGTTGGATCGATATCAATGCAACGTTTACAGGTAAAAATCATCGCTTTCTTTCAGTTGAAAAATTGTCAAAATTGTTAAAATAGAATTTCTTTTAAAATTACGTTTTTGTAAAGATGCTTTTTTATATCATACAATTTTTTAGACATAATTTTCAGTTTGGTAAATAAAATAATCCTGAACAATTATAATTTACGATGATTTCAGCAATTTCTTAAAATTGGATCAGAATAAGATCTGAAACGTGCAATAAACTTGTCTTCTCTTTTTTTACTCTTGAACTATATTTAATAAAAAATTACTGAGCAGATTCAGTTGAATGCACGGGTTATTTAAGTATTGATTAAATGATTCCTATTGTAATAATTATATCTAATTTGTTTTTGTTTACTTAAAAAGAGAGCCTTTCTTAATTATTCATTAATATATATATATATGTAGGTAGAAGGATGAAAAGGAATTAGAAAAGCAAAAGTCAAATCGTATTTCTATTCAGTTGCTCAGAGCAAAGTATATTCCGCAAAGAGGCAATTTATTCCAGTTAAATTTTTCCTTTTAACTTTGCGGAATATACCTTGCTCTGAGCAACTGAATAGAAATACGATTTGACTTCTGCTTTTCTAATTCCTTTTTATCCTTCTACATATCTATCTGTTCTATTCTGGATATTGAGCTGTATACTTTTCACAATAGGTTTTACTTTTCCTAAAAGTTAGCTTTTAGTTCACCACTTTTTATATATATATATATATATATATATATAAAGGTGAGTCAATGAAAAATAGTTAGACCTGTAAATGGAAACAGATCAATATCTTCAGTTGTTCAGAACAAGGAGCATTTAGTAAATAAAAATATTTATTATTCTTCTCTTTCAATTGCATTCCTTAAGCACGGCTTTTCAAAGATCAAAATCTTATCACCAGAGGAAGTAGTGATTAAGTTGACAGATAAGAACAGTCAATATTCAAAATTTGGAAAAAGTTTTTTTTTTTAAAGTTCTTATTAAAAAGTTTTTAAAAAGTTCAAACGGGTGTGTAAATGAAAGTTACCAAACACGGAGATCCAAGTTGTATAGGGTTCAAATGTAATTGGTAAATCCAGAAGAATCTTTTTTTCAAAATGTGTGTGAAAGGTGATAACGTACAAACAAGCACAAAAATCTTATTCACATAATTACAACTCTTGTTGTCATCTTGGTTATTTTCACATTATTTTGACAGTGTTGGGATTAAAATATTCCTGTAAATAAAGTTCAATTCTCGCACGTGAAAATGGGGTAACAATGTGCAGATAAATCATCAAAAGAGAGATATAGGACGAAAGGCTGGGAGAAGGAACACAAAACACCAGAATGTAGTTTCACAGCAATTTTAGTAAGAAAGAGAAAGATGGAGTCATAGAATATTTACAAACAGAGTTTTCAAAGTTCAGTTAGGCTTAGTGAATTTGAGAAGGGGTTTGCGAAAACGTGGTTTGCGAGAACTTATCTGTATAGAGTTCGGGTAACTGCGGGAGGTCATTCTCTGTGACTGCCGTCGTGGGCTGTTGTCACTGAGGATGCCAGCCGATGTATTGCTGACTTGAGCGGAGTCATCGAAAAGAGAGGCCGGAAGCCGTGTGCAAGGGTTTTTAAGGGCTGGCTCACGTGACACCTAAGGGAATAGGGGTTGCAATGCCTGACAGCCAATCCGTGAGGGGGGGCTTAAATAAATTCCAACAACAGTTGTACTTGCTGGCTTTTTTTCAAGTGTCTTTTCTTATAGTTGGTTTACTATCTGGAAATTTGGAACAGAATCTTGTATCTAATTCACTTACTTTGATTCCATGATTTTTGATAATCTAAGTAACAATATCTGATTGTTTCCAATAATGTTTCGATTGATTTGTAATCGCAGCTAATTACTGCAGTACCAAGCAATATTATATGCAAAATATGAAATAAAACGTTTTTCTAATTTATTAATTGCAATTTTCTTTTTTTTGTTTTTGTCCAGGCGGCGGGTAACGCTGTGAAGAAAGCATCCGATGCATTGGTGCAGGCAGCCCAACAGTCTCAGGAGTTTGACGGTGATGACAATGAACTCACCATCAATAAACGTATGGTAGGAGGAATAGCACAGGTATGCAAAGAACTCCGACAATTATTCGTAAATTGTTTAATATCAAAAATAAATATTTCTATTTGGTTTAAATTTAGATTAGAATTTAAAATTTAACGAAAAAAAAAGAAAGGAAAGATTCTAAAAAGTAAAAACAAAAAAAAAGTTTAATAAAGGTAAATAGATGAATAAATAAATTAGATAAAAATAGATAAATAAAATATTTAAAAAAAATATATATATAAATAAAAAAAAAAAGTTTATTTTATTTTTTGAATATGGTTTAAAATTCAAATTTAACCGGTATTTTCTGCAAGACTGCATCCTACAGCTTCTTTCATATGCACACTTGAACTTGAGTTGAGCACGGTTCTGAAGAAGGGAAGAGTTCCCGAAATATTAAAAATACTATATCATACAGAGTTTCCACCAGACCATCTTGATACAGGTATTACATAACATTGTAACATTGTGTAGATAAACAGATATATGTGTTTGTGAAAAGAAAAAAATAATAAATAAATATATATATATATATATATATATGTGTATGTACACATTCTATTAAGGGTGAAACTATTTAACTTGTTCCACCATTAATGTCTTATTTTGCTCCAACTTGTGTCTATCCGTTACAACTCTGCATTGTATTGCCTTCTAAGTATCACATTTCTATATACTAATAAACAATGCTTCAAGCAAACTACATAAACCTCTTAAATATTTCTAGTCTTTATAAAAACATTATTTTAAAATATTAATTGTATGATAAAGAAATGTTATATGTTTTGCTTAGTTTATTTGTGTAATCCCATAGAGATACAAGCTTTCTATTGCTGTCCGTGCAAGTTTTTTGTTTCCAACGTTAGCAGCAAGATTTTTGTTTCACCTGGACCAGACGTTGATTTCTTTCTTGCACTTTAAATGGAGTAATATAGTTTTGGCTCAAGGTATATATATCACAGTATGCAGCTTTCCGTATATTTTCTCTTTTGTCTTCGTGACTTTCCGAGTTGACATCGTGATGAGTTACACGAATTACAACAGACGTTTACTTTTTTTTTGTTGTTTACTTTTATTGCTTGCTCCTCCTGCTGCCAAGTGTGTTTCGCCTTGACCCTGGTGCGGGTGGCGCTATTGGTATTATGCCTGGCCAAAGAATAACCATGATTTTATCTATATCAAGAGGCTATTCCTCTATCCGCAGCCTGATTTGGTGATGAAGACTTCCATCGATCGGGTCCTTGGATAAATTTTATACAAAATATAATGTTTAAAGATTCTATTCGAGGGGCACACAATTTTAATATAACTTAAAAAACAGACAACATTTTATTATGTTCCATGTGAATAAAATTAATAATAAAATCACAAATGGGAAATATAATTTGATGTGAGACGAACTAAAACATGACAAGCCGAGAACTTATGATAAAAAAGGAGGCTAATCGATTACCATTTCTTTTTTTTTCATCATAATCTATCAAGGGAAAAATATATAAATGATTAATTTGTTGAAGAGGGTAGGTAAAATATTTGTATTACTAAAGAAATATAATTACCAAAACTAGATATTATAATGAAAGAACAGATCTTAAGCAAAGATAAAGAAATAACATTAAGTCCCAGCAATTACACCTTCTGTTTCACTCACTCACTATCCAAGTTTATTGTCTATGTTCCCTTCAACAAGAGGTTCGACGCTTACACAATATTTTTGACACTTAAAATAAGAAAACTGATAATTATTGATTTATTTTAATCAGACATTCCTTGGATTAATTAGAAATAACTATGACATATTAAAGAGAGTGGGGGGGGCGATCTTTCTAAAGTTTAGAACCTAACATTCCCCTTTACTTTCTCTTCACTCTTTGTTTTTTATTATTATATTTTATTTATATAATTAAGAGGGGAATAGAACTCTACAAATTACCCCTTCTTTTTATTGGCATAATGCATGAAAATTAGGGGTCAGTAATTTTATCCAAATCCAAATAATAGCATAATGAGAAGCTGGAAGAGATTATAATTTGCTGAAGGATCATATATGCAGTATTCATTGTATAGTCTCTTGAATAGGTTTTATAACATTGTTTTTTTTTCTTTTTGTCTGCAGGAAATTATGGCTCAAGAAGAAATTCTCCGAAAAGAAAAAGAACTCGATTCTGCCAGAAAGAAGTTGGCTGAGATCCGAAAAGCTCGTTACAAGGACAAAGGTCCCGAAGATGGGGATTCTTCATCGTCATTTTAAGTCAGGGTACAACATTTCTCTAGAATTCTCTCTTTTGGTAGTTTGACCTTCCCCTCCCCCTCGCCTGATCACCTTCCTTTGCCGCCCACATCCCATCAATAACGACACGCACACACTCACACACATTTATAAAAATCAAAAGATTTTTTTTTTTTAATGAATAAAAAGATAAAGATGACATTTTGATATGGTTAATCTGTTATATTATTCCTATCTGCTTTTAAGCATTTTTTTGTCTTTCTTTCAAATTTTTTACTTTGTTTGTTTATCTCCCCCATGTTTACCAATTGATTCAGTGCCCTCTCCCCTCCCACCTCCTCCCTCACACATCTTGATGGTGCTTTCATATCTTTTAAAAATGCTTGGCTTGCTTTCTTGTCTGCCTCATCTTGACACAGGCAACAGTTCTGAGTTAAAACAAAACAAGCAAACGATATTGAGATAAATAAACACATTCGCGTGTGTGTGTGTGTGTGTAACATTTTGGGGTGGGGAAATTTTAAAAAGACCAAAACGAAAAAAAACCCACAAAGACTGATAATTTATTTGACAATATTACCTGTCAAAAATCATTTTCTTATTAGGGTTAGGGGAGGTTAATCTACCCTAAAGAGGAAGCAAAATTGAATAAAACAGAAAAGTTGGACTTGCAGCAAATAAAAAATGTACATAAATTCTTCCTTTTTCTTTTTATAATTAATGTTTGTTTTTCTTTTCTTTTTTTGATTGTCATTTTTCTCTTCCCTAAAATACAACAGACGAAACCAATATGCTAACGAGTGAAATACTTTATTTTTTTTTTTGTTTCTCCCTAACAACCAACATTGTTGACGGAGTTATATATTTCAAAATGTTATTTTTTTCTTTAAATTTTACTTCTCATCTAACTACAAGTGAAAGATAATGAAATAAGTCATTTTTCTAAGACGGATATTCTGTGTATTCCTACTTAAGTAAATCTCCCTCATCTTTTATTTGAAATAAAGACACGAGCTGTGCATTTCTTGCACAAAATGTCCTCATCTCATTTGAAAAAAAAAACAAAAAAACAATTACTTTGGTTGTCCTATTTTCTTGCTGCCATTCTACTACATAACCTGGGAAAATATTGAGAGAGAAAAAAATCTCACCAGAAAAGAAGGCTTTGAATGCCTTTTAACTGTTATCTAAACAAAAACCAATATACTTGAGCATTTTTATAACCTTTATCTATTTTAGTGAAAAGCTTCTTTTTTTTTTCTCCTGTTCAACTTTAAATTCTCTAAAAAAAAATAAAAAAGCATGAATCCCTGATGAATACTTTAGACATGTTTTATCTTGGTGACTCAAGAGAGGGAATTTCCGATGGCAGACTTGAATGAACAAATTAAAATGAAAAAATATTGTTTTGAAACTATCTGCTTCCTTACTCAAACAACTGTGTTTTTATTGGTTCAGCATTGTTCATTGTAGAACTCATTTGGGTCAACCTCTTACTCAATCCATGCTTATCTTATGTGATTTTCTTCTCTTTTCCCCCCTTTTTGCCAGAATTGCCAAATGAGTTCTATGCTTGTACCAATTTGACTTATCATAAGTACAATAAACTTGTCTTCTCTTTTTTTTGCTCTTGAACTATATTTAATAAAAAAACTACTGAGCAGATTCATTTGAATGCACGGGTTATTTAAGTATTGATTAAATGATTCCTATTGTAATAATTATATCTAATTTGTTTGTTGAACAAGGTGCTATCTAGAACAATAATTGTTTGTCTTCCTAGCTTTTGATTTCAACTGTATTCAACTTTAGGATGCAGAAGTGCGATTGTTGTTCCAATTGGAATAGAAAGCTACGAAGACGAGTATGGTTCCAGAGAGCAAACCTTTTTATAAATATTTCATCTACAATCGATATTTTCAAAGTTGTTTAAAATGAATCCTTGGCCCCTGCTTTTCAACTTTGACATTTGAAAAGGATTTGTATTTAGTTTTTAATTATTTTTCAATTTTGAATCCTTTTTATATTTCATATTCAAATCTAATTTGTTTTCACTGTCTCTCTAAGATAACAGTGAGGTGAAAAAGCTTAGAGTTTATGGCTGAATTGCCGATACAGATTCCTGGCATAATAATATATTTAAATCCATTACTAAAGTGAGATTACTTTGGGGTTTTTTTTCTAGAAATCTTATTGATCTCTATTGAATTTCTAGCAAATCGATACCAGAAAGGAAAAATCTGGAATTTTTTTTTTATAAAAAGGATTGGAAAAAAAAATACTATGAAATAAAAATTAAATGTTTTGAAAGTTTTATCTAATTTTCATGGCAACCAGACTTGTCTGAATTCACATAAGTTTTTCCGAAAATGATTTCTCTTCTCTTTCACATCAGTTGCTTCTATTGTTGGAAATTTATTTCCAGCGGAAAGAAAATTATTTCAAATTTTGAAATCCATGAAAAAAGAAGACATTGTTTAATAAGGGTTCTATAATTTGTTCTGTCTGCAAATAAGGTTGTGTATTTTCCATTTATTAAAAACAAACAAATGATTTCATGATGTATTTTGCTAGGTGTGTGTATATATGTATATGCTGTCCCTAGCGTTAAAAAGAAAAATGTCCACATGACAAGAGTTTTGTTCAGATTGTGTTTTTATTTCTGTTGGGTTGAATATAACCTACAGGTATGAACTGCCAAAGAAAATAATGAAAAAGTGGGCAACGGTTTTTTTTTTTTTGATTTTTCATTGTCTACAGTTCACAAAGCCATGACAATAGAAATATATTCTCAATGTAAAATAAATTTGAGAAATGTTTATTTTGTTGTCTGTTATTTTGTTGAGTTAAAAATTGGATGGGAATTCAACAAGACCAGATTTTGGAACTGCTAAAATAAAAAAGCAAGAAAAAAAAAATCCACCATTTTTAATATTTTTTTCTTCTGATACTGAATTATTTTAATGGCTATAAGAAATTGAAAAGTGCTTACAAGGAATCTGAAAGGTTTGACTGTCTTTGTCATCTGGTCATAAATGTTTAAAAATGGCCATCACAATAAACTGTTCTTGGTCAACTGACTTAGAAAGAAAGCTTATAAATAAATAAAAATAAAAAAGTTTTTTCTTTGCCTGGCTACTTGAATATATGATATACAAAGATGTTAATTATTTTGATAGTACTACACAAGCTTTTTTCAGCAGCCTTTGTAAGGCTGTGATAAAAGTGTAGTAACTGTCTTTGTTCAATAAATTGTGTACAGAGCAACATTCATGTTATATTAAAAATCAAATCAAAAATGATGTAGTGTAAACAAATCTGCATATAAAATTTCATGTGGTAGTTATTTTGTTTTTCAGCTTTGTGCGTTATCATTGGCTGACCTTCCTATCAGAACAAAAGATACGAATTGGTAAAAATGTGGTGCTTGAAAAAGCGAAAACAAAATTCTAACTTTGATCATTTCAAATCTAAAATGCTTCTACATGTTAACCTTTGCAGTGTTTGTGAATCACTACAATTTTTTTTTTCCTTATCTTTTTTGCCCCATCCCCACCTCGCCCAGAAATCAAGGTTGTCTGTTCTATTCATGGCTTTTTCAAGTCTTTAAATATTTATGTGAATAGGAATAGCACTGTCATGGAAGCCAATGATTGTGTCCTTCCCTCTTTTTATGTTCAGCTGGTCATCCATAGGTATGACACACCTTTTAGAGTCATATGTGGAACCAGTTTATTTGTCAACGTTATAAAGTCAACGTTACCAAAAATGCATGTCATTTTTTTTTTTTTTCTTTTTTTTTTTTTTTTTTGGAAGGTTCTAGGTTTATCTTCTCGTTTCTCAATTTTGAACTTTCCTTATATAAATTGTATTTCCCTTCAGCAGGGGGAAATGTGGTTCTTTAGGGGGGTAGATAAAAAAAAGTGTGTGTGTATATATATATATATATATATATATATGAGATTTGACTAATATAAAAAAAAACAAAAGAAAAAAAAATTCTGAAATCAGTTTTTGATAAGAATAAAAAAATAAAAAGAGTGATCTAAAAATAGTCATGGTTTATGCCTGATAATTGCATATTTATGTTCACTTTTTAAAAAGCAACCAATAGGCCATGCAACATTTTTCAAATCTAAATCAAATTTAAATTTATTCATCAGACGTGGGTGAAATTTTAAAGTTAACTGGAATATCTTTTAGTTGCCCCCCTCCTCTTTTTAAAAATTAAAATATTGAAATACTAAAATCCAAGATGTCTCAGAAGACCTCATACATTTGTTGATTCATTTTTAGATTAGTGACTCCTCACAGTAATGCCGTTTATCTTTGGTTTGAGAGCACAAATGAACCATAATACTAGTAATTTCTGACTAGAATTAAATATTATAGGTCAAAACTCATAATATTTGATTCTAGTCAGAAATTACTTTTCAAATTAATATTTTAAAGGCTTCGAAATCACATTCTAATTTCTTAGACATGGTAAAAATCACTTTCAGACATTTTTGTTTTCATTATTAAAAATATGTGAGTGACATCGATTATTTTGTGGCTATATGAAATTAGAATTTGATTTTAAAGCTTTTAAAATGACTAGAATTACATTTTATCAACTAAAGTCTAGTATTATGGTATATTTGTGCCCTTAAGCCGAAGATAAGCAACATTTCTTGAAAGCGCTAATCTTTTTGCTGTTCATATTGTAGGTTTTTTTTCTGGGTAGGTTCATTTTGCAGTTGATATATAGCTGATTTTTAAAGTTCAGCTGTATTATTAAATTGGTAATTAAAGAATTTCTGCAGGACAATGATTTTAGCGGCTCTGTTCTAAATAGCAGTATCAAGATAAAAGTAGGAATTTCAGTGAACTATTATTCAATATCAATTTCACAAAGATTGTCCAAAAATTTTTAAAATGAAAAAAATTAGAAAAAAAATGTATGCTCACTTTTGAAATGCCTTCTCCATTGTAGACTTTTTGGGTTGTGAAAGAAAAGAAAAATCTCTGCTGAAAAATTATTTTTTAAAAGATTTATTTTCCAAAAAAAATAAAGTTCAATTAAATGTTTTCAAATTTTTTATTATTCTGCTTGGACTCTTTTGAAATATGCTATTAGATAATAATGGTGTTTGAGAAATGAAGAAATGTTAAATAAGTCACAAGGACATATTATGTAAACTGATCCGTTATTAGACTTCATTAAACTACTATTATCTAAAGACAATAGTCTACGCATGATATTTACCCTTTTCGTGTGCTTCTCTCGTTACATACTAGCAACTCAAATGGTTTACAGATAATACTTTGATATATCCTAACTTATCTTCAATTTATTGTTCATAACAAGTTGCTGAAGCAAAATAGTGAAAATAGGTTGATGCCCCCTAATCCAAAGGTCGCTACATCAGAAATTTATGTATCAATTATAAAACAAACAAGGAATGAAATTACTTTGTAGCAATATAAGTTCACCTGGTAAGTGCCAAAGTTATGCCGGGGGGGGGGGGGCTGATTGACCTAATGGATACCATTACAGACTCTGGTATAGACTATGCTGTGTTCAAATCTTGTTGGATCTATTGTGGACCAGTAATTTCCTTCAAGCTGTGGTTGTAAAATAGCATTTTTTTTCTCCAGTGAATCGCTTACAATAAGTATTGTTTTGGTGTAAAATAAACCCCCAAAAAGTTGATCTGCTGTTAAAAAAAAGACTTTTTTTTTTGTATAGCCTGAGAAAGAAGTTGAGCTTAAACTATTGGTATTTTGATCCTGTCTTTTTTTTTTCTTTTTAATAATAAGTTCACTTATCTACTAAACAGATACATTGATTACAATATGTAAATAAAACCTCATAGAAAACTTTTCAAACCTTAAACGAAACCTTGATTACAATAATTATGCAAACGTTAATGTCAGTGTATCTATTTAACATATCAGCGTAAACATGTAGTTTTGATTTGAGATAAGGAGTTTGAATCAGTGTCAATTATTTATGGTTTGTAGGAAATCACTTTAATGGTATAACCTGTATGTCCACTTTGTGTGTGTGCATGTGTAATTTTATATAGAACTGAATATATCCAAAAGATTTTTGGTAATAAAAAGAAAACATATACTGCCATTGCATTTCCATCCCCTCAAAGATTTATTTTAGGAACCCTATTACCGAAAAGATATTTACTCTCTCTTCTCAACAACATTTTCTCTTATGTGATATAAACAATTCTTTTTTAAAGAAAAATTGTCCAGGCTGCTCAGTTATCAGAGTAAGAATCTAATATATTTATCAAATAAGATATTTACATATTGGATTGTCATACCAATAGTTTTGTGTCTTGGCATTTATCGATGACATACCAAGTTAGTCTTTGAAAAGTGGAAAAAGAAAGAGTTCGAAGGCAAAATTGGTATGTCACCGATAAGTGCTAAGGCGTGAAACCATTGGTATGACATAATCCAATATGTAAATATCTTATTTAATATGTATCTATGGGGATAAAATACATATATCATAAAATCAAATGCTGTGGAGACAAAATGTATGAAAAAGACAGAGGGTAAACAATTAAACACAGGAAGAAAATAGCAAACAAGACATTGACCGGTTTCGTTTGAATCGACAAACGTTTCGCTTTTTCTGAAGACGTTTGTTGATCCGAACAAAACCAGTCAATCTATCGTTTGATTCTTTTTATTCTTCCTGTGTTTAATTGTTTTTCCTTTCTGTCTTTTTCATACATAAGGATAATATTCAACAATGTATGGAAATGTGGATAAACCACAAAATATAAAATGCAATCGCATCAAAAAACCATCAGTAGATTAATATTTAGATTCTTTTATTAACAATCTTCTTCGGAAATAATAGTCGACTGATGTTTTTTTTTGTATTTTTATGTGATTGTATCTTTTATATTTTGTGGTTTGCCCACTTTCCATTTTATTTCTTCTAGATATATGAATATTCTAGTTTTGGGCAATAAATTTGTCTTTTAAAAGGTTCCAGGTTGGAATTAAATGCACTAGCAATGTTTTCATATATATATATATATATATATATATATAAGTATTGTTGAATATAAGAGACAACTCGTGTCTACATATCCTTTGGTAGATCCTTTCAATAGTCCGAATCAGGATCTTAGTTTGGGGGAGGGGGAATTGGCTGATAAATTTGCCATAGTTTAGATTTGTGTCCCAAGTACTTTCAGACCCTGAAGATGGACCCGGATGCGTCTGAAAGTACTTGGGACACAAATCCAAAATATGGCAAATTCATCAGCCAATCACTCCCACCCGAAACTAAGATCCTGATTCGGACTATTGTAAGGATCTACCAAAGGATATCTAGACATGAGTTGTCTCTTATATTCAACAATACTTGCCTGCAAGAGAAGATGCTGCCTCGATATACATATATATAAAGAAAGACCTGTAAAAATCTAACGTGAAAGTTTCTAATTACTCCCCCCTGCCACACTTTTCTTCTTTTTTTTTCTTTACTCTTGCATGCAATTTGAACCTAGCATGCAATTATTTCTAAGAACCCCATACTCATGATCTTTAAAAACAACAAAAAACCCCGAACCCTGTGAATGAATCCTTTGCACTATTGTTTGGTGTCTGTGCCAACCTTAAACCCTTCCCCATCATTTGGTGCTAACGACGCCAATTTGTGCAGCAATACAGAACACACGTTCTCCCTCTTTTAACTCTCACGTTTTGCATTTCTTTTTAATAAACGCCAAGTCATGAAATAGATTCCATAAACCAAGAAATAGAAACAATGGACAAAATGTTTAAATGTACCCGTTACCTCCTTTCCATTCTTCTATGAGGATGGAGGGGGGAGGGTGATTAACCTGTTCATATTAATTACAATGTGCATCCTTAGCTCAATTGTCCTCCAGCTTGTCTGGCAGTGTTTGCAAATCAGCTGGTGGCCTCACTCCGCATATCAATCAGCTCCATATCGATGAGAGAGCAGGGAATAATCTATCCTGTACTTCAGGCTTCAATGGGCATTTTAGAACGCACCAACGTCAGGACAATGTTTAAGTCTTCCAGAGAGTTGTTGGAGGAGTTAAAGTTCTCAAATATACAAATTTCTGAAGAATGTCTCCTCCGCATGGGCTTTGCATGTGTATTATATACTAACACACCAAAAAAGATATTTGCCGATACGATGAGATACTTAGAAGTTAGTACTAATTTTTAAATCCCGAAATCATTACAGGAAGGTTTTTTTTTGTTTTGTTTTTTTTTTGGTAATTTTACGTATATTATTATTCAAAGAAATTGGCCTTTTGGCTAAGATCAAAGTGTAGTATCTGTTCCGATGGATACTGCACCCCATAGACTGGTATTGTCTTGGCCTTCGGGGCTTGCTTTACGCCTGTCTATGGGTCTGTCCTGTGCAGTTTTAGGAGGTCCACCCTCCCAGGCTTCGCCTTCCCTCTTTGGGGAGGAGTAAGTTTATTGCTTACTACCTGAGGCGACCCTACCGGGGAATGCTGATGGGGCTGCCCAGGCAATTTTTAATGGCCAGAGTGCTCACCTCTCGGGCGCTGGCTTTTCAAACCCCACTTTCCCGACCCGACCTTGGGTCACATCTTACTTGTGGAAGTAAGATAAAAACTGGCCTTGTGCCTAACTCCTGGAGAGGAGTAAATCAATACCCATTACAATGCGGATAAACTTTGCGTCCATATGATTTTTGGTGCAGATACATTCTTACCAACGTTTTTTTTACTTTAATGTGATGTCATCAAATTTGCAATTAAACATTTGGTTCTCTATAAAATAGCAGTTGCAACCTTTTCATCTTCCCATTTTAATTAAAAACTTCAGAACAAATGAAATTTGCTAAGCTGAGTTTTTTTGGGGTTTTTTTTTACTACATTTTTATTGATAGTTTTCTTTTTGTATTATAAAATTATAAATATCGTTTATATTTACAATAAAGCTTTATTTGTATAATCGTGCTTGGATAGATTTCCAGCATTAATTTTTGAACAAAAAAGCAAAATGCTATTCTTACTAATAATAGGTGGGTTATTGGCCAAATGGATGCCATCACTCTCTGTGAAATTGCCTCTGCCATGTTTAAATCCTGTCAGATCTATTGTAATCAGACGCTTGAGAAAGACTTGTTGAATTAATTGTATACAATGAATCGTTCACAATAGGTACTCCCCCCCCCCCCCCCCCGCAAAAAAAAAATATTTGCCATTAAACAGCTGAACCAAACTTTACTAATGTTTACGTACTGCCGCCTTCCTTCCACACAGACATCATTCCTTTTTTTTTTTTTTTTTTTTTAGTGTATAAACGTTTGACTTGCTATATGCATTCGATTCGTGTTTCTGAAAAACATAAGACTCATGACTAAGCGAATGGAATATATAAATAAAATGACTGACGGAGAGAAATGGAAGCAATTTGAAAGAAACAGTTGCTCAGTATTGGCGGCTGCTGCTGCTTTTTATATAAATTTTACTTATTTCTCATTTTCTATCTGAAACATAAACCTGGATATCCAGCAGATTTTATGAAACTTCTGAATGTAGATACTTTGTATTTAAGTCTTGTTTATATACATACATATATATATATATATAATGCATGCACACATTTACAATCAGCAGATATATAAAATCTGCTGTAGCCTGAATTCTGACAAATTTGCAGTGAAGAAAAATGCAAAAGATTTAAACAGTCATTCATGGAAGCAGGTTCAATCCCAGTTAGAAAATTCACATTTTTCTCGTATGTAAATCATTGATGCTTCAGTCTGCTGGTTATATATCTGTTGGGTATAAAATGTATTAAACAAAATTGTTAAATACAATTTATTGACTTTCAAAAGGTTGTATTAAATGAATTTTTTAATCCCCCCTTTCCAACCCCACCCATTTTATATTCAAACTCCAAGAGAATCCCATTTTGTTATCCTTTCCTCCCTGTGATCGTCTTGCCAACTTTTTAAAATCCTCACCAGTTAATATTTAACTTTCCATCCATTTTTTTCCCCATTTAATATTGAATGCTGTTTTTTTTTTGTTTTTGTTTAAATTTGGCATCTTTTTACTGTTATTTGAGATGTTTTGTGCCTATATATTTTTTATCTGCAGTTTCTATTATTTAAACGTTCATTATTTTTTCTAAGTTATAAATTAAAGCTGCCTCACTTTGTTCATTTATTGCAACAATTTTATTGTTTTTCATTTGTTTTTGTCTTCAAAAAGACATTTTAAAAAAACCAAAAAGACAATCTTTTCTATATCATGCCAAGTTATGTACGACTCCTTCAATCCAGTTATGTTCTTATATTAATAAAGCGGTTTGTTTTCATTGAGTCAGCCCATTTTAGTCTCCCCTAATGAATTTATACCCCGGAGGCATCTCCAGTTTTGCTTCTTTCATACTTGTTACATTTTCATTTTTTTTTTTTAAATAACAAAAAAAAATGTTTTAATCCTGGGTAGTCTCTTAAAAAAAAGCAATAAATCCCTTCCATTGTTTGTTTTTAATTTCATCCTAAAATAAAGCAGCTATGATTACTCCCCCCCCCCCCCCATTGGTGTCAGTGTGAGTCTTTAGCAATAAATATTACTTCAACACTTTTTATTATTGTATACTCTCTAAGATGGAATAAAGATATCCACATCTGTCCATCAAAATAATAAAAAAAGATAAATGGGTTCTTAGAAAATTCCTGTTTTGCTTTTAAAGCATAAATTACAAATATTACCAATAATATTTTACTTTTGTCTTTAAACTTTAATTCAGGCCAGAAATGACTTTCTATTCAACAGTTTCAGGCATGTTTCTGAGGGTGATGTTGTATGGAAGTGAAACCTGGCAAGTGAGGATTGGGGACATGCGTTGCATGGAGAGAAATAATATGAGTATGATAGGATGGATGTGTAATGTGATTCTTAAAGACGGCTTAAATCTGATGACCTCAGAGGAAGATTAAATCTTGAGAGTATAGAGAGATGTGTGCAGAACAGGAGATTTGATTGGTTCGATCACGTTGAAAGAATGGATGAGAGTTCTTGGATTAGATATAGAAGAGTTGACAGGGTAAGGCTTAGGAAAATATGGGAGGAAGTGATACGGACGGACTTGAGAGAAAGAGGGATAAATAAAGACCTGGCCAGGGATAAGTTGATCTGGAAGTCAATATCTAAAAGCCATCCAACACATGCCAGCATGTAAAATAGACATTAAACCGATGATGATGATGAGTTTAAAGACTTCAGAATCACTTTTGGATTTCGAAGAATCATAATATAGTTACAAGTTAGCCATCTATCATAAATTGATAAAACGAAAATGTATCGAAATCTGTTTACTTTGACGGTTTTATTTTCGAACTTGATTTTGAAGCGTTTCAACTGAAAACGATGTTTGTATGAAAGATTGATAGAAATAACAATCTATTCATGAAAGCAGAAAGAAAAACGCGAAAATTAAATTTGCCATCTTTTCATTAAGTTGTTACAGAATCATATCATTGTGTGTGGGTGATCTTTGTAGTTGCTGTGTGTGTGTAACTAAATATTACAAGGGGACCATTTTGGTCTGTTATGTTGGTTATTTCACATCTGGCTTCTGTGTTATGTGCTTGCAACTCTGGAACTGAAAATGAACTCTTGTTGCTTTTATCTAAACTGGTCGCCTCCCAGAATTGTTTTATCGAGAAACTATTAATTGGGGTTTGGTCATGTGACCTTTATATGCGGCTATAGTTATTTTATTTACCTCCTTTCTAGGAGGTTAGGTGTTGGTTTTATAAAAGTGTTTCTGTGGAACGAACTGGATTCGAAATTGGCACACCCAGGTTTTCAGTCTGTGTCGTTAACAACTGAGCCACCGTCACCTCCAATTATTTAGTTATAGACCATTGTTTTTTTAGTACTTCCCACTTCCACTTTTATTTAGCATGGCTTTTATGAAGGAAAAAAATTGAAGAAAAGAAAGGGAAAGATTACAGCAAACGTGAGAAGAGAGAGTGAGAACAGCATTGGCTTTGCGTGCCGCTAACTTATTTTCCTTGCTCGGCCCTATTGCACTATTTGAAAGTCATTTCTGGTTTGAAAAAAAAAAAAAAAAGTTTATAGTCAAAATTCAAATATTAGGGTGTATGCTTCTGAATAAAATGAAAACAGGAATTTTTGGAAAACAAATGAGAAATGTTTTTATGTTAAAAAAAATAAATTACTCAATTTTCACAATCTAAATTTAAAACTTTAACATTCTAAGTTCATTTAAATACTTTTAAAATCCTGCCAACATCTTTAGCAGGTATTATATTTCTGATTTATCCAAAATCAAAGCTCTCTGGAATTGGTTAGCTGTGTTCCAGTTTTATCTCATCTGTTGCGTTCACTTGTGTACTAATACATCTAAAAATGGTATGCGCCCCCATTTCTCCTCCTCCTTACTGCCAACAGCTATGGATAAAGTAGAGGTCTGTCTTCAAATTATCCTGTAAAGTAGGTATCGACAAAACGGTTGATATGCCATAAGACGGGAAGTTTTCAAATTAGTGAATGAATCTTGTTTAAAACAGAAAAAGGTAATTCGAACTACAGCAGCGTCTCAACTGCTTTCGCTGAAATTGTGATTCAAAATAGGCTAATATTTCTCTAGAAGATCCGAGTAATTTAAATGTGTAAAGACAATGGTCAGATGTTGCATCTACTGTTGTTTCATTCTTATTTCTTTCTTACTCTCATATGTGTGTGTGTGTGTGTGTGTGTGTGTTTTGAATGCTGCTGCTGCTTTTTCATTGACACTCATGCGTGCGTAAGTCATCATGTCGTTACGAAATGATATGCTTAATTATTCTACGGAGCCTGGAATATAGTAAATTTATAAACTGAAAAATGGGACCTGTACATGAATTCGAACCTGTGCCTTCGGAGCTAATGTTGCTTTCACCACTCGCTCAATGGAGCATTCAGCTTTTGATTCACTGTAAACCTGTTGGTTCCTCTTTGGAGGCATGGTTTCGAATCCTTTACAGGTCTCATTTTCCTCTTTGTGAATTTACCAACCCCGTAGATAAATTAATTGTTTCATTTAATAATGATATTGCAAACACGAGTGTCTACCAAAATGCAACTCTACATATAACATATTGGCAGAAATATATTTCATTGTTCACTTTATGGGCGTGTGTTTTGTATGTACAAAATTTAAAAACATTAAACTGGAACAGCGTTTTTTTTTTATTTATCTTTTGAGAAATTTCATCAGAGAAGAATATGTCGAATAGTCAATAACTGTTTTGTTTTTGACTATTTGGATTTTTGCATTGCATTAAAAAAAAACAAAAAAACTTGTGAGTGATCGTTTTCGTTTTTTTTTTTTTTTACTTAAACAAAGTCTGTATATACAGTGACTGAATATAATTATCGTATCAAGTTTGATTGAAAATAAACAGTGTTTTTTTTTGTGTTTTTTTTTCAATTATCGGATGGTAAGGATGAATGACGTCATTCTGCTGACTACCCAACAAAAGAAGATAAATCAACATTTGACTCTTATGCATCAGATAATAATACAGTGTAGGACCCATCAGTTATCTTTGCTTAGGGTTAGGTTAGGGTTATTGTCAATGAATACCTGAGGGACTATATCTAACAATTTTCGAAAATAACAATGGCTGTATATGCAACGTTATCCTTGTGTATGCAATGAGTGTATATGCAGTTGTAATTTTTCTTTTTTTAAATGGGCAAAATAACTTTAAATCCTGCAATGTCTTAGCTTTTTTAAATGAAATTGTCACGTCAAAATAAACCAGTATTTCTTAACAGAAAACAAATTAGATTTTAGAAAAGCCCTTTTTTGTTCTTTTTCTTTTTTTCTTCAATTTTAATAACTCTTTCGCATGGCCCGCCTGGTCATTACAATGGTCTTAGAAGCTAGACGGATTAAATAATATATATATATATATATATATAATCTGTTCCGTAAAAAATTGATAGAAAGAAATGTTACATTTTTTCCTTGTCGGGTGTTTTCCAACAAAATATGGCTAATGAAAGCTTTACTGACCAAGTGTACGTTTTCAACCCCGTAGCTTCTGGTTAGTCTTTCTTACTGCTGTTCCTGCTTTCTGCTCTCAATTATAACCATTGTACAAAATATATGAAAAAGCCGTCCAACACATGCCAGCATGTAAAACGGACATTAAACCAAATATGATGATGAAGTCTGCGAGAAGTTCTCATATCATCGGCATTACAGTCTCGTGTGACCATAGAATTTTCTTGTGTCTGAGCAGTATCAGATGTCGATGTGGTCGTGCCCTCCTTTTTCTTTGTTTTCACATGGTTTTTCTGCATTCTCATGAGTGAATAGATGAATAGACCATTCCAGATCAATTGCTACCATTGACAATATAATCTAGAAAGAAACAGCAACATCTTATATAAAATTGGAGGAATTGCATCCAGCTTGAACAATGAACCTTTTGAAACGGAATGGTAGTGCACCGTGTTTTGGAGACAGTTCATGGAAAGATTTTTAACATTACAGTCGCTAGAAGAAGATAGGAATGGAAAAGATTTTTATTTTTTTCACTAAGATCGTTTCCTGTTTGATATGATTATATAAAAAATTTGTTTCGCAGCTATTTTATTCTGCATATGCTTTTAATAACATGTTTGGAGGGGGGGCATGTGCTATATTGTGGGCCAATCCCTGACCATTAGAATCTCACTCACCTACAATGATCTTCTGCCAGACTTGGTAAATATTTCAATAAAAATCTTATGTACGAAAACGATGATGATGTTGTCACCGTGCACACTTTTCATCTGTAAATGAATGGTTTAGATCAGGGGCGGGCAACCTCCTGCAGGCTTAGCGTCCTGCTATACTTTATTATTGCAATTCGGCCTAATGCAATTTTTGTACAATTTATTCATGTAAACAAAATATAGTAATTCTGAGATTTCGTTTTTCACTCCGGCCCACGATCTCCTTCCAAAAGTCTCATCTGGCCCTCATTCTGAAAAGGTTGCCCGCCCCTGGTTTAGATAGATGGTGGGAGGAAGTGAGAATGATAAGAGAAGTAGTAGGAGGGGGTAAATGAAATAACTAGTTGAGAGAGTAAGGAGTTTATTATTAAATCACAAGAAAGGTTCATCATTTGGGGGGGGGGGGGGGGGATTCCAAATATTTCCTCATTTTTCCAAAGCTCACAAGCCTTTTATCAGATTGAGGTTCGTGATTTTATCATAATTTTGTAATCGAAGCATTTTCATTGTGTAATTTTTCCTTTGTTATTCTCACTTGGAATCATCCATTACCTGTTCTAATGTTAATGTTTAGTTTTAAAAGACATAATGGACGATTCCAAAGTAACTACATAAGGCTATATAGCTTTATCTTACTTTGGAACCGTCCGTTATGGTTTTTAAAAGGAGAATCAAGGAGCTTTCTGACCTTCAGTCTCGGATCGAAGTGTAAATTGTTTTCTTCTCATTCGGAGCAGAAATCCTCCTAAACTAAGGCAATTATTATTTTTGTCCAATCTAGAGTACCCTTTGGGATCCATCCATATCCCATAACGTCGTCGGGGAGTCATACAGATACTCTATCTGTCATAACTTGTCAATGGGTATGATAGAACCTGGTAGAGACCATGTCTTCTCCAGACTA
>OY744522.1:23043619-23076119 GCA_963556195.1 Sepiola atlantica
CATCATAAAAATAAAAAAAAATAAAAAGGTATAATTAAACAGACGAATTCTGTTATTTTAACAATATTTGCATAAATGAGAAAATGCTGTCTAAATACACACACAATATATATATATATATATATATATATATATATATATATATATATATTATAATTATAATATAAAATGAAGTAATAAAATAAGGTGTCAATCAAATTTTATTAGAATTCAAAGTTCAAGCAAAGATTCTTAAAGTCCGAATGTTTCACTAATTATAAGATATTAGTTGACGCTTATATCTTTTGTTGGATTGCTTCATATATATATATATATATATATATATATATATATATATATATAAATGCTTAATTAGTTCTAAGTACATGTTATCATTAGTATATATATATATATATATATGAAGAATTTTTAATTATTTATATTGTATATATATTTTTCAATTTTATATGTGTGTGTATATAAAGAAATTGACAACATTTTTGAAGCACACATGAGAATGTATTTAAGTGAAATATTTTGAAAATCAACAATCGTGCAATTTAAATGAAAAATTCATTTATTTAACTTTTTTTTGCAAGCTTTCGTTGTAGAACAACTTTGTCACTTAAATATATATATATTAAATATATATATATATATATATATATATATATATATATATATATTTATATATATATATATATAAATTGAAAATATTGAATTATATATATTTATTAATAGTCAGACTTTCGGAATTAAAGCTCAATAGATGTTAATGTTTTAACTCTAGAGCATATATAAATAAATAATAGGTTAGATTCCAGTAACCATCTCTTTATTAATTTCTGAAAAGATCACTTATTGAGGGGCCGTTTCGTTAACACTTAGACAACTAACATACAGAGTTATATATCCTGGTGTTTCTATTAGTGTCACTCAGAAGAAAGGTCAAAGTCTCTCTCTCTCTCTCTCTCACTCTTATATATATATATATATATATATATATAATACGGAATACGCTTAACTGAAAACAGGAAGAATATTGTTTTCCTTGAAATGGCCGTTTTTATTTGATTCCTCTCCGTGGACAACAGACCTGAGTGAAATCGCCGTCGTTGGATTTTTATGCAGATTCCTCCGGATTTACCAATATTTCTGAGCCCTGCGTTTTTTGGATTTCGTTATTGGTGATTCCCATGCCCGTTTGAACCTTTTGGAAACATTTTTTAAAGAAGTTTTTTTGAATTTCTTTAATTTTTAATTTTAAAAGAAAACTTTTTCAAATTTGGAACTTTGACAGTCCTACCCTGTCAACTTATCAATCATAATTTTTCCTCTGACGATAAGATTTTAATCTTTGAAAAGCCTGGTTTAAGGAAAGAAAGAGATGAAAAATAAATGTTTTTATTAACTAAACTACTTGTTTTGAACAACTGAAAATACCGATTTGCTTCCATTTGCAGGTCTTACTAATTTTCATTGACATACCATATATATATATATATATATATATATATATATATATATATATATATATATATATATATATATATATATATATATATAAGAGTGAGAGAGAGAAGGTCTCGTATCTGTAGAAAAATTGACTAGAGTGCTCAGTGACTGCTGCAAGAATATAAAATACTTTTATTCATTAATTATACTATCGTTACTGTAAGCAACCCTGGGTTTCACAGAATCTATGCATCCTAGGTCAGGATTACCAAAAAGTTGGATCACATTCGATTATCAGCTGTTGTGATACGTTAAAACAGGCTGTTTTAATCCAAGGTTCCTTATGGTGGTGTAATGATTGTATAATTTATATTTATATATATATATATATATAGAGAGAGAGAGAGAGAATTATAAAAAGAAAAACTATACACACATTAAGGTTGTACACATTATAACTTATTTCGACCCCTTTAATTAAGTCTCCTCAGATGTATAAACAACCACGTCAAAAAACCAAATAATGAGAGCTATATATATATATATATTAGAAGGATAAAATACACAATATATCATAAAATGAAATGCCGTGGAGACAAGATATATATATATATATATATATAATTTAAATGGGTTTTTTTTTAATTTTACATTTTATTTTCTATTAAACTGATTTTTAAAGTAAAAATAGTTATAAATCGTAATAGCATACTGACAATTCTCAAAAAATGAATTAATTCATTTTATACTGTAAAGAATATTTTAGTTTTTTTTTTTTTATGGGTCGGGGATGGCTAAGGTTAGTAGTATTTCAGGGGGTTTTTTTTCTTCATCCTTTCCACCTGCAGATATTTTTCCTAACACGTTTTTTCTTCTTTTTTTTTATACTCCCCCCCTCTTTCCCCCTTTAAATATTCAACAATGTTTTGCAACTATTGTGCTTTTAAAACTAATCTGAAAATACCATCCTCATTCCCCCCCCCCCCTCTCCCTCTCAGAAATGACAATGAATTGTTGAGACCTTTAGGAAAACAAATGTTTTTCTTAATCTAAATGGTGTTTATCAAGTGCATCTTCTAGTTTTGTTCATACTAGGCATGAGAGTCATTATTGTGTTGGGCCCACAACTGAAATGTTAACCGTTACCTTGTAAAATATATAAACTATTTTCCCCTTTTCAGTAAATAATATCCTCAAAAGAATAAGAATCTCTGGTTCCAAACAAAGACTAAAATAAGAAGAGATTTTATGTAACAATAAAATCAGCGATTATTTTCATCTTTTTAAAGATTATTTGAGTTTGTTTTTTTTGTTTTTTTTCAGTTTTTCTAAATTTCAGATTTCTCTCTTCTTTTTTCATCATTTCCTGCTATTTTTTTCTTTATCTCTCTATTCAGAAAAACAAAGATTGATCTAGAATTTTCCTTAACTAAATTTAAAATAAACTTTCGAAAATCATTCTTATTTTTTATGTTACTTCTTTCTTTCGCTCCCTTTCTTTCCTACCTTTTTTGGTTCAAACTATTTTTGTCTGTCCTATTTTCACACTTTTCTCTTTTTAAAATTCTTTACTCTTTTTGTTCACATTTCTCTTTTTTCTTCTTTTATATATATTTCTTTAAATTTTTACCGTTTCTTTTTTTTTTCTCCACACTTTTTCTCCTTTTAACAATTCAAAAATCCAATATTATTTCTTTATTTTTCTATCTTGTTTTCACTTATTCAAATTTATTTGTTTTTATATATTATTTATTTATTTGTTTTTATATATTATTTATTTATTTGTTTTTATATATTATTTATTTATTTGTTTTTATATATTATTTATTTATTTGTTTTTATATATTATTTATTTATTTGTTTTTATATATTATTTATTTATTTGTTTTTATATATTATTTATTTATTTGTTTTTATATATTATTTATTTATTTGTTTTTATATACCTCTTCAAAAAGTCTGATCATTTTATCTTAATCTTTTTTGTTTTACCCCCCCCCCCCCCCCCCGGAAACTAACTTGAAAAAAAAAAAACAGTACCTGCTTTATATATAGCCAATTGCATCACAGCGTTTGGAGGGATTCTTTTTTCTGTTTTTTTTTTTTTTTTTTTTTTTTTTTTCCCCTGCAACTTTAAAACAAAAAAAACAAAAATGTTGCTGCTGTCTTTAAACCCCTCTACCCCACCTCTTCTAAGTTTTAACCCGTTCTCTAGAATCTTCTGGAAATAGAAATGAACCCCCCCCCCCCATACTTACCCTTCCTCATATGTGTCTCCTGTTTTGCCTTCTCATTCACTACTCCCTGTTCGGGTGGTGGACTTAACTACATATCACTGTTCCGTGTCTGTTTGTTGACAGTATCGCAACTTGTAAGTAACAAAAAAAACAAAAAAACAACATTAATAACAATAGCAGTATAATAACTTCAATAGATGGTCTGTACCAATTTGGAATAAAATATATTCTTTATATTCTTGTCTTTTCTTTTTTTTACGTTTTGCTGTTTCCATTTCATTTTGTACAAATTTGGAGTATCAGTTTTTTTAGGTTGTTCGAGAAATACTGACTGATTTCAACCAATTTCTTGAACCAATTTCTTGAATCAATTTCTTGAACCAATTTCTTGAATCAATTTCTTGAATCAATTTCTTGAATCAATTTCTTGAACCAATTTCTTGAATCAATTTCTTGAATCAATTTCTTGAACCAATTTCTTGAATCAATTTCTTGAACCAATTTCTTGAATCAATTTCTTGAATCAATTTCTTGAATCAATTTCTTGAACCAATTTCTTGAACCAATTTCTTGAATCAATTTCTTGAATCAATTTCTTGAATCAATTTCTTGAACTAATTTCTTGAATCAATTTCTTGAACCAATTTCTTGAATCAATTTCTTGAATCAATTTCTTGAATCAATTTCTTGAATCAATTTCTTGAATCAATTTCTTGAACCAATTTCTTGATTTGCTTCAGAGGGTCAGACACCATTGAAATACTGACATCAAGTGCATTGCTTTTAAACGTTCATTGTTAAGAGTGCATTGCCTTCTCAAACCACTTTCTTACTCTCCAATCATTTGTGCATCCTTCTCTCCATGCTCTCTTGATATTGGCAGCTGTTTTGGCGCATTGTTACCAACTTTGAACTTATGCAAGAAAAGTATATGCATTTCTAGTTTTGTCTTCTTTTTTCATCTTCCTTATTAAGGACTTATACGCTTCAAAATTGTATTCTGAAAGAAATTATTGGATATTTATTTAAGAGTACATATCGATTATTGATCATGCAAAATTTTGATAAGACACTAAAGAAATAATAATGTAAATCGACTTTTGAAAAATGAGTTGAAAAATCGGCCATTATTTTCCAAACAACCTCATAGCTTCTGTAGCCAATGGGTTGTGAGCATGAGATGACCGTCCATGAGCTGAAGAGAGAAAGACAACCATGTCCACTTAAGTACAGAATGGTTAACTCTAAGCACACAAAGGTTTGTACAAATTAAATAGACTGTGTAGCGCCAGGAATATTCTAACAAATAATGGACACCATGTTGAGTGACTTGGATTTTACTATCGCATTTCTTGATGACATTTTGATTTTAAAAAATGTCAGAAAGGTTAGAAGCAGCATGATTACATGGGTTTTATTTAAAATTATTTAACGGTTAAATTTGTTATATTTTATATATCCTTGCCATTTCAGCTACCATTTTATATTTTCAATTCATTTGGGGCACGCAAAACGAGTTAATATGCATTTCAATTTTTTTCAAATAGTGTGGGGGGAGGTAAGTCATCACCATCAAATTGAGGATCAAATCAATCCTATGAATTATCATACTTAGCTTTAGTATATGATTTAGTTGTGTGCACTTCATTTTCATCAGTATGTCATCCCTTTGTAACATCATCCAGTGTGCACGGAGACAAAAAGCGAAAATCAAGAACGACTTTAAGCTAAGCATTAATAGATTCAAAATTTTTATAACAATTAAATATTTGGGACACAATTGATGAAATTAACGATTCGGAGGATTATGGAAGACATGTGAAAGAAATTTGAAGGCCGTTCAGCTGTTCGTTGGATTTCTCTAAGACTTTCGATACACAGAAGAGAAGATGAAGTAAATTTTTCTGGAATCAGATGAGACCGTTGATGCAATAATGATTTTGTACAGCAGAACATAGTCTATGGTGTGATCACCTGATAATGACACAAAATACCTTTAGGTCACCAGTGGTGTTCTTTAGGGCGATACTATAGCTCCCTATCTGTTTATAATCTGTCTTGACTACATTCTCCGTATGTCAATCCACAAGTTGAAAGAAAATGGCTTGACATTAGTACCTACAAGATGCATCCTGCAGAGAAAATTATTGGTATAGGGTATGCTGGTGACCTTACAATTTTTGCTGGTGATCTTGCAATTTTTGCTGGTGACCTTACAATTTTTGCTGGTGACCTTGCAATTTTTGTTGACACAACTAAACAAGCAGAATGCCTACTACACTGTCTCAAAAAAATGGCAAATTTAATTGGGTTTTTTGTTAACACAAGCAAAACAGAGCACATTCACCTGAACCAAAATAGAAATATCTCTTCCCTAAATCGGACTTGTCTCAAAAATGGTGATGAGTTTACCTATCTTGGCAGTAAAGTTGTAAAGCCAAATTCCACAGAGAGTGAACTAAATGGGAATCAGCAAGGCGTAGACTGGACTGGACAAGATGAATGCAATCTCGAAGTCAAATCTTCCATCCAAGATGAAACGTGACTTTGTTGAAGCAATCGTTACATCATTTCTGGTACATGAAAGTAGCACCTGAACTTTTACCAAAAGACAAAAGAAAATTGACACTGTGTAGACCAGAATGCTAAGAACTGCTCTTAGTATATCCTGGATGCAGTACCTCATGAGAGAGCAAGTCTACGGACACTTACATCAGATTTCAGCCCTGATCAAAGAGAGAAGAACCGAATTTGCTGGTCACTGATGGAGGGTTTAAGATCAAATCGTCAGCAATGTTCTTTTGTGGATGCCAAAAGAGGGATATGGTTCAGTGGGGAGACCACATAGAACCTTTATCAAGCAACTAACAGAAGACTCATAATGTACCTATGAATATCTACTTGGTGTGATGAGGGATAGAGCGAGATGGCGTGAAAGATTCAGGAAGATCCGTGACATTACCACGACTAGATGATGATGATGATGATGATGATGATGAATTAATGAAAAGGGTCAAAAGCCAAGTCTACAGCAATAAAACATCTCTCCTACAGCAAGTGTGTCAACATTGCAAGCTTCTTGGAGATTTGCATATTATTTTAATCCTATAATGCATGGATTAAGAGTTCCACCAAATAATTGACATAAAGAGACGGTAAAGTGGTTGGTTTATGTTGAATGTCAAGATGGAAGCCATTTTGTTTAGTCGGTCATGTATGTATCTGACTGAGCTGGCTTGGAATGAAAAAGAGGTCACCTGAGTTCCATATAAAATACAAACGTTTTGTCTCTACAATAAAATCAGCTTTATTTAACAAAAAACATACGCGTACAGGAATGTAAACATGTAAGTCAACAAGGCAAGTTAGTTCGGCAGGCACGTATTATAGTGGGTAATTGAGTCTAAGTTTATTAACTCGCCTTGAGTTAATTCCTGCCTCTCGTCACCGTAACGAGAGGCAATAGGAAATGTACGTCTGTCTACATTGAGGTCTCGAATGGAACTGAATCACATTGCACATGAACTGGTTTGAACGGAAATGACTAAAAGTCGCACATATGCAGAAATGTTCAAATTGCTCATGCCGTTACATAAGTCTGGGCATAATAGTGCATGCGCCAAGCCACAGGATAGATTACGCAACAGAATAGATTTCAATCATGTAACTGCTACATTACCCCCTTGCTTAGGCTTTTAGCCGATAAAAGCAAGAGATACTTTATTGGTTGTAGCAGCACACGAGAATAAAATCAAAGGAACATACAAATTGGTAAAAGGTAAATAAATGTTCATTACAATCTGAAATGATTGTTCTTTGCTGAAAAGAGAAAAATGTAAATTCTTTTGCTGAAAAGAAGAAAATGTAAATTCTTTTGCTGAAAAGAGAAAAATGTAAATTCTTTTGCTAAAAAGAGAAAAATGTAAATTCTTTTGCTGAAAAGAAGAAAATGTAAATTCGTTTGCTGAAAAGAGAAAAATGTAAATTCTTTTGCTAAAAAGAGAAAAATGTAAATTCTTTTGCTGAAAAGAAGAAAATGTAAATTCTTTTGCTGAAAAGAGGAAAATGTAAATTCTTTTGCTGAAAAGAGGAAAATGTAAATTCTTTGGCTGAAAAGAGAAAAATGTAAATTCATTTGCTGAAAAGAAGAAAATGTAAATTCGTTTGCTGAAAAGAGGAAAATGTGAATTATTTGCTGAAAAAAAGAAAATGTAAATTCTTTTGCTGAAAAGAGGAAAATGTAAATTCTTTTGCTGAAAAGAAGAAAATGTAAATTCTTTTGCTGAAAAGAGGAAAATGTAAATTCTTTTGCTGAAAAGAGGAAAATGTAAATTCTTTGGCTGAAAAGAGAAAAATGTAAATTCGTTGGCTGAAAAGAAGAAAATGTAAATTCTTTTGCTGAATAGAGGAAAATGTAAATTCTTTTGCTGAAAAGAGAAAAATGTAAATTAGTTTGCTGAAAAGAAGAAAATGTAAATTCTTTTGCTGAAAAGAGGAAAATGTTTTTGCTGAAAAGAGAAAAAGTATATCAGTAGCCTTGGCTAGCCGAGGTCCATCTAAGTCGATTTGGATATGGTTAAATCGTGTGTCAAGAGTATTGAAGGTTCCGAGTGGAGCTTGTATGATGTCTGGCAGAATAACAGAGAAAAAAAGTACATGCCGTTTGCGTCGGAGATGGTTACTTTTTGTTTGAGTATGAAACTGCTATAATCTAAGTAAATTCGTACGAATCAGGCTTCTTTGATCAGCTTGATTCTGCTGTTGAGGATTATGGAAGACATATGTGAAAGAAATTTGAAGGCCGTTCAGCTGTTCGTTGGATTTCTCTAAGACTTTCGATACACAGAAGAGAAGATGAAGGAAATTTTTCTGAAATCAGATGAGACCGTTGATGCAATAATGATTTTGTACAGCAGAACATAGTCTATGGTATGATCACCTGATAATGACACAAAATACCTTTAGGTCACCAGTGGTGTTCTTTAGGGCGATACTATAGCTCCCTATCTGTTTATAATCTGTCTTGACTACATTCTCCGTATGTCAGTCCACAAGTTGAAAGAAAATGGCTTGACATTAGTACCTACAAAATGCATCTTGCAGAGAAAATTATTGGTATAGGGTATGCTGGTGACCTTGCAATTTTTGCTGGTGACCATGCAATTTTTGCTGGTGACCTTGCAATTTTTGCTGGTGACCATGCAATTTTTGCTGGTGACCTTGCAATTTTTGCTGGTGACCATGCAATTTTTGCTGGTGACCTTGCAATTTTTGCTGGTGACCTTGCAATTTTTGCTGGTGACCATGCAATTTTTGTTGACACAACTAAACAAGCAGAATGCCTACTACACTGTCTCAAAAAAATGGCAAATTTAATTGGGTTTTTTGTTAACACAAGCAAAACAGAGCACATTCACCTGAACCAAAATAGAAATATCTCTTCCCTAAATCGGACTTGTCTCAAAAATGGTGATGAGTTTACCTATCTTGGCAGTAAAGTTGTAAAGCCAAATTCCACAGAGAGTGAACTAAATGGGAATCAGCAAGGCGTAGACTGGACTGGACAAGATGAATGCAATCTCAAAGTCAAATCTTCCATCCAAGATGAAACGTGACTTTGTTGAAGCAATCGTTACATCATTTCTGGTACATGAAAGTAGCACCTGAACTTTTACCAAAAGACAAAAGAAAATTGACACTGTGTAGACCAGAATGCTAAGAACTGCTCTTAGTATATCCTGGAGGCAGTACCTCATGAGAGAGCAAGTCTACGGACACTTACATCAGATTTCAGCCCTGATCAAAGAGAGAAGAACCGAATTTGCTGGTCACTGATGGAGGGTTTAAGATCAAATCGTCAGCAATGTTCTTTTGTGGATGCCAAAAGAGGGATATGGTTCAGTGGGGAGACCACATAGAACCTTTATCAAGCAACTAACAGAAGATTCACAATGTACCTATGAATATCTACTTGGTGTGATGAGGGATAGAGCGAGATGGCGTGAAAGATTCAGGAAGATCCGTGACATTACCACGACTAGATGATGATGATGATGAATTAATGAAAAGGGGCAAAAGCCAAGTCTACAGCAATAAAACATCTCTCCTACAGCAAGTGTGTCAACATTGCAAGCTTCTTGGAGATTTGCATATTATTTTAATCCTATAATGCATGTATAAGAGTTCCACCAAATAATTGACATAAAGAGACGGTAAAGTGGTTGGTTTATGTTGAATGTCAAGATGGAAGCCATTTTGTTTAGTCGGTCATGTATGTATCTGACTGAGCTGGCTTGGAATGAAAAAGAGGTCACCTGAGTTCCATATGAAATACAAACGTTTTGTCTCTACAATAAAATCAGCTTTATTTAACAAAAAACATACGAGTACAGGAATGTAAACATGTAAGTCAACAAGGCAAGTTAGTTCGGCAGGCACGTATTATAGTGGGTAATTGAGTCTAAGTTTATTAACTCGCCTTGAGTTAATTCCTGCCTCTCGTCACCGTAACGAGAGGCAATAGGAAATGTACGTCTGTCTACATTGAGGTCTCGAATGGAACTAAATCACATTGCACATGAACTAGTTTGAACGGAGATGACTAAAAGTCTCACATATGCAGAAATGTTCAAATTGTTCATGCCGTTACATAAGTCTGGGCATAATAGTGCATGCGCCAAGCAACAGGATAGATTACGCAACTGAATAGATTTCAATCATGTAACTGCTACATTACCCCCTTGCTTAGGCTTTTAGCCGATAAAAGCAAGAGATACTTTATTGGTTGTAGCAGCACACGAGAATAAAATCAAAGGAACATACAATTTGGTAAAAGGTAAATAAATGTTCATTACAATCTGAAATGATTGTTCTTTGCTGAAAAGAGAAAAATGTAAATTCTTTTGCTGAAAAGAAGAAAATGTAAATTCTTTTGCTGAAAAGAGAAAAATGTAAATTCTTTTGCTGAAAAGAAGAAAATGTAAATTCTTTGGCTGAAAAGAAGAAAATGTAAATTTTTTTGATAAAAAGAGAAAAATGTAAATTCTTTTGCTGAAAAGAGAAAAATGTAAATTCTTTTGCTGAAAAGAAGAAAATGTAAATTCTTTGGCTGAAAAGAGGAAAATGTAAATTCTTTTGCTGAAAAGAAGAAAATGTAAATTCTTTTGCTGAAAAGAGAAAAATGTAAATTTTTTTGATAAAAAGAGAAAAATGTAAATTCTTTTGCTGAAAAGAAGAAAATGTAAATTCTTTTGCTAAAAAGAGAAAAATGTAAATTCTTTTGCTGAAAAGAAGAAAATGTAAATTCTTTGGCTGAAAAGAGGAAAATGTAAATTCTTTTGCTGAAAAGAAGAAAATGTAAATTCTTTGGCTGAAAAGAGGAAAATGTAAATTCTTTTGCTGAAAAGAGGAAAATGTTCTTTTTGCTGAAAAGAGAAAAAGTATATCAGTAGCCTTGGCTGGCCGAGGTCCATCTAAGTCGATTTGGATACGTTAAATCGTGCGTCAAGAGTATTGAAGGTTCCGAGTGGAGCTTGTATGATGTCTGGCAGAATAACAGAGAAAAAAAAGTACATGCCGTTTGCGTCGGAGATGGTTACTTTTTGTTTGAGTATGAAACTGAATCTAAGTAAATTCGTACGAATCAGACTTCTTTGATCAGCTTGATTCTGCTGTTGGCGTCATGAATAAACGGGAGTTCATTGCAGTCATCCAAGTAGGGGACCCTTGAAATATTTTAAGCTCTTTCTAGTTGAACGGGGGGGGGGATTCTACATGTGCTTAACGAAATCTCCAAGTGAAATTTATAAGTGGAAGTAGCCAATCCAAGTAAAAAAAATGTAGTCACATCTTCAAGGTGCACCTGAAAGTAGCAAGACCAGCCAATCAGGTTTTAGTTTGGTTGTTCTGTTTTATGTCATATCAACCGTTTTTGAATCATTTTCGTAAATGTATCGTTTTATGCTTCGAGTTCTTACAATCTTCAAATATTTATTCATGCTCTAAATGTATGTTTTGTAAATGTGGATTAATTTGTTTTGTTGGAGTAACTATTTTGTAAATAAGTAGATTGAAAAACGTAGATTTTATTTAACTCATATGCTTTCTCGTCCATTATTTGTCTTGGCATCCACTTGGCGATTCAACACATCTCGAACCCCTCCACTTCGCATGTTTTTTGATCAAGGAAGGCTACAAGTTGTCAAACAGTGATTTACTTGAGTCGACCACCTTTTACAACAAAGGTCTTTTTTTTACTAATGAGTCACCACGTATCAAGTTCAAAAGCCACTCAAGGAAAAAGGTTGATTAGATGGATGGATTGTCAGTTGAATGATGAAGAGTATTATGAGAGGATTGAAAATGAACAAAGTTTGATTACTTATGAGCACGGTTTATGACGAGTATTTGTTGACATTGGATTTGAAGATAACCATGTTGTAGTCTACAGGGAAACAGTTCCATGGTAATGTGTTCGCAGACTGGAAGTTCTTGAAAAAAAAATAGATGGCTCAAGATCCATAGCAATTAATATTTCTTTTATAAATCTTTGGCTATCTCTTATTTTAATTCCATTACAACGTTTAATAAAAATAAATCTTTGGCTATCTCTTATTTTAATTCCATTACAACGTTTAATAAAAATAAATCTTTGGCTATCTCTTATTTTAATTCCATTTCAACGTTTAATAAAAAATAAACCTTTGGCTATCTCTTATTTTAATTCCATTACAACGTTTAATAAAAATAAATCTTTGGCTATCTCTTATTTTAATTCCATTACAACGTTTAATAAAAATAAATCTTTGGCTATCTGTTATTTTAATTCCATTACAACGTTTAATAAAAATAAATCTTTGGCTATCTCTTATTTTAATTCCATTTCAACGTTTAATAAAAAATAAACCTTTGGCTATCTCTTATTTTAATTCCATTTCAACGTTTAATAAAAATAAATCTTTGGCTATCTCTTATTTTAATTCCATTTCGACGTTTAATAAAAATAAATCTTTGGCTATCTGTTATTTTAATTCCATTTCAACGTTTAATAAAAAATAAATATTTGGCTATCTCTTATTTTAATTCCATTACAACGTTTAATAAAAAAAAAAAATCTTTGGCTATCTCTTATTTTAATTCCATTTCAACGTTTAATAAAAAATAAACCTTTGGCTATCTCTTATTTTAATTCCATTTCAACGTTTAATAAAAATAAATCTTTGGCTATCTGTTATTTTAATTCCATTTCAACGTTTAATAAAAAATAAATCTTTGGCTATCTCTTATTTTAATTCCATTACAACGTTTAATAAAAAATAAATATTTGGCTATCTGTTATTTTAATTCCATTTCAACGTTTAATAAAAAATAAATCTTTGGCTATCTGTTATTTTAATTCCATTACAACGTTTAATAAAAAAAATAAATATTTGGCTATCTGTTATTTTAATTCCATTTCAACGTTTAATAAAAAATAAATCTTTGGCTATCTCTTATTTTAATTCCATTTCAACGTTTAATAAAAAAAATAAATATTTGGCTATCTGTTATTTTAATTCCATTTCAACGTTTAATAAAAAATAAATCTTTGGCTATCTCTTATTTTAATTCCATTACAACGTTTAATAAAAATAAATCTTTGGCTATCTCTTATTTTAATTCCATTACAACGTTTAATAAAAATAAATCTTTGGCTATCTCTTATTTTAATTCCATTACAACGTTTAATAAAAAAAATAAATATTTGGCTATCTGTTATTTTAATTCCATTTCAACGTTTAATAAAAAATAAATCTTTGGCTATCTCTTATTTTAATTCCATTTCAACGTTTAATAAAAAAAATAAATATTTGGCTATCTGTTATTTTAATTCCATTTCAACGTTTAATAAAAAATAAATCTTTGGCTATCTCTTATTTTAATTCCATTACAACGTTTAATAAAAATAAATCTTTGGCTATCTCTTATTTTAATTCCATTACAACGTTTAATAAAAAATAAATCTTTGGCTATCTCTTCTTTTAATTCCATTTCAACGTTTAATAAAAAATAAATCTTTGGCTATCTCTTATTTTAATTCCATTTCAACGTTTAATAAAAAATAAATCTTTGGCTATCTCTTATTTTAATACCATTTCAACGTTTAATAAAAAATAAAATTATAAATACATGACTAACTGCCAGACTGGCCTACTTTTATCTTGATAGGCAACTCTCAACTTAGTACCTGCATGATAATGAGTTTAGATTTAAAAAGGGTTACACAATCTCCGGCCATACATCTCCTAAAATGGTGTTTCTTAAATTCAATGGCAAGGGAAAATCCAAGACGAACAGAAGGGGATAAGCAGATAAGGACAAGTGATATTTCAAAGTTTTCCTACTCTTAGACTATTTTCCGAACCAAGGCTCGAGTGTATAATCTACCCTATTATTTAACCCATAGTTTTAGGTGAGAATAATGCATTATACTTTGTTGAAGGCTATTAGAGTCTATCATATATCAATAAAAAGTCAATCAAATATTCTGTAACAAACGTGTTTTTTTTCTGTCATTAGCAATTTACTTTCTGTACACACCAAACAAATTCTGTCCCTTTTCGGACACTATACTTGACCAGGAGGATAACTATGGTGAACCATTTGACTCTTTCCAATAGATAAATACATGACTGTTTTCAAAAGTGTATTTTCTTCTCACATTTATATCAACTTTATTGGCCATCTTCGTTAGCATATAATAGCTGACACGGTGTTAGTAATTGATAATATGTCCAGGAGTCTGGACGAGGAAAAAGAAGTTGGAGAGTCCATAATCTGAAGAATTAATGTCTTGTTTGTAGAGAACGGGGAAGAGTTCATAACAGGATACTGTTCTTAGGAGAAAGTCCATACGTACATATGTTTAGTTAAAGGCAGGCTGAGTTCATATGAGATTTGTAAGTTGTTGCAATTGGTATACATTCACATGCAGTAGGTCAGCCATATTGGATATTGAAGCCTCTTTGTCGCCGCCGTTAGCCACAACTAATGGCGTGGAGTTTGCAGAGCCAAGGGAGGTGTTTTGTCGTTCGTCCGAGTAACATCGATGAGTTAGGCAACTCGCCTTCCTGCGGCTAAAGAGAAAGAATAGTGGTGAGCACTCCCTTTTATAAACTCCAGGGCCAGTGGTCTGCTCGCATGAGTTTGTTTCTGATTGGGCAAGTCAGAAACGAAATTATGTGTTTGCTCCAATCAGCGGCCAGCTTAGAAGTCAAGCAGATATTTCAAGCATCGTTAACGGCGGTTGGTGCTGCTGCTGTTATTTCTGTTTGTAAGACTACTGCTACAAATGTGATGTAATAGGAGTGTAAGTATAGTTCAGAGGATGGACACAAGACAGGAATAAACTAAAGCTACGTTTTAGGCCGATCGTGATGGTTGCAAAAGATTTTGAATATTACTAATATTATTGGAATTTATTAACGTGCCCCTCACTGACTGGCTATCAGGCATCCCAATCCCTACTCCCTTACGGGTCATGTGAGTCAGCCCATAAAAACGCTTGCATGCTGTGTCCCGGCCTCTTTTCGACCCACCTTCTGAACCTGGTAGGACCGCGGCTGGATGCTTCTGAGACAAGCCCACGGCGACAGTTGCAGAGAGCCCCACTCATTCTTGTTACCAACCATCTTGGACGGAAGTGACTACATCTCGGCAAGAGCCAGAATGGAGGCGGCGCACATGCAACCTGTTACCAGAACTCCCACAAGATAAGTTTGGAAAGCACGTTTTCGCAAACCTAAATTAACTTCCTCCTTTCTGAACTTTGAACTCACCATTTGTTGTATATATTTGCCCTCATGTTTTCTCACAAGCTAAAATTTTTTAAACCTATATACGATTGTTGTTGTGTTCCTTCTCACAAAAGCTGTTGCCCTGTTTCTATTTTGTACTTATCTACATAATTGTTACTGCGTTCTCACGTGCGAGAATTGAACTTTCTTCCAGGGATATTTAATCCCAACAATATTTAGGAGTATTAGAAGGCTATCACAATGCAAGAAATGGAAATATGTCGGCGTTGAGAAGTATGACAAAGACAGGTTTTTTTTTAAATTTTTTAATAGTAAAAATTTAATACTAAAAAAAACACTTGTTTTTGTCATACTTCTCAACGTCAACATATTTCCATTTTTACATTGTGATAGACTTCTAATACTCCTCTGCAAACGTAGGAGTTTCACATGTTGGCCGGTCATAATTCAGGAAGGGGACATTTTGTATTCAGCACCGTCCTCTTCCCGAAGACATAAGCACCGGGTAACTGTCGTGCATCTACACCACCTGCTTGCCCAGAGGCGGTCTTTTCGAATCGGTCAACATGGGAGTCGGACGTTTCTTCCGCTTGTGATAGACGTTGGCTCTGGGGCAAGTAGCTTGGCAAAAATAGAGGTAAGCAACGCATAGTTCTCTAAACCTATTTGAATTTTTACTCTTTTATAATTTGCTTTATTTTGTCTTAGAACATGTTTGTAAGACTTGTTTATTTTCATGTATTTCCAGTTTTACGGTGAAAAGATGTTATAGTTCAGCATTGGCCACGTGCGCGCAAATAAATACATATTCATCAGTATAATTCGTGTCCGAGATTTTTGCTCCAGTTTTCTTGCTGTTACACTCCTCTCTCTATATATTATACGCAATACTTCAAGCAAACTACATCTCCTTATTTACGAATATGTGTTTTATATAAGCAGAAGATGTGGAAATAGAATTCCTTTTGTGCACCGTGTGTTTAACGTTTTGTCGAGGGGTTGAAGGTACGTTGTGGGTGTTGAATGTCTGCGAAGATATCTTAAAAGAAAAAGCTGGTCATCGAAATGGGGTTGAGGTGGGAGTCAGCTACTGCATGTAGAGTTGGCGAGATGAATGTGGGTTGAGTGGAGTGATAAAATCATTCCAAACGGTTCGAGATAATGTTGGCTCTCCGCATCTTGTCTTATCTGTGTGATCATTTTTCATGTCTGACTGACTAGTTGTAGACTTTATATATCTGTCGACCGGCTCCAAACTGGTCGATTTGACAGGCAGGAGAGATTCTCATTGGTTAAAATGTCGACATTATTTTTTCAAACTTTTGACTAGGTCGCTTGAGATCGCATGGAAACATAATTGACGACGTGTCACGTGATCTTACCTAATCGTCAGAGTTCAAATTGAAACTGTTGTCTCATTTCTTGTCTAACGCTTGATGGGGATTGCGTCTCGCCAATCATTCAGGTGAAGAAAAGTTTGTTGACGATAGGACATTATCAAAAGAAATAATGACCAAATCTATCTATACGAAGGTAATTAATTTTTATTGACAACTTTTTAAGACAATTAACAATGAAGGGTTGTCAAAGAGTGCGAGTTCAGAGTGTCACAATTTAGGAAGGTCTATAAGGAGAATTTGAGTAGACATGTTAATTTCGACCGTGTAAGTTTGCGTTACAGTGTGTATAAATGGGATAGGCATTGTAGATGTGCGAGTATAAACCGGAAAAGAGAGAAAGAAAGATGTGTGCTTAGGTTTTAATATTACACTAAAAAATTCGGCAGTGAATATTCTCAAAACTATGATTGGTTGAAGGAAACTGTTGATAGGAGATTTTGTCCAATCAAAGTCGATACTCACTATATTCACTGCTGCTTCCAACAAATTCCTGCTCCCGATTCATTTTTACAACAGATACACGTCCGTAAATTATTGTTTTTTTTTTTTAATTTTATTAATAGATTAAAAAATGGTTGACCTGCGTTTACTATCGTAATTTTATTATCCGAAATAATTTTACGCCTTTACACTAAATAAAAGTAATTAAATTTAAGAAGCAAAAGTCAAGTATTAGAGTTCTTTTGTGTTGGAAATAATTTTCTCTCGCGCCTTTATTGTAAAATCCAACCTCGTTTCCCTTTTAATATTTGGAGAAACCGACAGTATTTTCTTCTTGCTTATTTTTGAATATTTTGTTTTATGTTTGTTCTATTATTATATTGAGCTTCCCACTGCAGTAAGGTTTAACAGGAAGTCAGTTTAATGCGAGCGAGTCCAGCTCCTCAAATAGGGGCCACTCTGAACGGGTCCAAAATTTGTCATGATCTGACCCGATAGGAGTGCCTATGCAATCAGCAATAAGCCCACCCTCTTCTGAAGCAGCCTGGGAGATTGGCCTATTAGGACCGAATAAAACCATACCCCATTCCAACCCACAGGTCGAGTCCCTGGCCCAGAAACAGTGTTGCCAATTTAGCAGGTTTCCCGTTAGATCTGGCGATTATGATTTGAATCTGGCTAGTAAAATTTGGATCTAGCGACTAGCGATTTTTTTCTTTAAAATCTGGCGATTTCGTTTGCCGCATACACACACGCAATTTCAGATTTCAGTAAAACTATTTTCCGTATTCATTTTCTCTTTAGTCCTCATGAGATTATTTCTCAAGCTACCTTCCATACATGATATATGCAAATCTGCAGTAGTTTTACATGTCAATAAAAATGTTAATGTTCTTAAAAATAAAATGGTGATCGCGACCGGACAAAAGCTAACCGGACAAAAGGCCACCAAAATAATTCAAACACGGACAAAAGCCCACGAACATAAAAATAAATTAATAAAAAACAAAAAAACAACAACAACAACAAATAAATGTTACCAAAGGCAAGATAAGTTACTATTCTACCTACCTGGATAAGTTTATTTGTGTTTTAACTTATTTTAAAGCATATTTTTGTTAAAACCAAACATGGTGTCGAATGTTCAGTTCCTACTCAAAAAGAAAATGGCGTCGATAAGATGTCGACGATAATCACTCGGTTTCGTAATTTTGCGGTTGTTAGCAAAATCCGAATTACTTGGTAACAAAATGGTGATAACACAGCATAAAAAACACACGATAAGGGGAAAAGAAAAATCAGAGGTTCGATAGAGTTAAAAATAGAGATTTATTAACATAAAAATGGGGCTGGCTGCTTTTAATTCCCAAAGCTGGATTAATAACATTAACCCTAGTAACCAAGATAAAATTAAAAAAAATTAAAACATGAAAATTCACAAAGGGGTTAGTTCGTTGGCACAACGAAACTGGAAACAAATTAATATTTTCCTTTTTTTGTGCATATAATAAAGACTGAAGAAGTCTTCTACCTTTTTTTTCTTTCTTTCATATAAAAAACATACAATAAAGACCAAAGAAGTCTTCTTATAAATTTAACAAAGAGGTCTCAAAGGGCACAAAACAATAAAAAATAATACTCAAATATACAGGACCGTAACCGTTGTTTGATGAATCTTCTCAGGCACAGTTATTTTTTCTTTTTCTATCGAAATATCCGTTTTAAAAGTCCCTCTTTGTCCTTTTTTCAACATTTTTCATTCCAAGGGGCTCAATTCTCAAAATTACTTCATAAATGAAATTCTCCAAAAATGTTCTTCGTCAATCCTTCACATTTTCATTCCAAAGGGGCCCAGTCCTCGAAATTACTTCATAAATGAAATTCTCCAAAAACATCAAACACCTTTTCGTCATAAGGTGTTTCTTCCAAGGGGCTCCAAGTCTTGAAATTATATTCCTTAAAATAAGGGTCGCTCTGATACCCTTAATTTCATAATTAATCGTTCTTGCTCCAAGAACGAGGAGAAATCATTCAAACATTTTACATCCATTCTCAAAAATAGACGGAGACAGCTGAAAACAGAACCTCTCTCTCGGGCTTTCAAGCTGGAACTGTTCAAAAAGCGCGCCAATTAGCACCGGTTCGACACCAGTATGACGTCACCTCCAGACTTCATCATAGTGCTGCTGCTACTGTAAAGATAGAAAAGGCGCGTAACATCACGCCACCAGACAAATAACCTTGACCTTCATTCACACAGTGGCGATATGTTGACCTCTACACCCCTAATGCCCAAAATAGAAATAAATTTCCGAAATCAGATAATGGCTAAAAATCGAAAATTAAACAAAATACTGGTAGAAACACATCCAATAAATGTCATCAATCGTGCGAAAATGTAATGTTCTTCCAGCATTTTGTTTAATTTTCGATTTTTAACATTACAAAAGGTTTGATAAGAGAGATAGGAGTCAGTGAACTTTGAAATGTTTACTTTGCATTCCCATAATTTACCAATAAAAATATTCGACTTACACTCTGAGAACCAATGTTAACTAAATTCTTTTACCTACTAAGTTAGAATGGCCCGGAAATGGGGGATCATTTTACGTTACAAGTATATGCAAAAGTGATGCATTCTGAAATAATTATTGTTGTTTTCTTTCTGCGAAAGATAAGTGATAAAATACAACGGTTTATTTAATATAAATAAATAAATAACACAACAAAAAAACTAACTTTAATATTCAATAAATTGACTATTAACAGCACCGTTACATACACGTCGCACGCACTTTTTTCGACTTCTGTTAAATTTATTCTTTATTTATTTTTCGTATTACCACCCGGACCTTAGGGTTAATAGTAGGAAGGGTGCGTGTTTTTTTTTTGGGGGGGGGGGAATTATGTAATTTTGGCAAGGTAGGAAAATTAGAAAATTAGGTAAGTATGGAATAAATATCGAAGTAATTCAATCATTAATAAAATATTAAAATGGCCGACTTTCTTACGAAGAAACTGAAATGCATTATAATGGATAATCTCGTAATAGGATTTTAATTTAATATATTTCTATAGCTTTTATTTTGAAAATATTAATTAATTTTCCGATTTTTGCGGATTATTTTGCAAATATTAATTTCATTTTTGTGGACAATTTCTTCGGCAATATTCTATATTTAGATACGTCATTAGTGTGATGTTAAATTTGTAATATATTTCAATTTTTAATAAACACTGTTTGATTTTATGATTTGTTTCTTACAAAACAAAATATACACTCTATTAAACCTCCCACTAACCCGAGGTCGAGGTGGCAACAAATTAATATTTATAAAAACAAATTAATTTTTATTTGCAAAATAATCCGCAAAAGTCAACAAATTAATATTTGCAAAATAACAGACAAATTAATATTTGCAAAATAACAGACAAATTAATATTTGTACAGTGGATATATTTTCGCTGTCATAGCTTTGAACAACAGACAAAAGTAGTCGATAAAATTTGGCAGTCATTTTGATAGGTATATATATATATATATATATATATATATATATATATATATATATATATATATAGGGTACGAAGTTAAAATCTAGTGGTGTCTTTTTTAGCGATTTTGTTGTTTTCGATCTAGCGGGTTTTGAAAATTTCAGTTGCCAATAATGACGAAAAGTTAAAAATCTAGCGATTTTCTGGCGATTTTACTTTCTCAATCTAGCGGGTTTTGAAAATCTCAGTTGGCCACACTGCCCATAAAGATCCCTTTGCCAGAAGATGCCAAGTTTACTCCTGTTCCTTTGCCAGGTTGAGTTTATCAGTAAATTAAATGAAAATAGAAAATAAAATGCAGACGATAAAATGTTTTTCGTACGAAATCGTTAACCAACACAATGGCAATTTTCCACCAAATAAAAAAAATTTTAAAAAAGAAGAAAAAAACTGGAGACAAAGAAAGAAAGGTAAGAAAGGAAATAACGTCGCCCTAAAATTCGAAAGTCCTTTGGCCATTTTCTTAAGTGGTTAAGCAGTGCGGCACGATTTGCTTGACTTTTTTGTTCTTTTTTTTTTTTGCCTTTCCTTGGGTGGTCAAATAGCATCAACCACCCAATCGTACACAGAAACAAAAATAAGCCAGTCTCGCGACCCTCCACCACCAACGCATTAACACCGAAGATATTGAACGAAGTCTCCCCCCCCCTCCGTTCAACCCAAATAAAACAACCGCTAACGTATGCAATCTCCAATAAAAGAAAATAAAACGACGAAAGAAAACGTTTAAAAGCGACCATATAACAAGATAAAGAATATAACACCTTTAAAACGATCAAACATTCAAAATCAGACATCAAGGTCTGTTTGAATTTCGCGACACCAAAAGTTAAAGAAATAAAACGATTGACTGATATTAATTTATTGGATTATTGCATAAAATATTTAATGGCGTTTTGCCAGACTAGTTCAAATGTTGAATGGTTTAGGCGAAGTCAAAAGTTAAAGAAATAAAACTATTGACTGATATTAATTTATTGGATTATTGCATAAAATATTTAATGGCGTTTTGCCAGACTAGTTCAAATGTTGAATGGTTTAGGCGAAGTCAAAAGTTAAAGAAATAAAACTATTGACTGATATTAATTTATTGGATTATTGCATAAAATATTTAATGGCGTTTTGCCAGACTAGTTCAAATGTTGAATGGTTTAGGCGAAGTCAAAAGTTAAAGAAATAAAACTATTGACTGATATTAATTTATTGGATTATTGCATAAAATATTTAATGGCGTTTTGCCAGACTAGTTCAAATGTTGAATGGTTTAGGCGAAGTCAAAAGTTAAAGAAATAAAACTATTGACTGATATTAATTTGTTGGATTATTGCATAAAATATTTAATGGCGTTTTGCCAGACTAGTTCAAATGTTGAATGGTTTAGGCGAAGTCAAAAGTTAAAGAAATAAAACTATTGACTGATATTAATTTATTGGATTATTGCATAAAATATTTAATGGCGTTTTGCCAGACTAGTTCAAATGTTGAATGGTTTAGGCGAAGTCAAAAGTTAAAGAAATAAAACTATTGACTGATATTAATTTATTGGATTATTGCATAAAATATTTAATGGCGTTTTGCCAGACTAGTTCAAATGTTGAATGGTTTAGGCGAAGTCAAAAGTTAAAGAAATAAAACTATTGACTGATATTAATTTATTGGATTATTGCATAAAATATTTAATGGCGTTTTGCCAGACTAGTTCAAATGTTGAATGGTTTAGGCGAAGTCAAAAGTTAAAGAAATAAAACTATTGACTGATATTAATTTATTGGATTATTGCATAAAATATTTAATGGCGTTTTGCCAGACTAGTTCAAATGTTGAATGGTTTAGGCGAAGTCAAAAGTTAAAGAAATAAAACTATTGACTGATATTAATTTATTGGATTATTGCATAAAATATTTAATGGCGTTTTGCCAGACTAGTTCAAATGTTGAATGGTTTAGGCGAAGTCAAAAGTTAAAGAAATAAAACTATTGACTGATATTAATTTATTGGATTATTGCATAAAATATTTAATGGCGTTTTGCCAGACTAGTTCAAATGTTGAATGGTTTAGGCGCAGTCAAAAGTTTACCCCTGTGATATAAGTAATGAACAGATGATTTTTAGATGAGTAATTATCATGCCAGAAAACAAGGAGGTATTGGGGATTGGGAGGTCAGAATATGCTAACGGCATTAGCGCCACAAGAGCCGAGAAAAAAAGAGACACAGAGGAGACAAAAGGACAAAAGAGATGGCAGACGTGTGCCGTTGTCCTTTAACCATCGCTACGGATGGGTTGGGGATATGTACCTGTTATGGGTGGGAGATATGCACCGTATTTAATATTAAAATTTCGTCACTTATTTTAATCAACAAACGTATACGACAAAGATATACAACTGATCGGGTGTGCTGTGTGTGGGTGGGGGGTAGGACTTGTTGCAACAAATCACCTGTATGTTAGTACACCTAAAAGGAAGAAGTGAATGAAAAAAGGCAGGTATAAACAATAAGGAAAGTTAGCTACAAATATACAATATTAATAGAGATATAACACAGCGATCGGGGCCGACGGGTATCGGGTACCCCAAGGGGCGCACTAGTATGCATCTTGGTGATGATGCTAGACCCTACGTAGAAACAAGGTAGAGATCTAAGACTAGTACATATAATCAGCGTGAGGCGATTATCAAAATAGGGAAAGGAAATGCCGTCGGGCTGTCTAGAAAAGTCACTTAGGTTGTCGACTCTAATTATCGCCACACAATGAGAGACATTTACCATACGCTGCCAAAAGTTTGGGCAAAATCTTAATCACAAATAGGCTAATAGAAATGTCAACACTTGGGAGGCAAACAGAGAGGGAATAATTGTTTTCTATAGAGATAAAGTCTAGAGCGCATCCCACAGCCCCCGAGAGAGGAAGAAAAACAGAGAAAGCGATGAGAGAGGGAGAGAGATAGCGATGGATTCTCAGTGAGAAAGTTACACAGGCAGTTAGAGCTGGGCGACCAGCCCGGTCAGTCGCAAAATCGGCCCGTGTGACGTGCGACTATGAACAAGCAGAACGAACTGGGATTTCAACCTGAGTGGTCGCGATCCTCACTCGCGGCTCGTGTTAGTGAGAGCCCCCGGACTTAGCCATCGTTTTCCAAACATAGATTAATGACTTAATTAAGACTTGCAATTGTAAATGAATTCATGCACAGAGAGACGACGAAATACCTTAGCCAAAAGATATTTACCATACAATAGACTTTAATTCAACGTTTAAAAACAATTCCTTTAATTGTTTAATAATTATTTCATACCAAAAGACATCGCCGAGTTGTTTACATTATTATCGTTGATTTGTTCTGCTTGGATAACCTTGCCTTCACAGAGACGAGATCGCCAGAGCCATCACTGTCATCATCATCATCATCCGACCTGGAGGAAATTCGACCGACATCTTTTTTTTATTGCCACTATGACGATCGGCCCAAAAGAGTGTTCACGGTCTGGCAAGATCTCTGTGTAGAGAACCAGAGGCGCGAACACAGAGATAGAGACACGAGTAGAGTACTGTTATAAGTGGTTCTGTGACACGGAACAGAGTGGAGTATCTGTTATAATTGGCACCGCGACCAGGATATCAAACACCTGTGCGTGAGTAGCCGACAAGATACCCACGGGCGAGAGAGAGAGTGGGTCTTGTTATAGAAGGACCTAAATTCTTGATTTTGTGGAAGGCCCACAAGAGAAGTCTGACAACGGTAAATTCTTAATACTTCTTAGTCTTTGGTTCCTTTCGGACACAATCGAGGGGAAACAATCAGCAGCGCCCAGAATCGGTGCAGCACCAGAATCGAGGCACTACCAGAATCGGTGCACCACCAGAACCGGTGCACCACCAGAACCGGTGCACCACCAGAATCGGTGCACCAACAGAACCGGTGCATCACCAGAATCGGTACATCACCAGAATCGATGCACCACCAGAATCGATGCACTACCAGAACCGGTGCACCACCAGAACCGGTGCACCACCAGAATCGATGCACCAACAGAACCGGTGCATCACCAGAATCGGTGCACCACCAGAGTCGGTTCCCTACAAGGATTTTGTAGAATGTTGTGATAAAGTTTTGTTTCCGTATCGAAGTAAACATGATCGTCTCTGGTTTATTATGGGGTTTTGTTTACATGACGATCGTCTTTAATTGTTGCTTAAGAATATGTATCGGTCCCTAACGAGGGGACAGGTGGTCAAAAGCCACTCGAGGATAAGGGTTAGTAAGATTCTAAGTTGGAGGATGGAACAGTACTTTGAAAAGATTGCAAACTATGATTAATTCACAGGACAACATGACAGATATTTGATGATATTGTACTTGAAAACGACCACGTTGTAGTATGTAGGGAAACATTTCCGCGGTAACGTGTTCAATAGGTGAGAAGTTCTTGGCAAGAAAGTTTGTTCATCGTAGTTCCGTTTTATTTTAGGTTCACAGAGGGAGAATGGAGAGTTCTTTGCAGTATTGGTTACAAGACGAGTTCTTACTGAGAAGGTTTTTCGTTTTTATGAGTTTGCGTTATAGAGATTTGTGTGTGTTTGTATGTGTCGGTGTGTAAGAAGAAGAAAAGGAAGAGAGTGACAGACAGACAGACAGACAGACAGATAGATATAGCAGAAAAAGGGAGTAAAATGTATAATATATATATATATATATATATATATATATATATATATATATATATATATATATATATATATATATATATATATATATAAGTATACATTTTTATTTATACAAACATTATTGGTTACATATGTGAATACATGTTTCGGTTGCACTCTTCCCAAAAAGTCAACCTCATCAGACCAAGGATTCCAGAGAAATGGAGGCATTTCTCTGGAATCCTTGGTCTGATGAGGTTGACTTTCTGGGAAGAGTGCAACCGAAACATGTATGCACATATGTAACCAATAATGTTTGTATAAATAAAAATTCATACTTATAAACAGCTCTACTTGTTATTGAGTACTTTTTATAAACACTTGAGTTTCAACGGATTTACATCTACAGAAACTAATACAATACATGTACACTATATATATATATATATATATATATATATATTATTTCATGTATACATATATATATATTATTTCATGTATATATATATATATATATATATATATATATATAATTTTATGTATACATGTATACTATTATAAGGTGATATAATATATCGTGTATAGATTTTCAGTATTTACTTGAACAGTGTTCAATATGTTAGTAGTAAAGTATGGAAATATATTTATGGCAATTAAGGCGTCTGCGTTTCATTCCCGTAAGGAATCGTCAGGCTGTGCTTAACATGTCGTACTATTTTTCATTAGATTATTGGTGAGCGTCCACTTTCTTTTGAGCTCACAGTAATGGTTCGCTAGTGCTGTTTTTATTCAGCGTTTTTGGTTTTTAAGTGTGCTGTTGTGGTCGTAATATCTGGTTTTAAAACAGGGAGGTCATACCCACGTAGTACTTCTTGTTATTCGGTCTTTATTTGGTAAATATGGTGGCTTGGTAAAAATACTTTTGGTCAGGCATTTATTTTGTAGTGGACAAAGTGTACAAGTTATGCAGTTACAGATTTTATCTTCATTACTAACTTTTTCATTTCTATTTCGGTGATTGCTATTAGGGGTTGGGTTATTACTATTTGTACTGGTTATATTTTTGTTCTTCTTACTGCTATTTTTGCTATATTGGTCACTTTTTACAAAATTTGTTATTATTTTTCTCTACTGTTCTCATTTAGTATTTTTTTTATTGTGCACTTTAATTATCATTTCTAGGTTTATGCAGCAACTGTAGGACAGTTTTAGGTTATTTTTATTGGATATTTTATATTGGAATTGGTTACAGGGAAGTATTTTTCAATGAGATTAAGAATTTTTTGCTCAGTTTAGTTTTTAGCATCTAATTATAGGCTGGTGATACCAGATCAGGCTGCCCTGTGGCTCCCTGAGACGAAATTCACCTACATTGACGTTTTTTTTTTTTTTTTTTTTGTAAAACTTAATTATGTTCTACAAAACCAAAAACAAAAACAACAGCCCCTCTCCCTTTCTCCCTCCCCTTTTTTATTTTTATTTTTCCTACCCTACTCCCGGTCCTGGATATGACCTTAAACTACATCCGATGGTGAGATCCGGCTTACGGACTTTGGGGAATGTGGAGCCTCCTCTTAATTACCATTGCTCCCAGGTCTACCCTGACCCGGAGTGGTAGTACCTGTTAGGGTCCCAACTATGGGTTAAATAGAAACAGATATTAAAAGGGGAAAAAAACAAAAAAGAGAAGAAAACAAGACCAGATTCGGCATTAAATAACCCCAAAAAGGGTTGATATGCCGTAAAACAAAACTACCAAACCAAACCTAATTATAGGACAGTGTATACCAGATTATATTTTTCTTTTCTTTCATTATAATTATTGGTGTCCTGTTTCTTATAGTTCATTTCGATATTATGGTACCCACTATTTTTTAGAGCTGTATTGTAAATGTTGCTTGACTTCATAACTACATTTTCGTTACTAGAGTTATTGCTAAGCCTACGTTCGACAGAATTAGGAATCCGATTTATGATTGATTATTGGACTTTGGGTTTACGTATATTGGATTGGCGTTATTCTTTAAATATGGCTCGTAAGCATTTTCATTTAAGTTTAACGTGACATCTAAAAAGTGGGTTATTTTTATGTTAGCCAGTACTTTTACTCTTAAGCCTAATTTGTTCATTTTCATATGTATAATTTGCTTGAAGTTTTCTCCCTTGACTTTGTTGGAATCCCTTATTATAGCTAATCCATCATCTCTATATAGGCCGATATCTGTCTTATCAAATATATTTGTGAGTGTATATGAAATAAATAACCCCACAAGATTTGATGCCTCCACAGAGTCAAGGGCACCCATGGCCAAATCAAAGGAGTTTATCATTTTTGTTTTAATTTATTTGTCATTATTATTAAATAAAACTGATCTCCTACATTTTTTAATGATGTAGATTTTATCCATAAATATATCAGTATACATCTCGGCAAATTCTAGTGCGATGTTAAAGAGTTCTTCGGATATTGATGGATAAGAATCCACTATGTCAAATAGTTTTTATTTTCGATGTTATTAATAATCGGCAGCATCACCCACTAGTTTAATTCTAGATCTTTTTTTATTTACTTGTTAATTCTAGATAGAATTATTTTACTAATTCTTTCTATTTCGGGTTTGGTCGGATTAATTAAGCGAGTGTGTGGGGATCGTCATACCTTTTTTTGGTGATAACTTCCTCCACAAATAAAAATAATAATAATATTTACATGCAAATTCAACGGAAGTTTATTTACTGAAATAAACATATTAACAAATAGAATATATTTCCTTTTGTAATGAGTTCATGAGTTCCTTCTTTTAGTTTCAGGGTAAGTAAAAAGAAGAATGTCTTTTCTTTTGTTGAATGTTCATTTGTTATAAAATGTTAAAAGAGGCAATTGGTAATGTTCGCCTGTGAAATTGTATGAAGCGCGCGAAAGGGTGAAATGGAAGAGTGATAGTAAGATGCGTGTAACCTCCGGACGAAAAGTCAGTTGAAAGAGAAAGTTTGATGTTTGTGTGTGCTTAAATACTATTTGGATCGGCTCCAGCGAGCTTAAGGAGAAAAGTTTAGAAAAATATGTCTTTGGAGAAATCTCATTGGACAAAAATATCACGTGGTGTGCTCCCAATTACGTCCGCTCGTTTTGAGTTGATTTAATATATAAAGCCACATCGGAATTTGCGTGGGCGTTATTTTATATTTGTCACGCGCCAATACAACAATTTTCACTCTGCGCGCCTAAATTGTATTTATTCCAAACAACAATTTTTATTCGAATCTTAACCGTGTCAACTGGCACAAGTGCTAGGGTTATTGTTGTAGTTTTTAAATAAGATATAAGCTTACGTTTTAATTTATAAACTTTGTCGCTAATGTTTAGTACATCGGTGATTTGTTTACTTTCAGTATTTATTATATCTATGTAGTTACGTTCGCTTGTATCTAGTTTTTTTTGTAGTTATTCGTAATGTTTTCTGCGAGTAGTTTGTTATACTCTTGTTTATTAATTTTATAAAAATTCCTAGATTTATCCGCTTTTACGAAGATTTTGTTAGAGTTGTTTATGTTTCTAGCGATGTTGCGTAATTGTTTTTGGAAATTATTATCTTGCTTGTGGCATTTAATTTAAGGGGTCATTTTCAAAACTAATCATGAAAGATCTATTGGTATTACGTCTTTTAAGCTTTTGAATCCGTAGGATTCTTTTGTATCTTTATTATTAAGGAAGAAGTGTGTTCGCCATTGCAGTCGGCTTATTAGTTCGTTAAAAAAAAAATTAATAATGTATCCATGCTTTCTAGGTGTTGGGATGTTTTTAAGTGATGTTTCTAAGTTAACTTTTTCCATATTATTTTTTCAGTGGTGAAATAAGGCTTTTGAAAGATCGAGATCTTATCATCAGAGGAGAAATACAGATAGATAAGTTGGCTTTCGAAAAAAACAAAGTTAAAATATTTGAAAAATATGAAAATTATTTTTAAAAAAAATTATTATTAAAAAAAACGCAGTGAATGAAAAGAGAAGTTCCGTAAAAAAGATATGCGGTTTGTCCGGGTGGTAAATTTCCGTTGAAAGGAAGTTCGATGAATTGTAGAACGTGAAAAAAAAAAAAAATATATATATCGATCTTTGAAAAGCCTTGGTTTAAGGAAAGAATAATAAACACTAGTTTATTACTGAATACACCTTGCATTGAACAATTGAAATTTGAAATAAATTTGGACAATCGTCGCATTTTTATCACTCTTTTATTTCTCCTCTCTCTCTCTCTCTCTCTCTCTCTCTCTCTCTCTCTCTCTCTATATATATATATATATATATATATATATATATATATATATATATATATATATATATATATATATATGTGTGTGTGTGTGTGTGTGTGTGTGTGTGTGTATATGTGTGTGTTAATATATATATACATAGTCTCGGAAGTTTCTCAACCATTAAAACTATATAAGGACCCCCCCCCAAAAAAAAACAACCTTTAAGTCCCAAGTCGTTCAGTGGAAAATTACTCATGTAAGTCAATTTAATTTTTACAGTTATTATATTAGTTTGCTTCTAACATTATTTAAGGGATCATCAGTTGTTTACCATGAAAAACTGTTTCGATATATATATATATATATATATATATATATATATATATATATATATATATATAGAGAGAGAGAGAGAGAGAGAGAGAGAGAGAGAGAGAGAGAGAGTGAGAGTGTGTGTGTGTGTACGTCGTCTGCTTGATTAAATCCCTAGCCGCAAGCGGGTCCATGCAAAGTAGGTAATAGGCCCAGACAAGATGCAAAATGTAGACCCACATTTCAAACTACTTATTATATATTTTCGTAATCATTGTTAAAAGACGCATGATTAATGGGTGACGACATTGAAGCGGACATGATTTACTTACAGGTAATACAGCTACCTTTTAGAAAAAAGAAAACTATATATATATATATATTTATATATATATACATATAATTTACGAACTTATATATACATGTGTGTGTGTTTTGGTAACTATGCTATTATATCGAGTTAAGAAGGAAGGTCATTAACACACAAACACACACACACACACATATATATGCTAAAAATCCTTTATATATATATATATATATATATATATATATATATATATATATATATATATATATATATGTATATATATATGAGTGCGAAAATATGTTTTAGCATATACCTTCTATTCTTTATGTATACCAACCTCTTCCAATTAAAAGCTCGATAATTGTCAACTTGTAACAACAGAGCATATATAAACAAGATTTTGTTACATTCCAAAGACCAACATTTTATTTATCTTACAAAACATTTTTTCAAAACAACCACTTTTGGTACAATTTTACGGTTCCGTTTCTTTCAGCAGTGAACCAACCAACATTTGTATGTCAATATAGGATCTTTCCTCTCTGAACCTATCAGAAAGTCAAAAAAGTTCTCAATTCAAAAACTTATACATTGCGATGTGACAAAAATAGAAGTCTGAAAATCAAAACAATATCGAATTCCCTTCCATATACAGCGTCTTTGAAATCACTACCTAGGACAGGCAGTCATATTGTAATTAGAAGCAGATCAAAGAGAAATACGCACAACACTTGACTGAAAATCTTTTATTTAAACCCATCTAATGGATAATTACAGTTTCTTTATAAGAATAATTTAATTAAATAAATCTTATATAATTTACGTAATTTAAATTGGGAGTATTCATTCAAAACATCGGACTATGAATCTAAAATTGATTCAATATTTAAAAAATATATATCTTAATTCATTTTCAATTCTGCATGCAGGAATACTCAATAGTTTGCCTGCTGCTTCCCTCATGGACTATGCGGACCAAAAGCAAATGTAAGGGACAAAGCTCTTGTCTGAAAAACAAGTGTATTACCTCCCTTTTTCAGAATTAAAAAACTCAAAAGATACAATCGAAGCTACTCCTTCTTAACTATATAAGAATCTATTTAATCATAGTATTGTATGCAGAATATCTGACAGGTTCCCGAACCTGAAGAAACATCTGGTTGCCACCCCAACAAAATTACCGGATTTCAAATAGATATATGTTATACATTAATACATACTACCAATTGGTTTGCGTTTTAAATGTCCTTATGGTTAGGACCTAGATTTAAAGAACTAAAAGAATTACCCCATGAGTAGAACAGGTTTCCCCAGATAAGTTGGGAGATTATCTACAGAACTCTTAGTCTTATATTACAAATTATCCGATCCATCTAATCTTTAAGGTGGTGAGTAACAAGAACCCCGATGCCATTCTATCCAATCCCTGTTTCAATAACGTGTGAAATTTTGATATCACTATGGGGTTCTTGATTCGGCATATGTGATTCATTTGGTAGAACTTTATATTTTAAGGGAAATACGCAAGATCATACCAGAATTGGTGGTCGGGCTATATAGAGATGATGCTCAATCTTTTGTTAATTCGAGTGGGAGAAATCCTGAGAGAAAAAAAATGGCGCATGATCTTTAAGAATTTGTATCGAACGATATCTATAGATATTAATTATTGTAAAGTTCACTTTTTGGACATTACTTTAGACTTAGTTAATAATACATATGAACTTTACCATAAACCAAATGTTGCACTATATAGATAAAAACTGTAACCATCCACCAATTGTGAAAACATCAATAGTCCCTTCTAATAGAATAACAAGATTATCTAAAAATGAACAATTCTTTAATAAAAATAAGCAATACTACAACGAAGCCTTAGTTATATGAAATTAGTTATATAATACTACACTCTAAAATTAAAATTAAATACTACACTCTAAAATTAACATTAAATACTACACTCTAAAATTAAAAATAAATACTACACTCTAAAATTAAAATTAAATACTACACTCTAAAATTAAAATTAAATACTACACTCTAAAATTAAAATTAAATACTACACTCTAAAATTAAAAATAAATACTACACTCTAAAATTAAAATTAAATACT